>CM068884.1:3858367-4210867 GCA_035149815.1 Branchiostoma lanceolatum | reverse complement strand
AGCAAAATATACAAGACTCAAAATTGTTTGTACAGTATCGGGGTAGAGGCAAGTATTCTCTCATAAAATAAAACATGATAGTTTTATAGATATTCATCGTAGGCAATACAATTTCTGTCTTGCTTGTAACTTCAGAATACAAGGTTGGAGATTTACTAGAAAACGCTTGATTTCTGGTTTAGGAAACTGGTATAATTGACAAAGACTTTTGCTCGACAATTTTTAACTTACTTCAGTTCTTTACATTCAGAATTTGCAAAAGCACCTGCTACCACCTAGAATATTCTTAAAAACGTAGCTTAACGTTACCTGTTTTTTCCTGAGGGTTTTCCTTGGTGATCTCGTCTTTCTCTTGACCATACAAGGGCAAGGCCTCTGAAGAGTCGATGAATGTTGTGACGACCACAGTCAGGACGAGAATCGCGAACAGGGAGCACTTCATTTTCATACGTCTGTAGATATGATAGAAAAAACTGTTACACATCATCAATTGCTCATTTGCGTCGATTTTTTTCCTTCTATCAAGTGCTGTGTCCAGGATTACCGTTAGAAGCCATTTTTAAAAAAAGGTAAAGAAAAAAATGGCCCTGTGGTCGAGTAAGAATGGTTGGGGATAAAATTAGTGTAAACTGATGATTTCAGGCGATGTCATAGCCTGGTAATTATAACATCGGTAGCTCCCAGGTTTTCCCTACGGTGCTGGGAGTGGTCCCCGCCCGCCTTCCCAGATTAGCCCGCTCGGGGGTTGGGTTTACGGAGTTGATTGATTCGATAACTCGGTATGCCAGCTAAGACGAAATGCTGACAGAAGCGGACCAAAGTAGCAGACAGGACCCGGTAAAACACCCCTAAGCCGACCTGTAGAGACTGGTGACCAGGCTAGCGAGTTCTTTGACGTTTTTCTCGACGCCAGCACTGTCGATACCGAGAACACAGAAGTTCTTTCTACACGGTTAACATCTCAGTTCCCACAAAGCAAACCCTCCCCCCTTCAACTGTGCCGACTGGAGTCTTTTGTTTCTGGCGTTTTGACAGAGTAGGTAAATAAAGCGGGGGAACGGATCACTGAAGGAAAATTTAGTCATGAAAAGGAAAAAAAAATAGACATAGAAGTTAAAAAATACGCACCTTGTTTGATTGTCGATTGAGACGAAAACTCACGAGGTAGCTGCTGTCAGGTGAACAACTGGAGAGTAAAGAAATGGAGTTGGTAATCTCGTATATAAAGCCTTTAGCTTATGCAACTTTATTTTCTTTACGCTTACGAAAATTTATTTTCTTTAAGCTTATGAAATTTATAATCTTTAAGCTTACGCAAAATTGTTTTCTTAAGCTTACGTAACTTTATTTTCCTTAAGCTCTTGCAACATAATTTTCTTTAAGCTCATAATTATACAACTTAAGTTTCTTTCACAAAGACCAATCAGATTCCATGTTACAATGATCGATATGACACAAGCTATCCTACCCAATCAAAGAGAAGGACACATCACGGTTATGTTGCAAATGTGACGTAAGCGGTTGTTCTTTTATCTTGTTCTGTCTCTAACACACGTGCACACACACGTTTTGAAACATCTAAAACCACAGAACATGCCCACCCAATACTACATCATTAGCTTGACGTATGCCACCTTGTGTAAGAATGTATTCTTAAGAGGCTTAAGGTATACGTAACTTGAAGATATGACCTTTGTTTCGAATCATCCCCTAGAAGTCCAAAAGAGGTTATACAATTTACTTTGGGAAAATATTGTAATGTGGGTTGAGACCACTGCCGAAATGCAACGGTTTGAGATCCTTGCAAGTTTGAGCTTTTTTAAACAGTTTTCGTGATAAGACCTTTGATAAAAATGTAAAACAAAACCAACTCGTTTCCGACTAACACACGTGTACACACACGTGGTTTGAAAAGTCTAAAACTACACACCCACAAATTTACGTCATTAGCTTGAAGTATGCCACCTTGTGTAAGGATGTATTCTTTACAAGGCTCGAGTGCGATAATTACTAAATTGATGATATGACCTTTGTTTCGACTTACCATCGTGTACCCTAGAAGTCCAAAGAAAGCTTACAATTTACCTTAGATGATGTGAAAATATTGTGGGTTGAGACCTCTGCCGAAATACAACGATTTGAGATCCTTGCAAGTTTGCGTTTTTTTAGAAAGTTTTCTTATTCCTTTTCGGGATAAATCGGTTTGCGACCAAAACCCGTGCACACACGGGCGTTTTGAAACATCTAAAACTACAGGACACCAACCAATTTACATCATTAGCTTCAAGTATGGTCCGTTTGTGAACAGAAGCATTCTTTGCAAGGCTTCGAATGCGATAATTGCTTATATAAATTAATGATATGTGACCTTTATTTCGACTTAACACCCTAGAAAGAAAAAAAAAAGGTTAAGATTTACCTTTTGTGATGTGGAAACTTAAGCGTGGTTTGAGACCTCTGTCAAAATGCAACGGTTTGAGATCCTTGCAAGTTTGAATTTTTTTTACACAGTTTTCTTGTTGCTTTTCGGGAAAAAGCCTTAGTTTGTTAAAAATGTAAAACAAAACTAACTCGTTTGCGACTCACACACGTGCACACACACACGTTTTGAAACGTCTAAAACTACACACCCACAAATTTCGGTCATTATCTTGAAGCATGCCACCTTGTGTAAGGATGTATTCTTTGCAAGCCGAGAGTGAGAGAAGGTATGACTTACCACCCTAGAAGTAAAAAAAGGTTACCTTTTACTTGAGGTAAATGGAAAATATTGTAAATGTGGGTTCAGACCTCTGTCGAGATGCAACTTTAGGTTTTTAAACAGTTTTATTCTGTGATAAAACCTTTGTTATAAATGTAAAACAAAAGCAACTCGTTTTGGGCCAACACACGTGCACACACACGCGTTTTAAAACGTCTAAAACTACACACCCACAAATTTACGTCATTATCTTGAAGTATGCCATCTTGTGTAAGGATGTATTCTTGGAAAGCCGAGAGTGGGACAATTCCATATATAAGAGGCTTAAGGTATACGTAACTTGAAGATATGACATTTGTTTCGAATCATCCCCTAGAAGTCCAAAAAGAGGCTATACAATTTACTTTAGGTCAAGGGAAAATATTGTACATGTAGTTGAGCCCACTGCCGAAATGCAGAGGTTTGAGATCCTTACATGTTTGAGCTTTTTTAAACAGTTTTCTTGTTGCGTTTCGGGATAAGACCTTTGGTAAAAATGTAAAACAAAACCAATTCGTTTCCTGCTAACACACGTGCACATACACGTGGTTTGAAACGTCTAAAATTACAGAACACACCCACAAATTTACGTCATTAGCTTGAAGTATGCCACCTTATGTAAGGATGTATTCTTTGCAAGGCTCGAGTGCGATAATTACTAAATTGAAGATATGACCTTTGTTTCGACTTACCATCGTGTACCCTAGAAGTCCAAAGAAAGGTTACAATTTACCTAGATGTGAAAATATTGTGAATTGAGACCTCTGCCGAAACACAACGGTTTGAAATCCTTGCAAGTTTGAGTTTTTTAAACAGTTTTCTTGTTGCATTTCGGGATGAATCGGTTTGCGACTAACACACGTGCACACACACGCGTTTTAAAACGTCTAAACCCACAGGACACACCCATCCATTTACATCACTAGCGCTAGCTTAACGTATGTCACATTGTGTAAGGAAGTATTCTTTGCTAGCCGAGAGTGGGAGAATTGCATATAAGAGGCTTAAGGTATACGTAACTTGAAGATATGACCTTTGTTTCGACTTACCACCCTAGATGTCCGAAAAAAGGTTACGATTTATCTTGGGTGAGGTGGTAATATTGTAAGTGTGGGTTGAGACCTCTGTCAAAATACAACTGTTTGAGATCCTTGCAAGTTTGAGTTTTTTTTACAGTTTTCTTGTTGCCTTTCGGGATATACGTTTGTTAAGTATGTAAAACAAAGCAATCGGTTTGTGACTAACACACGTGCACACACGCGCTTTGAAACGTCTAAAACTACACACCCACAAATTTACGTCATTATCTTGAAGTATGCCACCTTGTGTAAGGATGTATTCTTTGCAAGCCGAGAGTGGGAGAAGGTATGACCTTTGTTTCGACTTACCACCTTAGAGGTAAAAAAAGGTTACCTTTTACTTGCAAGTTTGAGTCTTTTTACACAGTTTTCTTGTTGCCTTTCGGGATAAATCGGTTTGCGACTAACACACGTGCACACACACGCGTTTTGAAAAGTCTAAACCCACAGAACATACCCACCCATTTACGTCATTAGCTTGAAGTATTCCACCTTGTGTAAGGAAGTATTCTTTGCTAGCCGAGAGTGGGACAATTGCTAATAAGAGGCTTAAGGTATACGTAACTTGAAGATATGACTTTTGTTTCGACTTACCACCCCAGAAGTCCAAAAACAGGATTCAATTTACCTTAGGTCAAGGGAAAATATTGTACATGTAGTTGAGACCACTGCCGAAATGCAAAGGTTTGAGATCCTTGCAAGTTTGAGTTTTTTACACAGTTTTCTTGTTGCTTTTCGGGAAAAAGCCTGTGTTAACAATGTAAATCAAAACCAACTCGTTTCCGACTAACACACGTGCACACACACACGTTTTGAAACGTCTAAAACTACACACCCACAAATTTCGGTCATTATCTTGAAGTATGCCACCTTGTGTAAGGATGTACTCTTTGCAAGCCGAGAGTGGGAGAATTACTTACAAGAGGCTTAAGGTATACGTAACTTGAAGGTATGACCTTTGTTTCGACTTACCGCCCTAGAAGTAAAAAAATGTTACGTTTTACTTGAGGTAAAGGGAAAATATTGTAAATGTGGGTTCTGACCTCTGTTGAAATGCAACGGCTTAAGATCCTGGTAAGTTTAAGTTTTTAAACAGTTTTTTTGTGCTTCTTCTGTGATAAAACTTTTGTTATGAATGTAAAAACAAAGCAAACGGTTTACGACTAACACACGTGCACACACACGCGTTTTGAAACATCTAAAACTACGGAACATACCCACCCATTTACATCACTAGCTTGAAGTATGTCACCTTGTGTAAGGATGTATTCTTTGCAAGGCTCGGGTGCGATAATACTAAATTGAAGATATGACCTTTGTTCGACTTTAATACCATCGTTCACCCTAGAAGTCCGAAGAAAGATTACAATTTACCTAGATGATGTGAAAATATTGTGGGTTGAGACCTCTGCCGAAATACAACGATTTGAGATCCTTGCAAGTTTGCGTTTTTTTTTAGAAAGTTTTCTTATTGCTTTTCGGGATAAATCGGTTTGCGACCAAAACCCGTGCACACACGGGCGTTTTGAAACATCTAAAACTACAGGACACCAACCAATTTACATCATAAGCTTCAAGTATGGTCCGTTTGTGAACAGAAGCATTCTTTGCAAGGCTTCGAGTGCGATAATTGCTTATATAAATTGAAGATATGTGACCTTTGTTTCGACTTAACACCCTAGAAATAAAAAAAGGTTAAGATTTACCTTTTGTGATATGGAAACTTAAGCGTGGTTTAAGACCTCTGCCGAAATGCAACGGTTTGAGATCATTGCAAGTTTGATTTTTTTACACAGTTTTCTTGTTGCTTTTCGGGAAAAGCCTTTGTTGTTAAAAATGTAAAACAAAACCAATTCGTTTCCGACTAACACACGTGCACACACACGCGGTTTGAAACGTCTAAAACTACAGAACATACCCATCCATATACGTCATTAGCTTGAAGTATGGCCCGCTTGTGTAAGGATGTATTCTTTGCTAGCCGAGAGTGGGAGAATTGCATATAAGAGGCTTAAGGAATACGTAACTTGAAGAGATGACCTTTGTTTCGACTTACCACCTTAGAAGTCGGAAAAGGTTACCTTTTACTTGAGGTAAATGGAAAATATTGTAAATGTGGGCTTAGACCTCTGTCGAAATGCAATGGCTTGAGATCCTTGCAAGTTGAGTTTTTTAAAACAGTGTTCTTGTTGCTTTTCGGGATAAGACGTTTGTTAAAGATGTAAAACAAAACCAATTCGTTTCCGACTAACACACGTGCACACACACGCGGTTTGAAACGTCTAAAACTACAGAAAACACCCACAAATTTACGTCATTAGCTTGAAGTATGGCCCCCTTGTGTAAGGATGTATTCTTTGCTGGCCGAGAGTGGGAGAATTGCATATAAGAGGCTTAAGGTATACGTAACTTGAAGATATGACCTTTGTTTCGACTTACCACACGTGCGACTAACACACGTGCACGCACACGCGGTTTGAAACGTCTAAAACTATAGAACATATCCACCATTTACATCACTATCTTGAAGTATGCCACCTTATCTGAGGATGTATTGTTTGCAAGCCAAGACTGGGGGAATTGCATATGAAGGCTAAAGGAATACGTAACTTAAAGATACAACCTTTGTTTCGAATCTTCACCCTAGAAGTCCAAAAAGGTTACAATTTACTTTAGGTAAAATGAATTATTGTAAGTTTGGGTTGACACTTATGTCGAAATGCAACGGTTTGAGATCCTTGCAAGTTTGAGTTTTTCAGAAAGTTTTCTTGTTGCTTTTCAGGATAAAACCTTTCTTAAAAATGTACCTTAGGTGTAGGGTTGAGACCTCTGCCGAAATGCAGCGGTTCGAGATCCTTGTAAGTTTGGTTTTTTTAGACAGTTTTCTTCTTGCTTTTTAGGATAAAACCTTTGTTAAGAATGTAAAACAAAACCAACTCGTTTCCCACTAACACACGTGCACATACACGCGATTTGAAACGTCTAAAACTATAGAACACACCCACAAATTTACGTCATCATCTTGAAGTATGCCACCTTGTGTAAGGATGTTTTCTTTGCAAGCCGGGAGTGGGATAATTACTTACAACTTACAATCCAAGACTAACGCCTTTTACCAGACAATACGGACGAAGATCTACCAGTAATTCCATCGCTTAGTAGTCATTTGCATTTCATTATGTAGATTTCTGTCTAAGCTACCTGCACATTAAATATCATGGAAATGCGTCATTCCTTTCTTCAGTTATTCTCCTAAGAAGGTTTTGACAAAAATGCCCCTGCAATTCCAGAGCAAGCTGCTCGGGGGCCCATACGTACGCCACTTCTTTCTTACATCAAAAGCTATCTGCCACCAAAATATCAAGACCGTAGCACGTCCAGGTCAAAAGATACAAAAAACGGAAGTTCTACTGCAGTACCAAGGTTATATACCAGGGGGCCCGAAATCGACTTTGACCCTCGTCTTCCCTTCACGTATTACCCACATACCAAATATCATTATAATCCATGTTATGCTGACTACAAAAATCCGGAAAAACACAGACACAGACACACACACAAACACGCAGACACACACACACACACACAGACACACACACACACACACACACACACACATACACGCGCGCGCACAAACACACACATGTACACAAAACTATATCTCCATTTTTCATGGAGATAATGAATGACGAATCTAATAAATGAATGAAAGACAATATGAATACATAAGCGCATGATCTAGTGAATTAATCAACTGAATACATGAATGCATGACCGACTGAATTGATAGATAGAATGATGGGTTGATGGAAGGATGGATAAGAAGGAAGGAAGGATTTACTTAGCCAGATGAAATTGCGCCCCCTAGCGATCCTCCGAATGATCGGCACGAGGGAAAGGAACCATGCTAACAACGGCCCTGAACAGCGAGAGTAAGTGACAGTGTCACACATGTATGGCCTCCGTGCATTTATCCCCCTGGGGAATGAACATGCAATAAAGATTTTTATCATAGTTGATCAACAAGGCAATCAGAAATTGCAGACTTCATCCCTCAGACATTACTAAAGCGCCCTCTGGCAAAACAAACAGAAACTGCACTGCAGAAATCCTCTCTCCTCCCCACTCTCTCCCATCTCTCTCCCACTCACACATACGCTCCAACCAGAGAGAGACAGACAAAAAACAGATGGGCTGATATGCATATACATACACACGGCTTGAGTGAGGCAATTGAATAATGGACCTGTATACATGTAGTTTCTTCATGAACGAACACCCCTAAGTTGCAATGGTCTCACCCATCAGTTGACGCTTCGGGATCCAAGATGGCGCTGGACCAAAAACCGTACAGCGACAAAGACAGGTAAAAGTTTAGTTTTCTGACTTATTTCTTGACTACAGAACTGTTGAACGGATTGGTATCATTATCAAAACGCCTTAGGTCGTGGCTATTGCCGTGAAATCACGCCGAGCTGGATATTTGATGGTACAAATTGGAGGTTTGTTGAGCCATATGGTTGGAGTGGGGAGGGGGGCAGCGCTATGTGCGTCTGTATCTAGATACTAGACTGTAGTACAATGTACTTGTTTGTAAAAAAATACATTTTCTGCCGTTTGGAGTTGTTTGCCAATACAGTTTGTATTCTAGACCCACCCTTTAAGTTGTTCTATATTTTTGAGGATGGCTGGGTGGTCTACGTTGTAGGATAATGGGGGATACTGTACAGCTATAATTTTTACAAATTTAAAGGCAACCAAAGCAATATTAGGGCCCGAAATATGGAAATAAAACAATAATGAAATCTTTATGGTAGTGACATTTACTAACACAATTTAGCACATTTGCGTGATAACTTCATACTTTGAGTATTTCCAAACCGTGCAAAAACGAGCCGTACGATGATCCCTTAGTCTCACGAGCCTTCGAAAACCCCAGCTACAATTTTCAGTGAGTTCTCACATCGCAACGACGTCATATTTTTGCATGATGGACGTCGCTATACATTGTGATAGTGTTGTTTGAACTGATCATATATTGAAATTACTAAATAAGCTAGTTCGGAGTTGCTACTACGCATGTGCAGTGTCAAAGGTAAAGGCCCCCGAAACGTAAACAAAACCAGTCTGGGCGTTGTTATGCAAATCTAGACAATGTCGAGACGGGCACTGTTGGCAAGCCGAGGGCCTTCACCTTTGACACTGCACATGCGTAGTAGCAACTCCGAACTAGCTTATTCATCAACTTTCAAAATCCGATTTACGAGCCCTATATATTATTGCATGGGTTTTTATCAAAACTAAAGGTATTTATTTTTTCTTCCCTCCTCCGCACAGGTTCATCTGTATCTACCCTGCTTACATCAACAGCAGACGGACCCTCCCACAAGGCCGGAGGATCCCACAAGAGAAGGTAGGGGGTTCTCTACAGGTCGTTGCTCAGTCAGATTTGCTAATTTGGACTGGGACAGTTTATATAACTATAAGGCAGTGTTCTCGCCAGGATTTTTTCACAGTGTAGGGGCATTTTTGCGCAGCAAAGCCACATGGCGAGCGCTACAGGTGTTAGGATGAGGGCTGCAGGCAGGAATATTTTAGGGGGGTCTGGGGCATCCTCCCCCTAGAAATTTTGAACTTTAAGACTCTCAAAGACACTATTTTCTGCATTTTGAGGGCCCCCTACGCTCAAATGCCCTGGCGAGAACCCTGATATAAGGTAAATACTAAATTAAAGCAGTCATCCTCAATTTAGGTGAAGCATGATGCTTTTTTGAGTAGCTAGTGGTAGTGCAATGCGGCTTCGCCAAGGCTCATGTTTGTTTCCTCTTACTCGATAAGTGTGTTGGGTTCTTTTACGTGCAGAGGTTTGCTTGAGGCTTACGCCCAAAGCTCCCTCATACACGGGCCACCGGTTTTACGTCACCATCCAAAGTGACAAATGCAATCCCTTACATGTCAAAGCTGAGGCTGACCCTAGAATTGAACTCTAACCCACGGATCCACGTTTATTGTTGATAGAAATGCATCAGTAAACACTAATACAGTCAAAACTGCCCAAGAAGACCACTCCAGGGACTGATAAAATGTGGTCTGTCAGACGTGTGCACAGGTGGTCACTATAGACAGGATTCTTATTGCTTGTGTCAATGGGAAAGAGTAAGTACAGGTTTGACTGTATATACTTACTAATATAATAATTATATAACTATATTGATGCAAACAGATAGCTTTTAGATAGCTTTGCAACATTTCCTTTTTTACCACAGATATTACACTTTTTAGGTTGGTAACCCAGACCTTCTCGGTTTTTAAAACAACTCCCAGGACCCTGCTTTGTATGATTTGTATAACCAACGTAAAAGCTACCTCAGTTGATGCATTAAAATGTGCATATTATACATTTTTTATATTGTCCAGTTTCCATGGCTAGCCCTTTAAAATAGCCTCTGGTTAGTTGGGTAGCCCTGGCTGTATGTTATTTATACAGCCAAACGAATTTGATTAAATCAAACTATACTGTACATGTACCTAACACCAATGTTCCCACCCAGGGAGTAGACAACCCTACAGCCACAGAGATCAAAGATGTGTTGCAGGCCGGAGGATTTAACATTGTACTAGAGGTGAGTTCTGTTTTCTTAGACGCTCTCAAAATTGTCTTCTACTTGTCTCTAAATGACTGTGTAAATTCATTCAACTTTTTAAGAGCAAGGAACCTTGATTTCATGGTTTATATGTTTGTATTACATACCCGGTAAACTACCTCATGGTGTAACACACCAGATTTGTACAAGCTGCATATTAAGACAGATTTATTTGATCCACTCCGAGAAGGACCGCTACTCTTTTTGATAAGTGTGGTGTGTTCTTGCTTTCATGAGGAACGCGTAACTCTAAAACACGGGACCTCCATTTAGCGTCCAATCCGAGGAAAGTCCTTAACCAAAGCTTGGTAATCATTTTACCTGAGTGAAGTGAGGAAATTTGTGTTAAGTATCATCCCAAGGGCACATTGTCAATGGGGCATGTCAGTGGATTTGAACCCAGGACCTCTGGGTTCTGGACCGAATGCCCTGCAGTCACGTCACCATGATGCTAAATGATAGGGCAGAAAGGAGGCATTTCATTTAGTGGTGTTTAGAGTTTGCGGTGGGCACACAAAGTGCTAACTGACAAGGGAATCTAATCTAATAGACGATTGGTTGCATTGTAATGAAAATCATGGCATTGATATGCATTGCTTACTGTTTTTCTATGTCCTTACACTTTCATTCCCTTTTATTCTTTTGAAAAAACCTGCAGAACAAAGCGTATGCCAAAGAACTGTTTCACCGTGACCCAAACTTGCGAGGTCGGATCCGGGTTCAGCTCAAGAATGACGACGGCTCACCGATAAATGAGAAGTTTCCTAACAGTAAGTATTGTGCACTCTTTATAATTGGGAATGGGTTTTTTTCGCGTAAAGAATGTTCGCGTACGCGTGGAAAATTTTCGCATGGAAAATTTGAAATGGAGAATTTATTTATAGGTTCAAAATATCAAAGCAATTTTATCATCAAAATTTTTCTCCCTTGGGAATAGACTTGAGTCCCTTGGGAATCAACTTGTTTTTTTGTATTGTTTAAATTTCAAAAATCCTTTGAAATTTTTTGGGTGTGAAACCTTAGACTTGTAAACCTTCAATTCCCTTCTGATCAACTAATTAGCATATTTTAACGAGCAAAAGATCAAAATTACAGGCAAACTTTTTCCCTGCATGGGTGTGGGCAGGGTGTGGTGTGGTTTGGTGTGTGCTATTCCCAAGGGACTCAAGTCTATTCCCAAGGGAGAAAAATTTTGATGATAAAATTACTTTGATATTTTGAACCAATAGATAAATTCTCCATTTCAAATTTTCCACGCGAAAATTTTCCACGCGAACGCGAAAATTCTTCACGCGAACAAAACCCCAACCCTTTATAATTCATTCAAGATATAAATTTCATGTTGGTTAATTCTTTGTAAGCATTTACATATAGCCAACTGTCTTTTTTTAATTGTCATCATTGAATGAAGATTTGCATATTTTCAATGTCAATGCATGCATATGTATCCGACATAAGTTTCCCTAATTCTTTTTAGTGCTAGATTTTCATATTTGAAAATGATATCGACTAGTGTTTTAGTTTGTTTATGTACAGGTACACTGCATTAAAGTGTGAACTTGTACCTGAACAATTTTACATGAGCAGTGTACTAGTACACAGCCCTTATGGGTACATGTATTAAGAGTGACTACTATACATGGTGTTGTGAATGAATGGATACCAGGTAATGTACTACAAACAGACAAAACATGCCAGTTTGAAAGTTTATCTGTGTTAGTAGAAATCATTTTGAAGCAAAATTGAACTCGTCTTTGTCAAGAAGTCCTTAAGAAATACAGGAGCTGGACAGTCGAAAATTGGGGTAGGTCCAATTTTTGTGTTGGAAAAAACTTTGCTTCAAAACATGTCAGTGTTTTCTTTCTTTCTTTTTTTTACTTTTGGTCAGACAAGGACGATGTGGCACTGCACTCAAGTTTTTCATAACTTACTTTAACAGTGCCATGTACAGAGAAAAATATACCCATTTCTACACCTGGGTGGAGTGAGGAAAGTCGTGTCAAGTGCCTTTCCCAAGGGCACAACATCCATGACGAAAGGGGATTCGAACCCGGGACCGCTGGGTTCTTGACCGAACACCCTGCCCTTAGGCCACACGACCCATGTCAGTGTTGCTATGCCTAACTAAATTTACATTCTTGTTTGTGTTCTGTCCAGGGAAGTCAGTCTACCTGTATGTAGCAGAAACCATCCCCAAGCTGAAGACCCGGGTACATGCGTCAGGGGGCGCCTCTTCACAGCAGGGCGGTGACAAGGGCAAGAAAGGAAAGAAGAAGGGAAAGAGATAGATACGACATCACCAAATCTAATGGCTTCTAGAATATAACCTCTACCAGTATAGTCATTGTAATGGCCTTGTCCATGCTTTGAAGTCACTGTTTTTTTATGGCTTTGTAATTCAGACCGACTGTTGATGTTGAACATTTCTTTAAGATATGCTGTTTCTTCTTGATTCTCGTTGGCAATTGTATCTTACATTTCTGTACCGTGCACATTGACAGGTATTCATAAATGGGCCATATGCATGTGACATATCAAGTTTTATGTCCATGATATGCCACCACATGAACAGCATGACAATAAAACAGTACAAAACAAGAAAACTTTTGAGTGATAGTTTTAGTTTCAAAACGTTTGTGTTTTTTAAGCATAAGTCCAGATACTCTACCCAAAGGATAAAGGGACAAGAAATAGCTAAAAAAGTTAGGTTACCAACTTACCAGTACGCATTGGTTTACAATTGATACAGGAAGACCAAAGCAAATTACCAAAAATGTTTTTTTTTGCATTTGATGCAGTATACTTCATTTATTGCTTGTATATGTAAAATCAAATGATATACAACATGAAGCAAAGGAAAGTATATAGAAATTGATAAACCAGACTTTTTGTAACTTTTTAAAAAGTAGCTTACACTCTGCTCATTAGCATAATTTGTATGCAAAATATTCACATACACCCTACCCAGTAACGTATAACACTGAGTCGAAATCTTTACTGTCTAGCATTATCAAGTAATGATAGTGTTGGTTTATGTATTATGCAAGCTAGGGCCTAATTTGCATAATTCACATCCAACAAGATGACGTAATCACACGTAACAAGTGAAAAGTGCATAGTAGGTACACTATTAGGATATAGTGTACACACAAATTTTTGATAATCACACAGACATTATAAGCTGTGTGTATCCTATCCGTGAATAGTTTCATCAGGTTGGTAAGTCACTGAATAAAAATACTCTTTTTACACAACCAAGAGATTTATTCCACCGACGTTTCGGTGACCATCTGTCACCTTCTTCAAGGCAATTCTGACTGGTTCACAAGCAATGCAGCACAGGACAATAGACTAACACGCTGGATTAAGGAGGCTGTATGGATCAGGAAATCCACTCTAGTCATGAACCGTGATGAGGGGGGATATAGACTCAGTCACGTTTGGAACCACATCCTTAAGAAATAGATGACAAGCATTGCATTGTTTTTTTGATCGATAGTTGTGTATGTGTTACACTTCTGTACGTTTGGGACCGCGTATAGTGATGTCATCTCCTGTGATTGTACAATAACATATGTAAATACTTTGCGTTTGGGAATGCATCTCATTATGTGTAAGCAGCAACACCTGTGCTGCATTGCTATGTGAACCAGTCAGAATTGCCTTGAAGAAGGTGACAGATGGTCACCGAAACGTCGGTGGAATAAATCTCTTGGTTGTGCAAAAAGAGTCTTTTCATTCTGTGTGTATCCTAGTAGGTGATGGTACTTTGTAGAGTTCTGAATATATCAGCAGATAATTTCAGTGTTGGGTTCTTTTGATTTTCATCTGCAGTATTGAATGTATGAACAAAGCAAAGAAACTTCTCCAAAGTATGTCTACATAGGATGTGAGAAATGTCAAACTCTTCCAATGCAACAAACAGCAACCTAAAGCTGCAATCTATTGCGACCTGCTGTAACCAGAAAATACGAATCTCATTTATTTATCTATTAATATTCAGGGTGGTCCCTTCAGTTAACTAGTCAATTAGGTAACTATGCTCCAATAATAGAAATTAAGCAAAGAAGTGAAATACTTTTAGGTATCTATCATCTCACACCAGAGACCATGGTTCTAACTGAAATAGAGTACTCTGTACTGTATCTAAATCTTAGAATTTGTCACCTTTACAATAACTCGTACTATTAGCATACGTAGTGCCCAAATTAAAGTTACAAACTCGTTGCTACCCTCAACTTCACCAAACAGCAACCTACTAAATGCAATTCATTGCAACCTGCTCATCAAGTAACCAGGAAATTTCTACGCTTCTTTGGTATGTCAATAGGAATTGTAGACATGAAGATACATTTACTGGTTGTCTGTGTACAAGCAATGAAGGATCTAGGGCCAATAGTAACAGTAGTAGAGCTTGTGGTTACCACCGCCGTCGTCGTAAGGATGCGCCCCGCGGACATGGTTACGATTGTCGTCATCTTCATCGTCCCAGTGGAAGAACTCCTCCCTTACATTCATCCCGGCGACCTGCAAACAATGTATAGTTGTCATTTTGCCCACTGTTTGTTATTGTTATTGGGAAGGCCGAATACTCTCTCTTCGCAGCCATGGGCTGAATTGCGAGGAGCGCACAATTAGCGGGGCTATATCGTAAGGGTCTGTAGCGACTGCCATTCGACGCGCAGGTGACCTCAATACGACAATTGCCCTATGTGCGGACATAGGACTGTAGGTTTTGAACCACTCACACCGGGAAGGACCCCTACTCTTTTCGATAAGTGCGGTGGGTTCTTTAACGTGCTCAAGGTGTGGCTCTCCTCAAACACGGGACCTCCATTTAACGTCCTATCCGAGGGACGTCCCTAACCGAAGCTAGGTACTCATTTACACCTGAGTGAAGTGAGGAAAGTCGTGTAAAGTGCCTTTCCAAAGGGCACAACGTCAACGGGACAAATCAGGGAACCCCGGATTCGAACTAAGTACTTCTGGGTTCTGGGGCCAAACACCCTGCCACTGCGCCACCGCAGCGCCACTAGTTTATACGCACTGTACTCTCAATGACAAAATGAACAAGAAAAGAATTAGGTCGGCCAACAGAACGAAGTAGTAGAAATGACATGACTGAAATAGAGCAGCTAGAACGGCTTTTGACTGGAAACCACACGGGGGTTATGATTAAAGAAGCATGACAACAGATTTCTTTGGAGTTTTCGTCACCTTTTGACATTCCTGTCTGTAGCGGAAGAGGTAGAAGGGACTGCCGCTGGGTAGAGAGATGTGGTTGTCGACGTTACCATCGTCACGACAGCAGTACCTAATCAAGGTGTTGCCATCGTAGGTCCCGTGAGGGAGTTCCCCACTCACCCTGTTCCAATTGTCGTCGTCTTCATCGTCCCAGAACACTTCTCCAGATTGGAAACCTGGAAAACGAAATATAAGAATTCTGTATTATTCAACCGGGTAGTGTGCAATGTAAATGTGCAGGATAGGCTTGACTCCAGAATGTAGACAATAACTTCAGCTTGGGTTAAACCCTAGAAAACGGCGTTGATTATCTTTTTTTCATGAATATCTTGAACACCTGGATATCTGATATGTTCATAAGTCGAGGATAACTGATGCTACATTTAGTAAATGCTGCTTTAATAAGTCTCTTCAATGTGGTGGTCTTAGCAAAGAGGTTAACCTCCTTGGTCTTAGGGAACTCGGCGGAAGTATGACTGTCAGCTAGTTGACGGTGCATCTTACACAAATCAAGAGCCTAATACATGTACCATGTTGCTGAGAGTCAACAGTTCAGAGGCCGTTCTGACGCAAAACACACACTCTAACCACACATACCAGTAGGGCAGCCACCCCTCTTGAAGATACAGTAGCTACCACGTGGCCAGGTCCCTTCCCCGTCCCAAGAAGACGTCTGGGGGGCAGGTGAAGAAAGGCCATTTTGTGAGGATGACTAGCAACACTAGACATTAATCGGCATATCTCAACATTCTTACTTCAACTTCAACTTATTGGGCCCCCAGATAACCCCGCAGGGGCAAAGTAGGGGGGGAGGAGGTCATACTAGTTAGATATGTACTAGAAATTACTCAGTGGAACTTAAAAAGACACAAATCTCTTTGCTTTGTCAATAAACAAAGCCAAATGTTGGAAGTTCTGCCGGATATACCCTTAAGACCACTTAATATGATAACCATATAATTATATGTGTTATCTATTCAACTTTTGTAAAATCCCATTAGAGAAAATGATTTTACCTTCACTCACCTTCATGCAAAATTTTTGTTCCATGTTGTTTTTGTCGAGGCCGCCATCGAAATGCAGCCCAGACGACCACTGGTTGTTGGCTCTACTATCCTCGGTGTCCTGATAACGTGAACCCGTGTGCCAGGTCACGCCTGCGGCTTCAGGGCAGCCGGTGTTCGTCCGGGGTAGACCGTACGTGCCACTTGGCCACTCTGTGTGGAAAAGAGATACAGAGAGTCAGATGAGAGGAAACACCTAGTAGTTGGTTTTCAAACGATGTCTAAGGAAACAGTGCAGGTAACACGAAAGAAGGTAAAGTCGTACAAAAGAAGGTATACTGCCTTGAAAGAGTTGCGGACTCTCCGAGTTAAGTTTCATGGTCTGTGTATCTGTCGGTTTTCGTTCTAGTTTGTTTGTTTGTTTGTTTGTTTTAACAGTATAACAAGAGATGTTTGGGATGTATTTTTATGACATTTGGTATGTTGGCAGGTACAGTACTGTATTGGCAAAATGAAGAGACTATTAGATAGTGACCCCTAGCGACTTTCTACGGTACTGCAACAGGACGTTCGGTTTTAATATCACGTGCTCTGGGTATACTATGATCGTGATTTTTCAAAGACAGTAAGTTCTTGGGATCGTTAAGAAGTGAGCTCCCTGGCAGCTTTTTGAATTTGTAGGAGCCAATTTTGCTTGAGATTTTGAAGGAGAATATTTCAAGAAGGGGTTTCATCCTTGCGGCATTTAGAAGATAGCGAAAGGTAAACATCATTAGACAAGCAAATCAGGGCCTCATTTGCATAAGTAATGATAAAATGCTATAATAGCCTACTTCGCTAAGATGAGACTTTTATACTTTGTGGATAACCTGTCGTATTTCGGTAGAGAGGATCATTAACTGATACAATTTATGAAAATGAGGACTTTATTTGCATTATTAATGAGAAACCTTTAGAATACATTGTCTTTAAAGGTCTGTCATGTTTACCCAGTACATCAGTAAAGGTTAACATCATTTGGCGTAGAAATCTTAGTTAGATAGATTAGATAGGTTAGATAGGAAGTTACCTGAAGATTGTGGGGAACTCCCTCTACAGACCAGGTTGCTCCCAGTCCAGGTCCCATAAGAGCAGGTCCTGGTGGTGCTGCCGTAGGCCCGAGTGTACCCAGACCGACAACGGTAGGAGCATCCCTCCCCGTGTGTGTAGGGGGAGTAACAACCACTCCTGACGGTGTCAGCGGGGGATGGTGGCGCAGAGCAGCCCGATGGTGCTAGTAGTAAACAACATTCGAAAGATTTAACTTGCAGTCTTACTCCGGACATGAATTTGATTTGGTTTACTTGCCAGTAACCAAAAGTCAAAGGGCCTAGAAGTTAGGACAACAGGGAGCCTTTGACAAACTGTTCACTACTGTCGTTTTCTATCTCTCATTATCTCAATGAAAAATGGATATATAGTTTTGAGTGTGTCAGTGTGTGTGTGTGTGTGTGTGTGTGTGTGTGTGTGTGTGTGTGTGTGTGTGTGTGTGTGTGTGTGTGTGTGTGTTTCCGGACTACTGTAGCCAGCACAACTCAAAAACCTCTTGATGGATTACAATGATATTTGGTATGTGGGCAGGTGTTGGGAAGCCGAAATTCAAGGTCAATTTTGGGCCCCCTTGTATGTGACTGCAGCAGAACTTCCCTTTTTGTATCTTTTGACCTGAACGTGCTATGGTCTATGATTTTTTTTTGTGGCAGATAGCTTGTGATGTAATGAAAAATTGATGCAAGTTTGGGCCCCCTAGCAGCTTGCTCTGGAACTGCAGGGACGTTATCGTGAAAATCTTCTGAGGAGAATAACTGAACAAAGGAACGACGAATTTCCATGATATTCAGTAAGCAGGTAGCTTAGACAGAGATGTAAATAATGAAGTGCAAATCATTCTAATTGGGACTTAATTTGCATAATTAACAAGGAAAATCTATATTTGCAGTGTTTTCCATTATAAGACTCAAATATAGGTAACATGTAGTTTATGGCTAATGGAACATCAACATATACCAATTATGCAAATAAATTTCTAATTGGCATAATGCAAAAAAGCCATAATTCGGTTAATGTTCGTTAGTTGCTCATGATCAGTTCACATGTCGCAAAGAATAAGAAAAAAAACAGCATTCCTGACACTAACTTTGACATGTCATTTTAAAGATTAGCATTCCTAAAGCACACGCCCTTACCTGAGCGGCGACGGCGGCCCCACAACCATGCCTCTGACTCTAGGATAAGTGTAGATATCAGAAGGAGCACAAAAAGACCATGTAGACGCCTAAAAATACAAATAAAAACGGTTATCAGCTACATGGCTAGTCGGAGTCCAGATCAACACGAAACTGTAACCACGCCTTGAATATGCACTACGCCCCTATTCAAAAGGAGTACCAACATAGCGTAGAGGTACCCATTGTCGTGTAGTACAAATTATAATCCACTCTGGGTCATGTCCACATGTCGAGGTGTACTATGCAAAAGCTAGTTCTCATGAGCAATAAAGAACGACATATGTGTAATCATCAGTCAGGAATCTTATGTATAGATTGAAATATGTTTGCAGTCAGCGATAGAACATCATAAACTTCTGAGACCATAACAACAAGGTGCCTCAAGGCGTGGTGCACATTTCATATGTTATTCGACACCGCGTACTTCATCATGTTGTTTCGAATCTACAGGATAACGAAAATCTTTTAAAAGTAGCTGGCGTCAAACTTATCTTTGTTATGTAAACTATCTATGGTGGTTCGAGGTTTAAAACTCTTACTAGTTTTAGGGACCTTTATATCCCAGCAAAATTTTTCTCTTTATCACACGAATGTGTGTTTATTTTTTGGGGGAGCGCTGATTCGCGATTTTCAACTTATTGGGACCGTATATGAGCTTGGGGGACCGTATCTACTTGGGGGACCGTATCTGCTTGGGGGACCGTATATGCCGCACCGCAGATACGCTAATGGCACCGCCACGTTAGCAAGACGTCGTAAACTAAGGGACGGAAGTTGCTGCAAAATGATTTCGAAGGAGGTGGCATTCCAGTTCGAACGCTAACGTGAACTAGGTCTATCAACAAAATGGTATCGCCTTCGAAAGCTTCTCTGATGAAGAAAGCAATATCAATCTTACACCTTTTTATTAAAATGATGTAAGCGTACAGCACAGATAGAAAATGTGCGAGGGACATATTTACACTGTGTTTGGCTTTGTCCAGTAGATTGGAAACGGTGTAAAGTTTGTGCTGGCATTTGCTGTCTCTAAGCCAGAACAGTGCCAATGACAAAACAACAACAACAACAACAACAAAAACTCGGAAGGCTACATTCTTTTTAAAGCCCGGCCCCTATCTCACTGGGAGGAAACTAGGGGTCCAGTGTTGGAAACTAGTTGGAAACTAGTTCACGTCCATTCACCTCTTGCGTTTTTTTAACTTTCAAAAACAATCGCCTTTGCAGGAAACGAATTATCGTTCATTGGAAACCGCGTGGAAACAACTTGGCAACTGTGCGAGACTAGTTGGCGACTGTCATTTGCAACTAGTCGCCAACTAGTTTCCGACCAGCGAGGTAGGGGCTTTACGAAACCGGCAGCAACCACGTCTCAGACAAAAGACAATATTCAGGGTAAGCCTTTCACACCAAGGGAACGTAACCTCCACGACAGACTTTTGGACGGCGTTTAAAAATCTATCGCTAAATTCACTGCCAATTTACTGTTTGTTTTCTGATTAGCGCATCTCCTGCTTGTTTTCTGTTCGTAATCGCATCATCAGAGATTAGCTTCATATATATATATATATAATAGAAAACAGCGCGTAAGGCCATGTTGATTAGATTATATGTATGACATCCTCTGGAAACCCCAAAACTGATGCGAGCGTGCGAATAAAAATTGTTTTGGCAAAAAAGTTACCTTCGTGGTCAGGAAGATTGAACAAAACTTAACACACAGTATCCTATACCAAAATATAGATTTATCATTTTTTTGTTCTTTCAAAACGTCTTTAATTTCTTTTTTAATTTACAGCATGTATTTCCTCATTTTGCAGCTACTTATTACGATTTACTGTATGGCCGAAAACGTTTTTTTGTGTGGAAATGGACGAAGATCAATGCTCGCGGATGTCATCTATATAATCAAATCAACATGGCCTAACCAGCAATAAATGGGGATTCACAATCGTCAACTGGAGGCCTCTTTGGACGCTGGAGGAAATGCTCGACAGCAAAAATAAGTTTAACGAGATACACATTGAGCAGTTGGGCCTGTCTCCCCCGATCAACAAAAATCTTAATCTCACAACTCTAGATAAAAATCGCTTGACATAATCGTATAGTATGGCTTTGTTTGGTACCTTTCTAATAATGATTCTAGAAGTTGTCGATGTTTCGCTGGCTCTAAGCCAAAACATTATCAGGGACCCAATCACCGACCTGTACATGTCAGCATTAGGCTACGGACAGTTACTTGATCTTGAGGAAACGATCTACAGAAAAAACGAAACACTGAGGAACCACCCATCATTTCCTTCCTACTGTGATGACTGAAACAGTTAGAACGATAACCTATTTTTTTGCTCCGATTATGTCCTTGATAGTTTTGTTTTTGTGCACAATGCCGATTATCATACACACGCGTCAGTGTCCGTCGTAACCATTGCGATGGTGGGTAGGTGAGTGGGGGGGGGGGTGAGGTTTCCACGCCTTAAGCTGAGCAAAGGGTTAGTAGGTGCTTTGTTCACACATCTATGATATTACAAACATAATGTTAGGAAGGCAGGTATCTACAATTGAGTCCAAGCGTAAAGAATCCATATACGGTGAAAGATAGAAAGTTGTGTCTTCTTAACAAGGGCGGAAATAGCATTTCTGCACAATGGTGAAATGACTAAGTTTAACCAAGGAGGCTATGATAACCTCCTTGGTTTTACATGATAAAACTTTTTCGATACAAAAAAAAGATTGAATAAGACCTACTTCATGTTGAAATTATCCCGTAGAAAGTCCCGTGCACGCGCCCAGTTCTGGTCGCAGTAGTGCTGACAGTCCCCGCCTTAGAGAATTCAGGAGTGCCCAAGACCAGAGTGAGAGCTCGGGCGATGGGCTCAATCTCAATGATCGTCTAAAGCGTTGGACAATTTCCAAAAGGGGCGTGTTTTCCGAGGAAAAGCAGTCACGGGTGCTGTACGGAGAGAAATCTAAGCCTATCAAAGTTCAGGTACTAGGTAGATTGCGTAATATTTAACAGTATGCGGTGCTTGTCTCTTTCTCATCTGTGAAGACAGCAGACAGATGACATTGAATCGTCCCATTGTGTCACAGCTATGCAAATGAGTTAAGTAATTGAGTCCAGACAATTAGCAGCTCATATGGATGATGCAATACGACCTACCTTACACCACCTCCTTGCTTACACGAGCCAAGAAATCGTAAATAACTGCATGGAAACTTGCAAGTCATGTTAGCAGGACAAACTCCAAATAACTTTGATAAACTTCTGCCGACGATGCTATTGTTTAAGAGCGTGACAAAACAGAACATAGCAGATTAATCTTGTAGACTATGATAGAAACTCAATAATGATCTGTAATATTTAATGGGATGTTGAGAATTGGCAGTGTGGCTTCTATTACAGCCACTACTCAATCAGGAAGTCAAAAGAGCAAACCTAAAAAAAGGGAAAAAGAAGCTTTCAGGAATCAGTGCGATCTTCTAGCCATAGATCTGCTCGTAGAGTGAATAATGTTGCAGATCGTTTCCTTTCCGCAAACTAAGATATTGCCTTGAGTAATAAAGCCCGAAGATTGGCTTTAGGGTAGCAGCCAGGTGTCAAACAACAAACATCTAAGGGTGTACTTATTAATAACACCATGGCAGGCGCTGTAGTGTATTTGAAATTTACGGTTTTCACTGCTGTTTTCTGATTACCCCGTCTCCTGCTTGTTTTCAGATCAGATCACCAGAAATTGGCTTCGATCATAAAACAGTGCGTTAAACCACCACAACATGGGGATTCGCAAACGTCGACAGGAAGCGTCTGTGGAGGCTGGTGGACACTAAAGGAAACGATCGACAGGAAAAATAAGTTTGACGAGATCCACATTGACTCGTTGGGCCTGTCTTCTCTGATCAAGAAAAACATCACTCTCACAACTTTTGAGTCAATATAAGCTTGCAGGATAGGAGCAGAATATGCATATGCGAGGGACACGGGCGTTGCTCGGTAGATAATCAGTGGAAATGGTGTTGATTTGTCAAATATTTGATGGCTCTAAGTCAGATCAGTGTCAATGACGACTGTGAACCACCAACCCATGGCTACAGGAAATCTATGGAGGATACCCCTGGGCGGCAGCCAAATCCAATACAAGAAGACAGATCTACTCTCCAAACAGAGGAGGGGTTTCAGCTGTTTTTTGACGTGTTTTTAGGCGTTTTTGTCGGGCTTTCTACTTTATCATTTTTTTATACAAAAAAAAAGACAAAGTAGAAATCCCGACAAAAACGCCTAAAAACACGTCAAAAACAGCTGAAACCCCTCCTCTGTTTGGAGAGTAAGACAAATCTTCCCGTATACGAGTGACACGTTAAACGCCAAGGGAACATAGCGTCCATTGCAGACTTTGTGGGACACTGCTTACTTGCTGTTTTCTGATTTCCGCGTCTCTCACGTTTCCGATCACTCACTCAGAAATTGGCTTCGACCAGAAAGCAGTGTGTAACCATCACAACATCTGTGGAGGCTCAAGGAAACGATCGACAGCAAAAGTAAGTTTATCAATAGCCACATTGGGAATTTTGCGTCTGGCAGCGTGGCTTCTATCACAGCCACTTCCCTGTTGGGTAACTGTCAGAGATTGAAAACGTTTCCACCAAAACATTGCGGTTTTCCACCTCAACATCTGGTTGGACATTAAATGACCTTATAAATCGTTTCCTTTTGGCCGACAAAGACGGAAATATCTACTCTCCAAGCAGAGGAGTGGGTTTGGCAGGTCAAGTTTTGACGTGGTTTGGGTGTTTTTGTCTGGCTTTCTATTTTGTCCCATTTTCTTTATGTCACCAACCAACACGGGGGTGTAACATAAAGAAAACCGGACAAAATAGAAAGTCCGACAAAATACCTAAAAGCATGTAAAAAACCTGCCGAACCCACTCCTCTGCTTGGAGAGTACTTCATCGGTGACCTGAGTTTTGAAGCCAAAGCATGGCTCAAAGGCCGCAGCCAAA
This sequence comes from Branchiostoma lanceolatum, assembly GCA_035149815.1. Classification (NCBI taxonomy): domain Eukaryota; kingdom Metazoa; phylum Chordata; class Leptocardii; order Amphioxiformes; family Branchiostomatidae; genus Branchiostoma; species Branchiostoma lanceolatum. The sequence goes on along the minus strand of CM068884.1, from coordinate 4,186,891 downwards.
ATACTGTAGATACCATAGCCCCGGGCCCCGCACACCTCCGTCAAAACGTAGAAATGCAAAATTAAAACATAAAAATGCGAATATTTGACGGACATGCAGTCACTCTCGAGCTCTCAGTGGTCGAACCGCTAATTCCGATTGGTAACCAGGATCAGTCTATACATTGTATGTTTGTTCCTTTAATTTCGATATGTAGTGGTATAGTGTTGTTGAAACTTATTATCTCCATGAAAAATGGAGATATAGTTTTGGGTGTGTCTGTGTGTGTGTTTGCGTTTCCGGACTGCTGTAGTCAGCAAAGGAAAGCTGGATTTTAATGATATTTAGTTTGCAGGTAGCTTAGACAGCGCTGTACATGATGACGTGCAAATTATGCTAATTAGGACTTAATTTGCATAACTAATGAGGAAAATCTATATTCGCAGTGTTTTCCATTATAAGACCTAAATACATGTAACATATGTAGTTTATGGCAAGTGGAGCATCAACAGATACCAATTATGCAAATAAATTCCTTATTTGCATAATCAATGCAAAAACGCCATAATTCATCTAAGTGTAAATGATAGGACCGTCAATATTGCGACACGTGTAAGTTGGTTAAAGGTGTTCATGACGAAGCATATTTTGTTGTTGCCATGACAGCATGCCGATGACTATGAACTTCACCGCCATCCAGGACAGCTATCTTACACAGGATGTCGTCAGTGAGATGGTAAGGATTTCGTACAAGTAGACATTTAGTCAGATATTTAACCTTCTCCCTGTTGCCTAACCCCATAAACGATATGAATTTGGTGCCAAACATCAACCGTAGCAGTCTAAAGGTTAAAAAAAGTATTCTCTTCAACATTACCTTAAGCCTGTTCAGAAGCACACTACAGCTTCTTCCTCCAACAAGGAGCTGTTTCAAAAACTCTTTTGTGCCTGCACAATGTCTCTCTCTGTTTTTGCTTCTAGAGCTATGCAAGAGAACATTGTCCCTTAGCACCCTCTCTCGGTGACGTCTAGCTAGCTCTGGTTAAGAGGCGCATCTTCCAAAAATGATGAGATGAAAAAGACTCTACTCAAGAAGAAATAGAAGACTTGTATTTCTTTTGGGATTATTTTGTGACCCTATGTAGTCTGATATCTTGTACATTTATTCCATATGTTCTTTGGCTACCATGTGCATGAACTTGCACATTTTTCCTTCCCCTGTAGAAGTGGGTGAGTGATTACTACAGCGGTGCTCCAGACTTCTCGTTTTTTAAGGAACCCTGGCACCAAGATAAGACGTTTCTGGAGAAGGTTAAGGTTTGTATCCAGATAGTTTTCAATGTATCAATAGAGTGTTAATTTTAAATCGGCCTATCTGGTTTATTTTGCCTATCCGACCCCACCCTATAGTGTACCGACTGTGAAACCACGGTATTGGCTGAGATATGACATAATAGATTTGAAAGTAGATTGACACTGACTAGCTATAAGGGCACCTTAAAAAACACCACAGGCATTCGCTTCGCTATGAACTGTATTTGAAGTAGCCAGCGACATAAATTCTTAACATTGCACAATGGCTCTTTACAACTGAACAAATTATGCGGCTGGCTTGTTCGTACAAACACGTACAGTACATGGAAATTACATGATCATGATAGCTACATGATTCAGCAATAGTAGAATTCTCATCACATGAATCACTATATGATAGAATCATGAGGTTTGTTTTTAACAAATCATAAAAGTTTTATGTGCTATCTCGAGAATAATGGAAATATCATAGCGACGGAGTCTTCAACTTCTTTAAATTGTTTTGACTTTTGTTCTGAAGGTAGCTGTCGTGACATTTTTAAGCCTTCTTGAAGAATACTTAAAGTTGATATATTGTGGTCCCCTAGGAATACCTTGGCTACTCCCAGGTTCAGGAGCGACATGGCTATGTCAGGGTGTACTGAACACTGTCCATGAATAATCCTGTACATATGTAGTGACTGTTCCATATAGCTATGTGCTTTTCCATAATTTCCAGGTATGCTAAACCAGGTTTGCCCCAGGTTGCTGAGTATAGTGGCAATGTCTCGATGTGGCGTATTTTGACCATGATAATTCTTCAACATCTGCAGTGCCTGTTCGAAGTAGCAGATAGCTCTTTCGTAATCCTCAAGACCTGTCCATGGTTTCGCCAGGTTATACTGCGGGATTTCGATGTCCTGACCAAACATCTTTTGTACCAGACAATACATGCTTTCATCTGACATTTCACTAGATTGTTCTCTGTGGGTACCTAGGTCGAGCCAGGCATACGCAAGGCTGCCAAGAGAACTGGCAATGCAAGGATGTGATGTTTTCTGACCATAGACACTCCTATACATACGTAGTGCTTGTTCGTGGTAGCTGATTGCCTTCCCGTGATCACCAAGGCGGACGTATGCTCTCCCAAGGTCATCAAATGAGTCAGCGATGTCAGGATGTTCAGTAGTTGGACCATGAATACTTTTAAACATCTTCAGTGCCTCTTCATAACAGCTGACTGCTTTTGAGAGATCGTCACAATTGTGATAAACTCCCCCAAGATTTGTAAGAGACCCGGCAATGTCACGATGCTTTGTGGTCTGACCATAGATACTCCTGAACATCTGCAGAGACTGATTGCAGTAGCTGATCGCTTTCCCGTGATCACCTTGCCAGAAGCAGGCTGTACCCACATTATTGAATGATTTGGCAATGGTAGGATACCTTGCATTCTTACCATATATAGTTGTTCTCATTTTCAGAGCCTTTTCATGATAGGTGACTGATTCGTTGTAATCTCCAAGGACCCTGTAGGCCACGCCTAGCATGTCAAGTGTCATAGCAGTGTTAGAGTTTGCCGTACCCTGACCAAATATGGCATTCAGCATATGTAGTGCCTCTTTATGATAGGCAACTGCCTTTTTACAATCACCCAGACCTCTACAGGCACTACCCAGAGTGTTGAGGGACCAAGCGATCTTTGGATGTTCCATGACATGAACGCTCCTGAACATCTGCAGCGCCAATTCAGACCAGGCGATTGCCTTTCTATTATCACCCTGATCATACCGGGAGTACCCGAGGTGGTTAAGTAAAGCAGCAATGTGAGGGTGCGCTGTCCATTCTCCATAGATATTCCTCAACATTTGCAATGCCTTTTTAAAGTAGCTGATAGCTTTCCTGTTGTCACCTCTCCGCTGCCACATGCACCCTAAATTGCTGAGTAAAACAGCGGTGTTAGGATGTATATTGTCCTCTACATAGATGCTCTTACGCATATGTAGTGCCTGTTCATGGTAAATATTTGCCTTTTGGAGATCACCCATATTTTCCCAGGCATCTCCCAAAGAGCAGAGACACAACGCAATGTCAGGATGTGCTTCATTTGCACCATGGATAGTTCTTTTTAATTCTAGCGCAATTTCAAGGTAGCGGATTGCTTTGCTATAGTGACCATAATCTAAACAGGCCACCCCCAAGTTTTTGAGCAAGGTGGCAATGGAAAGGTGGGAATCTTTCTTCCAATATGTACATCTACTCTCTACCATAATTAAAAATTCTTCAAAGTAGCTGATTGCGTGTTTTAAATCATCAAGCTCGTACCAACAAACTGCCAGATCAGGCAACAAGTTGAATCTTTCAGATTCGTTATTTTCAGCTATCTTCAAGGCCTCGCCAAAGTATTCGATGACACGTCTATATTGGCATAGGTCAAGGTGAATCTTTGCCCGTACTCTTGGAGACGTATCATAGAAATTAGAGATCAGTCTGTCTTCGGAACAGGTAGACAGAAATGCTTTTAAGGGAATTGACGTATAATAGTACCTTAAAAGCTGCTTTACGTTTGGTAGATAGAAAACCTGTTTAAGCGCACTTATTGGTACTTCATCAATTGTCTGCCTGGATAATTTTACTCCATGTAGTGCCGTTTCAATCGAAGCCATAGCGGACAAATTCTCTTTCTGTCCACCGTTTGCAAGATATGTTTTGAGTCTGAGTTCTGCTGAGATGCTTACTAACACCTTCAAATGATGTGCATTTTCTGCACTGACAGTTTTCTTCATTTTCATTACGTCTATTGTTTCCCAAACCGTGGTAGGTGTGATGCCTGAAGAAAGAGCTAAGCAATCCACCGCAATAACAGGGAAGCGGTATAAACCTTTTTTCACATTCATTATCCTAGCCGTGATTGTTTCTTTATCATCGTAGCTTTTAACGTTTTCCTTCAGTGTCTCCTGTACCAATTGGTTAGCCAAGTTGCCCCCATCAGCTTGCAGTGACTTCACTGTAATGGCCATGTACTTGTCAATCAGATCCTGGTCCCCTACTACCAGGCATGGGTTTCTCAAGATAGTAGCAAGGTGATATCCTTCCTTAACATGTAATGTCACATCCCTTTGTAACATTGAGACCATGCTTTCTGGGGTGCGTATTAGTTCACATGGTGGTTTGTGTATAGTTGCCTTTCTACCCAGTGGAGTTTTGCTTGCCTTTGGCATGAAACCATCAAATGCAAACCCACGTGGTGTAACAGAGTCATAATACCAGTTATCGAGGGGATTCCCGCTGTAGAAGTCATTCAGACTTCTTATTCCCAGTGCTGGGAGGATGGTTTCTCCCAGGTTGACCACCTTGAGGTGTAGGTAGTTGGTGAGGTTGCGGAAATACACAAGACAGTCTTCACTATCATCCTCCACTAAGATGGCAAACTCCAGGTCTGAGTATGGAGTTACCAGTCCTGTGGCCTGTGAACCCAAACCTACCAGGGCATATTTACAGGGAGGGGGTCCCATTAACAAAACACACTCTTCTACTAGCTTGCTGACAAACTTCTTCCTTTCACTTGTAATTCTTTCAAACAACTGCCTGACAGCCTGAGCTCGTTTTGCCTCTTTGACACGTGGGTCGTCCTCATTATGTAAATAGGGATCCAGCTGCTGGTCAATGGTTTCCATCTCCAGCTTGATCTGGTTCGCATCTCCTTAAGTTGTTTCTTGTGTTTTTCTGTACCGTCTTGGCTCATATTGCTCTTAATGTCTAAGCTACAACTAAGAAATAACTTCTCTACTTCTTTGATAGCTGATATTAAGTTACTTTTGAGGACTTCATCCTCTGACCTGGCCACTGCCGCGTTGTAGAGTGCTGCTGCTTTGACAAAGTCTCCCCCGTCTCCTGTCTGCTGACTTCGCTTACTGTAGACATCCCCCAACTTGCACAGGGGCTCCAACTCTCTCTGGTACTGTTGGGCTGTGGGATCTAGATGACAAGACAATGCATTATTTTGCACGCCAAACTACAAACACACAAAGCAAGTCAGCTAACTTCGGGGGGGGGGGGGTAACCAAGGGTAGATTTAACAATTAATGAAGATAATTCTTAACACAAAAGCTTGAACGTTTTGCATGTACAAATTGATCCATATAAAATGTAAATCTTAAGCCTAGGTTACACATAGCCGAACATGGCTCCCGAACGCTAGCCGACTCAGGTCGGCGGTAGTTCGGGAGCATTCTGACCAGTTTTTGGGCCACGCCTATCTTTGGCGCCGAAGATGCGCCGAAGATGCGCCGATCATCTCCTAACCAGTACACGAATTACTCCCGAATGGGCCCCGAATGCTTTCTAGCTTACTCCCAACCATCCCGACCTCTAGCCGCAGACTGCCGAATTTCTCCTGACTAAACCCCGACCGATTGCAGACCCTCTCACGAATTTACATGGACATATTCAGCGACTTTCAAAAGAGGGGTCATTTTCGGTTTTAATTAAAATAATCCATTCTATTATGTTGTTAACATCACCGAGAGATCGAATTCGGATCATGGCTAGCTTTAATACTGCTTTTAGTGTTCTTCCTTGTTTTTGGTCGTGTGAAGGTCGGGGGTGATTCGCCCACGTTCCGATAGTAGTCACTTGGTTGAGAATTAGTTAGCAGAGTTTTGTCTACGGCCTTGGGGTGAGTTATGGGTAGGTTGGAAACTAGTTGGGAGTAAGTCAGTAGTGTTTCTGGCGTGGTTAAGGTTCTAATTTTACTACTGACTCAATCCCGAATACCAGCCGAGCACTAGCCGACCGCGCCGAACACCAGCCGAACACCAGCCGACCCATTTCAGACCCTCCGTCCAGAGCCGAATGTTTTCAAATTTTCAAAACATTCGGCTGGCGCAGCCGAACACCAGCCGACTCAGCCGAACGCCAGCCGACTCGGCCGAACGCCAACCGAGCTAGCTCCCGAATCACTCCCGAATCACTCCAACCATGGTCGGGGGAGAGTCGGGAGGCCATGTTCGGCTATGTGTAACCTAGGCTTTAAGCACATAGTAACATCATCAGCTTTTGATTTATTATTGGTCAGAAATTACCCGCAATGGCAGCCTTTCTAGCGCTGAATTGATGCAGGGTATTACAGGTTTCACACAATACACAACATACCTAATCTTATCTTATCCACACTTGCATTATGCGGAATTGTCGCAAGGGTCTGGGCGGCTGCCATTCGGCGCCACCAGGTGACCTCAATACGACCTTCCCCAACCGAAGTCAGGTACCCATTTACACCTGGGTGGAGTGAGGAAAGTCGTGTTAAGTGCCTTTCCCAAGGGCACAAGATCGGTGACATGACAGGATTCGAACTCTGGACCTCTTGGTTCTGAGCCGAACGCTCTGTCGTTGCGCCACATGATCCGTGATCCACTTGTATGCCAATCTAAGATCATATAATTTCAAATCTAAAATTATACTATGTTAAGATTTTAGTCATGAAATTGCTATCTTACCTCTCACACGCACGATCTTGAGTGCTGTTGCAAAGTGCAGCTCTGCTGAATCAAGATCTGCTTCACAAAGGGACAAGTCACCTTTCTTCAGGTAATCTTGATATTTACTGGGAAACAGAACTAGGATTAGTATTTGCCTTTTTGATTTGCACAGACCTGATTGTGAACCTGCTTTTATATATTATTGATGTATAAAGTTGTGTTAAACTAAAAAAACAAATAGCGCGCACCATTTTTTAATTGGTAACCGTTACTCGCAATTCTTAGGAGAGTGTTGAATTGTATGTGGAAAATTTACGAGAGCATTAACTTTTATCTAATCTTAATCTTAGCTATTCATTAACCAACGGAGGTTTAAGTACCCACAATTTACAAGCAATGACATGTGTACAGAAGCGAGGCATTTCCATTATGTTATTTTTGGGTAAGCGAACAACTACAAGACTGCTAAAGTTACTAAATGTTAGGATTTTTTTCCTACCTTAATTGGTCTGTAGGATGACCGATCTTGACTTTGGCTGGTCTTGTAATGCGTAATTTTTTCTGCAGGAAATAATTTACAAATGTCAATATTTCTTTAGTCTACAATTGCAGTTCTACTGTGCTCTAAACTTTACGATATGACATCTATAATAAAGATTAGTCTGGATGTTTTGTAAAACGGCTACTAATTGAACTAGAACTCGTTGATTTTGTATGTCAGGCCATTTTAAAGTTTAGAATTAATCAAAAGGTTAGTGATCGCTCAGTATCTATTTTTATCGGGGGAAACCAGCGAAATATTTCATCTATGCTAAAACTCTAACTCACCCTCGTCCCTACTTCTATGATCTTGTCTGTGTAGAAGATACGTCGAATTATAGTCTCTTCTGCATCGGGGCCCTCACATATTGTTAGGGATTTGTTGTACATCCCAGCTGCCTTGAAGAACTGTGTGATATTTTTGGTTTTCTTCCCGTTTTCAAGGTAGAAATCACCGAGAGATTTCAGAACTTCACACTCCAATGATACATCATAGCTTCCAATGGCTGTCACTAATGCCTCTGTGTAAGTCTCCTCGAAAGATCTCTCGGATTTTTCGATACGTCTATCCAATTCGGCACAAGTTTCTGCTACCTTTAAGACATTGTTGTTTACCGCAAAACTTTTCTTCGTAGACAGCCTATGATGCAGTGGACTGTACCCCTGCAACAATTGCCTTGAGAGTCTCTCCATGTAGCTCTGACGATATTCAAGTGTTTCTCTCATGTCATTGTCTTGATCGCCGCAGCGTCGTAGGGCAGCATCATACAGGGCAGCGGCCTTGTCAAACTCAGTTGAATCTTTGCTGCGCTTGCCTTTCTGAAGATGCAGGTCTCCAAGACTTTTCAGGACTTCTGCCTCCATGGAGTGATCCGATGTAATAATGGCGTCCCTCAGTGCACGTCCATAGCCGAGTTTTTCATCGTGTTTACTATTAAGGGACGCCTCAAGTAGCTGTACTTTGCTTGACAAGCTACTTGTCAGGGAAGGCTGCAGGTGCTTTAACTTGCTTGTCAGGTTGGCCATGGTGTTATCAGACATTTTTATAACCTTACCTGCCTTAGGATCGGAACAAAGAAAAAAAGCGTTCAGTTCCTTCGTTTGCCAGTGACAGTCCGGATTGCCCCTCTGGGTCACTCGATGGAACTTTCCATGACGTCAAACCTACGTGAATAGCCTTTTGTGTGTGCGTGGACACACAGGCGCCTGGAAGTAATAGGTTAACTATTACCTGAAATGTTTACCCCATAGTTTATTGCAGTCCTTGACAAACTTTTTGTACCAAACAAAGGGGACGGGTACAGAGTAACTTGAACGGCCACTTGAGAGTGTGATTTATAGATGTACCTCGTATTTATCAACTTTGAACATATTTTGTTGTGAGCTGCGTACGTACTTATCCCCTTGTTGCAAAAATGTGTAACTCATAAATCTATATTATTATCCCCATGAAAAATAGAGATATAGTTTTTGGTGTGTCTGTGTGCGTGTCTGTCTGTTTGTTTGTCTGTCTGTCTGTTTGTGTTTCCGCACTACTGTAGTCAGCATAACCCAAGAACCTCTTGATAGATTACGATGATATTTGGTATGTAGGCAGATGCTGTGAAGCCAAAGTTCATGGTCGATTTTGGGCCCCCTGGTATGTGACCTTGGCACTGCAGCAGAACAATTTTTGTATCTTTTGACCTGGACGTGCTGTGGTCTTGATTTGGGTGGCAGATAGCTTGTGATGTAATTAAGGAACTGCAGAGGCGTTTTTGTGAAAATCTTCTAAGGAGAATAACTGAACAAAGGAGTATTATTATATCATAGGTAGCAGAAACCTATGATATAATAGCTATATTCACGGATGAACAACATATCAAACTAGATTTCCACGACGTCATACCTTCACCAAATGATTTGGGCTCAGTACAATGCAAATGAACAGAAAATTGTAATGGGGAAACCAGGAAACTGCCACGGTGTTAATCTGTTATAGTCATTGATATCAACGTCATTTAGTGTGCGTGTGAGCGTGTGTGTGTGTTTATGTGTGTATGTCTACTAATGCTTGATCTCTAATATTAAGTGGTGCTTTACAACATTTATAATGATCATCTGAAGGGGACAGGATTTGTCGGCAATTGTCGGGACAAAAATATACCTTTGATAATAAATTTGCAATATCAACAAATGACTTTTGGCTAAATTCAAAGGCGAACGACTCTCATACGACCAGAACTCCAATCGACAAATAACAGAAAACATTTTTAATGAGTGGTTACTTTGAACGATGACATTATCGGGACTTTTCGTCGTCTGTGGTTTCCTCATGACGTCATAGGAAGGTCGTGTCGTAGCACCTTGTTTTTGTCGTTCAGCAGTGTAGTCGCCATGGACCCACTCCACCGCCAGACCGTGCTGGACTGCTATGACTACATCGTCCGTGACATGGACCCGGGCCTGGTCCTGCAATACAGCACGGTCCTATGGAAGGATGAGGACCCAGAGTTCATCAAGACCAAAGCGAGGAACGAAGTAAAACAAGCCGGAGCCAGGGAGCTGCTGGACAGGCTGATGGGTAGGTTTACAAACTTCCGGGTCATTTTCAAGACCCATGTAGAATCAAATGCAATCTAAAGCAGTGGATCAACGTCAACCTTAGTTTGCTAACACGATGTGGCACAGGTTGCAGTCCTTTGTTCTGAGGATGGCAACAGCCCCAAGCCACTATAAGTACGAAACTGCGGCGTCAACTCATGGGGCAGTTGTTTGGTTAAGATCAAGACATGGCGACATGCTATAATGTACCATACTGATCTTACTGAGCGTTTGTCGTCTTAACACAGATTTACCTTACGACGCTTTCGACGACTTTGTCAAAGACCTGGGGGAAGTTCGATACGATCACCTGATCAAGGAACTACAGGAGACTCTGAAACGTCTTGAGACCGCAGTGGAGAAGGGAGAGATAAAAATTGAGGATATTGGAAGGCGTCCGGAAGGTACATGCGTGTAAACAAACTAAAACATCATGCACGTTTGCACTGGAGCACGCTGCAAGTACTTTACAGTAAATTTGCCGTCATTAGTTATTAATCTGCTTTTCAGACATTTTTCTCATCCACAGCAAATTAATCCTAAATTTGGGGCTCAAGAAATTATTTCTATTTCATCACTTGTACGTTTTCCCCATGCTGTTTTAGTACCGGTCTTGTAGTTGTACTGTGCCATTGCCATAGTCGCCATGATTGCCTTTTGTTTAATGACCGTGTCAAAGGTAAACATGGCCTCTTAGCTTGTGTACACAGTACGTTGGGTGCTAACACTGTGTGAATTATTCTGGTGCTCGGGATGTCATGGGGCAAGTTATTTTTTTCCCATTCTTTGTTTGGCTATCATAGTGTTAAACTCATATTATCTGAGGATACCCCAACTGGAATATCGTAAAAACGGTTGCTAGAACTGAACCATGTTACCTGGTTCCATTAGCACATGATTAGACGACTTGACAACGCAAAGGGGATTAAGATATTGTTCATGTTGTAGCTCGTGTTTTGCAGAGTTCACCTGGTGGGCAACAAACAGAACGGGGGCTTTAGTTTTGGGCATTCTGATGACCTGTTTCGTGATCTGTACCTGGATATACACGGCTCATTACGGTTCCAAAGTACATGGTGAGTGCCCGTTTCTTCATTTTTATCATAAGGACACATAATCTTTTCAGTTTACAGTGGTTTTGACCTCTGTTAAACAAAAGGCAATAGAGCGCAAAATGGGACAGAATTACCGACACTGCCTTGCTGAATATATAAACATAAAAGCTATTTCTACCACAGAATCAACCTTCCTGGCTGTCTTCCCTCGTCGTCTGAAGACGTTCGTAGGAAGGGAAGACGTCTTCAGCAGGATCGACACCTGTCTTCACGAGAACCAGACCTGCCTCATCAAGGGCCTGGGAGGTGTCGGGAAGACCTCGGCAGCCATCGAGTACGGACACAGGCGTGCGTGGAGGTACCCTGGCGGGGTGTTCTGGGTCAGGTTAGCGAGTAAGGGAGACCTGTGTGCCAGTATCAGTCAATACAGCTCCTACTTAAGCGATTCTTTGAACTTAAACAACGATCTTAGCTGTAAGGCTACGAAAATGTACCTTAGACGTTATATGGCAAATTCACAAGATTGGCTTCTGGTAGTTGATGAGGCAGTTAGAGGTACCATGAAAGAATTGGAGTCCCTACTGCCTCACACCTTAGAGGCAACCATGCATATTTTGCTGACTTCTAACGAATACCAAAGACTTGATAACGAGCGTATCTCCGTAGTCAATCTGCCTCCGTTTAATGAAACTGAGGGTCAGGCAATGTTTAATAGAACCGTCAGACCCAGCAGTAAGAATGACAGGACGGAAATCAAACGTCTCAGCCGATCCCTGGGCCATCACCCTCTAGCCTTGCAATTCGCGTTTGCATACATAGCAGAGACTAGATGCACTGTTAAAGAATATCGTGATGAATATACTGAGGGCAACGCAATGGAAAAGGGAAACTTGCTAGATGAAGCGGACGCCGAACAATTCACAAACAGAACGATACGAGGAACATTTAAAATTACATTTCAATATGTGTCACAACTGTCTACCAATGCTGCTAGGCTTTTAGATATGACATCGTTTATGGGCCCAGACTGTATCCCCTGCCCAAAACCCAATAGAAAAAGCTTTAAAAGACTATTTGATACTTCTAGCAAATTAGACGAATTAGATACGAAGAAAATGGTCTCAGTCTTGGAGAAATTTTCCCTAGCTTCCTCATGCCACACCTTCCAACCTTGCGCCTTCAGTGTAAACAGGATAGTACAGGAGGTTGTTGTGTCACAAATGAACGATTCCACGAGACTTGTTCATCTGGAAAACGCATTGAAATATTCCACACTGTTACGAAGACACAGTAATGACATATCCAGGGTCCAGGCAGAGTTCCTGATGTCCCATGTGCATTATATGGCCCTTAATGTCGACAGGTACCAAATGAAAGTCTCAGTTGTCGGGTCATCCTCATTCTTAAATAAGTCCGCTGAGTTTTTCTGTCGATGGGGTGCATGTGAGGAGGCTTACTTTTTCCTTCAGGCTCAAATTTTACTACTTTCCAGGCATAATTCCGTCCAGGACCTTACCAATGCCCTTCGTGACCATGTAAACTTTGTTAACAACACTCTGTTGCCATGTTTGTACAAATGAGATGTACTTGTTGACTTACTCATACAAATAGCTGATAACCTTTATTTGCAAGCAGTGAAGCTGAAAGACATGCCGAGACAAATGCATCCCTCGTCCAATGCCACAGACGCGGATTCATATTTTTTGAATGAGGTCTTGACGTCACTGGAAACCACGACTTGTTCAATTTACAGGAGACTTCTCCGGGGTGGAAAATGGGACATCGACTTTTCCAACATTCCATATTCCTTCCTTGCAAGTTTTGAGATCTGCATTCGTGAAACGTCAATTGAAAATTTGGACAGTCTTTTTATTCAAATCACTACACCAAAAACACTCCCCGCACAATACCGACAGGTGATGGACAATATCCTTTCTTTCTTAATGGACCACACGAAATAAATACATGTATTTCTTCAATGGCTCTGTTGCCAGCATAGATTTTAACAAACTCCTGCATGAGATACAACAGTGTGATAAAGTAATGAGCAATTATGAACCAAAAGACATGGAATCATGTCGATGCTGTGTCTTGGAGAACTTCATGCATAACATGCAGTGTGAACAAGTGAAATGCATTCAGGAAACAGAAGACTTGCAATCACCATGTTGTCGTATCACAAAGACGTTCCTTAACCAATGCAAGGGCGTCAAGTGCACCTACGATACAAAATCATGCCATTGTTACCTCCTGATTGAGGAGTTAAGAGAACTTCTGAAAAAGTATAGGAGTTCCCTACAGAAATTAGTAAAGGTTATGGATAAGGTACTGCTCGTGTACTACCGGTCCATGGACACGTCTACATGTACCAATATGTACTATGAAGTGATGCTAGGGCTGCCCAGAGAGAGCAAAGAGTTTGACATTTTTCAATTTGCACGCGATACTTGGAACGATCTGTTAGGAGATCCGGGAATGTTGAAGAATGTACTGTCTCTTACAAACGCACAGAATTCCAAGTTTGGAAAGATGCGTGTACGTCAAAGTTCAAATCAAATCAGTTTCCCTGTAGCATACCACTGGTTACATCAAGATATAAAGCCCCTGTCACACTTGTGCGTATAAGCCATTCCGTGTGAGTTCCGTGTTGAATTTTGACAATTTTTTTCCAGTTGTGCGTTGCGCACATATATCGTGTGAATAACGACTTCAACGCATCCAATGCGTTTGAGACACGTGTAATTTGCATATGAAGTGCGCAATACTCTTATCGTTGCAGCGAATAGCTGCGCATCAGGTGCGTGTGCTGAGCGCATTCCGAATGCCCACAACGACTGCCGGCCGCATGCCTGGCGCACTTCCAACGACTGCTAATCGAATTACAAGCGTACCCTTGGTTTGAGATGTGCTGAAACTACAGCTTCTGCCTACTTTTCCTTGTATTACAAGTTCAGACTCGACTAAAAGAAAAACATGGGGCACCGGCCGTGCTAGCCGTGGCCGTGGTCGTGGCTCGTCTAATTCTGGACCACCCGTTGAGGCGTGTAACACCCCTGATGCTGTAGGTGACCGTGATGCTTGTGTTGGCCATGGTACTGAAAACAGTCCCCCGGCCCCATCAGGCGAAGCTGTCCAGTCTCACTCCCCTGGTCACAAACGAGGGTGGTGAGAAGGAGCAGACCTCCGGGTCACAATCACCTCAGGCCTCGTCTGCTACCCCCCAAAAGCCACGAGCATAGAAGACCAGCTACTCCCTAGATGCTGAGGTAGAAAAGGCTTTGGTGGAATGGATCATGGATGGTCGTCGAGCACGCTATGTGAACGATATCCGTTAAGCCCCTGTCACACTTGTGCGTATAAGCCATTCCGCGTGAGTTCCGTGTTGAATTTTGACAACACGCAGTTGTACGCTCAAAATATCAATTTTTTTCCAGTTATGCGCGGCGCACATATAGCGTGTGAATAACGACTTCAACGCATCCAATGCGTTTGAGACACGTGTTATGTGCATATGCAGTGCGCAATACTCTTATCCTTGCAGCGAATAGCTGCGCATCAGGTGCGTGTGCTGAGCGCATTCCGAATGCCCACAACGACTGCCGGCCGCATACCTGGCGCACTTCCGACGACTGCTAATCGAATTACGAGCGTACCCCAGGTTTGAGATGTGCTGAAATGACAGCTGCTGCCTGCTTTTCCTTTTATTACAAGTTCAGACTACAAGAACAACATAGGGCGCCGGCCGAAACGTGGCTCTTCCACCCGCGCTAGCCGTGGCCGTGGCCGTGGCCGTGGATCGTCTAATTCTGGACCACCCGTTGAGGCGTCTAACACCCATGATGCTGTAGGTGACCGTGATGGTTGTGTTGGCCATGGTACTGAAGACAGTCCCCCGGCCCCATCAGGCGAAGCTGTCCAGTCTCACTCCCCTGGTCACGAACCTGCAAACGCGGGTGGTGAGAAGGAGCAGACCTCCGGATCACCATCATCTCAGGCCTCGTCTGCTACCCCCAAAAGCCACGAGCAAAGAAGACCAGCTACTCCCTAGATGCCGAGGTAGAAAAGGCTTTGGTGGAATGGATCAAGGAGAACGATATCCTCTGGAACAGTAAGCTGATCCGCTACAAACGTATAGATTTAAAAGAAGCTCTATGGAACGAAAAGGCGAAAGAGCTAGAGAAGACAGCCACCTACTTGAAAGGCTGGTGGAGGTCCATTAAGGACATATTCACAAGGCTACACAAGAGGAAGAGCGGAGATGGGCCCAAGGACCTCACTGAGAGGGAAGAATGGATTTTTGCCACTTGTACTTTCTTGCGGCCACTAGTCCGGCACGTGTCACAACCAATGAGAAGTGTAAGTATGGAAGGCCCTTGTGTCTTCGTTTCGTAGCTTCACCATTAATTGGTGATAGATCCCAAACTGTTGTCTTCTCTCTATCCACGGCCGGACCTTTGGCGTGCTCTTCTCCTTCTTCTCTTTCTTTGACGAAGGAGATGGAGTTGTAGGTTGAGGATGTCATGCTGGTGTAAGATGACAGCAAGCATGAGATGTCGCCGGTTATGGCCTGGATCTGCCATGTTCGGAAGGTCTATCCACCCTGGAGTCAGAGGTGTCCTCGCATTTATACCAAATCTGGAATATGCCCCGGATGTTCGTCGAGCACGCCATGTGAACGATATCCGTTAGCTATCTGTGCGTTTGTCAGACGCTACTGGTACGTGAAATGCGCTGCCCGATCGCAGGACGAACGACACTGATTCGTGACGTATATTCTTATTCGCTATACGGTCGATCATCATGCGTTGTATCTGCGCTACAAGTGCGCGATGTGGTCGCTGCGCATAGATCGTGCCGCAAGAGAAGCGTATGACGGCGATTGGAACGCAAACACAAAGCGCGCTCGTACCTTACTCGACCGATGTCGGACGTGTGAACTGCGTTTTTATAACGACTGAGCTGCGTCCCAGCGTTCGCACGAAAGTTTTCGGTAGTTTCAAAACTATCAGGCGTGCTGGGCCGTGCCTTGCGTGTGCCTGCGTGCCTAAAACTATCACAAAACGATTGAGAAACGCATTAGGTGCGTATTGGGCGCACGCCGGCGTATGAGAAAAATGTTAACACGCAACTCACACGCTCATGTTATACGCACAAGTGTGACAGGGCCTTAAGCTATCTGTGCGTTTGTCAGACGCTACTGGTACGTGCAATACGCTGCCCGATCGCAGGACGAACGACACTGATTCGTGACGTATATTCTTATTCGCTATACGGTCGATCATCATGCGTTGTATCTGCGCTGCAAGTGCGCGATGTGGTCGCTGCGCAGAGATCGTGCCGCAAGAGAAGCGTATTACGGCGTTTGGAGCGCAACCACAAAGCGCGCTCGTACCTTACTCGACCGATGTCGGACGTGTGAACTGCGTTCTTATAACGTCTGAGCTGCGTCCCAGCGTTCGCACGAAAGTTTTGGGTAGTTTCAAAAATATCAGGCGTACTGGGCCGTGCCTTGCGTGTGCCTGCGTGCCTAAAACTATCACAAAACGATTGAGAAACGCGTTAGGTGCGTATTGGGTGCACGCCGGCGTATGACAAAAATGTTAACACGCAAATCACACGCTCATGTTATACGCACAAGTGTGACAGGGCTATCCAGAAGTCGCTGTTATGAGAGCAATATGCCAGGCCACATCTCATAAGTCCGACCATAGTAAGTTACCGTCCCTCTCATTAGAAAAATGTGCCGCTCTTTTAGATGCTATGATTTTAATGGAAAAGAACTACTTGTATAACTATAAGGGCAGCGCGTGGAAACAGCTTCACATGGTCCTCGGGGGACTCAAACTTGTAGTAGCTGATTGCTATAGATTTCATCATTCGTATGGATCACGTACAAACCTGATCATGAAACTCTGTCACCGAATAAGGTTTTTGTCGCAAAATCTTAAACTCTTAGACAACACAATTTTGAAAGGCAGAAAGCTTTTGAGCTGGCGAGGTACTTCAAATGCCCCCGACGCTTTTCAGATCGAAAGACTCTCAAGCGATTTCTAGTTCAGCTGGACCAGCACATTATACTTCTTATAGAAACTGGCAGACTAAATTATGATGCTGAGACATTTCAAAATCCTAGATTCCATTTCCAGAGACAGCAGATCCCGTTTGATCGATCAAGGTAAGAATTTTTTGGAAACAATCATAGAAACACTTGAAGTGATGAGGCATGAAGAAAACATGTATGTTATAAAAGATAGAAAGATGCGAAATGAAATAGAAAATCTAAGCATCAAAAATCACCACGCTATGTCAGACCATTTCAATTATATTTGTACCATTTGCAATTATGTACCTTACAGGACTGGAAATCCCTTTGTTGACCTCGGATTTTTACCTGTATATCCCCACATAGGAGCTATTTTAACTGAAGGAATCGCATTCCTGCAAACTCTGTGGCACTGGAACCGGCTGCAGGACATGTTAGAATATGTGGACTGTTCGCTGAATCATACCAGGTTGAATATGACACGCTTTACCTATTTCATCGAAAGTTTAGACAGGTATCTTTAGAAGTTGAATTGCTCCGACGTTGCATCAGAACTGAAGGGAAATAAACTTTTTGGACAACCCCTTTCTGAAGGAGGGGGAAATTTTCACTTTGTGTGGAGAGAGGATAAGGTTACTGGTGTGGCCTACACAGTTATTCTAAGGAGGGTCCTTGGTTTTGAACAGGCCGTTAGAACAAGCAAGATACAGAAGACAAAAAAGCCAACGTGATTTCAGTGTATGAGCTTGATGTGAAGAAGCAAAACGTATCATTACTGCAAAATCACAACTTGACAGTACATCTTTCTTCTCTAAAGGTAGTCTCTATGAAACAATACACGTATCACTCACTCACTCATGACCCATGACCTCAGTGGTCGTAGGGGCGTCATGACAGCCAGCCGCAATGATCCGTGCCCATCCTGTTCTGTCCTCGGCCTCTCTGATCAGTTGTGTAGCGCTCAGGCCAGTCCATGTCTTGATGTACATGTATACTCTTCTTTATGTTGCTGCGATATGGCAATGATGACTCTGTCTAGAGAATAACAAAGACTTAACTCTGGATTCATCAAATAGCTCCTAAGACTGTATACATTTGTATAAATGTATATATACATGTACTTATATGTGATTTGTTTGTTTGTTAGATTTAGGATTACTTACTTTGTAATACTTGTTTTGTGAATTTGTAATAGGGGCCCAGTTGTAAGTTTTTATAAGATGTTCAAGTTACTTCATATTCATTTAGTGTTTCCTCCTTGGTACGTAGTTATTAATGTTTTGATATGTATATCAGTTTACTAGAACCATTGCAAACATAACTGTTCATGTCTGTAATATTTATCTCAAATGTTGATGTACAATTTTAGAATAAATACATTGTAGATTCAGGATTTGCGTTTTGCAAATTTTGTCCCCCCCCCCCTTTGTATGTTTCCAACTACAAAACTCTATTTCGATGCACTGCGCTATTGGTCTAATCAATGCTGATATGAAATTATAGTATTATGTCATCCAAGTCGAGTTACAAACCTCTACAGGCATTTTTACCTACATGAAATGTTAGTTATGTGAAAAACGATATTTTTCAGCTTACCACCAGGTTCTCCTCTGACACCACTATACTTTACAACTACCAGCCTCAAAGTCATTCTGCAGTAACAGCTTTTTTTCCACGAACAGGAAAACTTTGGAACTCCCTCCCAGCTCACTGCTTGCCTCTCGAATATAACCTACAAACCTTCAAAACAAACATACACCGTTGTCTTTCACCTCATTTACATAAGACCTGTGTAGTTAGTTCAATGTTTAGAAGTAGTGCTGCGTACCTTAACATAACATCAGGTACCGGTACAGACGTTTAGGTACAGGTCCGGACCTGTACCTGAACCTAAACGATTTGTGAAATTAACATGTGTTTTTCTGGACTTGAATAAACCGTTTCATCTTTATTCAAAGAAAATTACTAGGTTTCCTACCACCAAACCCAACTGGCCTTGATATCAAAACTCCTTGCCTGCCTGAATGATCTGTTGCATATTCGTTACGCTATTCCAAGGTGTAACTTTGGTCACGTTTGGTGTTGCAGGAGGCCAGGAGATCAGGAGATCAGTGACAAAATAAGCACATACTAGTACTTGGTGCAAATCTATTTCGGTACAGTACCGGTACTTCATGCATCCGGTATTTTGGACCTGTACCTAATCAATTTTTACGGTACAGTACAGGTACTCAGTAACGGTACGCAGCACTACTTATAATAGAAGTGGCCCCTTACGACCTTGCATTGAACGAGATCGTTAAAAAAAAGAAACGGTTCAAAATCTCGTAAAAGGCTTTTCTTAGATGACTTTCAGTATCCTTGCCCTACTGAAGAAATCATCCCTGGGCAGGAAGTAGCCGCCGAGCTTCCGTTGCCCTCCTTCGTAGGCTGACCGGCCGTGCAGCACCCGCCAGTTATAAACCAGAAGGATTTGCCCTGAAACATATAAAAGGAAGGAATTTAGTTGACTAAAAATTGGGATAGCCTAGGATATGTATATTTTACAACAGTTCTTTTCCTATCCGTGAATACTTTCATCCTTAAGAAATAGATGATACTAGTAATCGTTGCATTGACAGTTGTGTATGTGTTACACTTCTGTACGTTTGGGACCGCATTATGATGTCATCCCCTGTGATTGTACATATGTAAATACGTTGCGTTTGGGATTGCATCTCATTGATATGTATAAGCAGCAACACCTCTGCTGCATTGCTATGTGAACCAGTCAGAATGGCCTTGAAGAAGGTGACAGATGGTCACCGAAACGTCGGTGGAATAAATTTGTTGGTTGTGTAAAAAGAGTCTGTTTTATTCAGTTCTTTCTCTACATCTAAGATTAATTTAGACCGAGTTGCTATTTCAACTTTCGTGAAAGAATGAAACCATGTATGGTATTTTGACATCCCTTTTAAGCCTTCCTGCATTTTGGGCAGGAGTTTAAAGTTTGCATAAGACTCTCTTAGATTAATGCAACATGTAAAATTAGAATGACAGAAATTTTTGAGCTATCTGAAGAATGTTAGTATTTTGTCAACATGTGAAATTGGAATTACGAAAAACTACATTTATTTCAACCTTCCGGAAGCGATGTTGGTGATAGTGTAGTTTGTGGCGTTGCGTTGGCGCAATGGCAGGGTGTTTGACCCAAAACAGAGGTCCTGGGTTCGAATCAGGGTTCCTCTGATTTGTCCCGATGTCGACTTTCCTCACTTCACTCAGGTGAAAATGAGTACCTACTAGTAGTTACTCCGGGAAGGAGGAATACCTCCTTCTGGGAGTATTGGGAATGCATTTGTTTGCGCGTTCGCAGCTATAACTCACGATCCCATTGTCGCATTGGTGTGTAACTTGGCATAGCGTTTGCCTGGTTCGGCGTGGTGATGCACAATGTCTTTGTTACGCCGTAACTACTTTTATCGTCAATGCAATATCGCAATTGCACCCCTATAACTAATGGTAAGGGCCACTGCCTTGGCATAGCGACCATGTTATAACCCGTTACGCTTGACTGCAATACTTCAGGCAGATACGGGGTACGAAAATTTCCTACTTGCTATGATCGTATAGTCACTGTTACATTGTAAAATAGACAACGTGCATCACCACACGCAACCTAGCTAGGGATATACCAAGTTACATACCAATGGGGCAACGGGAATTGTGAGTTTTCGCTGCGAACATGTGCCGAGTGAGCTTCAGTCTGTGTATTAAGTATGCCGTGTACAATCGCAGGTCGCATACTAGTTTGGCGCACGAGACGGCCGTCGCACTTTTACGCACAGTGTGAAAATGGGATATCTCTGGACCTTCAAACTTCTCACACTTGTAGTTTGTAATACGGAGGCTGTGACAATATAAAACGTTTACGCAGGGGATGAAAGATTGTTAAGATATCTCTCTCAGAATAGTGCGCGCAGGCCGCGGCCAGACTGTGTCACTTCCGGGTGTTTTCAAAGATCCGGTGACCTTTGACCTCCGAGAAATGTTACGATAATACAAATAGAC
The DNA here is from genome assembly GCA_035149815.1 of Branchiostoma lanceolatum. Lineage (NCBI taxonomy): Eukaryota > Metazoa > Chordata > Leptocardii > Amphioxiformes > Branchiostomatidae > Branchiostoma > Branchiostoma lanceolatum. The sequence goes on along the minus strand of CM068884.1, from coordinate 4,165,868 downwards.
CGATAGCTATATATCAGGCATGCCTGCAATGAATTGTGGAAAGAGGATTTACTGCATATTTGTGATTTCTGAAACATTTTAGTTGTAAGGCTGAATGGTTCGTTGGTCTCCAAAAGAACCCATCTAGATCTAAATTTGTGACTTTTCCCGGAAATTCTAGATCCTATTTGTGCCATGTTGTAAAAACGTACTTTTCAGCAGGTTGACCCCTCCTGTATTGAAAGAAAAAGATAAATAAACACATTTTCTTTACTTGCTATAAAACACTACTTGGACTGTACAGAGATGCAATTTGTGTGGGTCAATATTTTTACTTCTTTAATTACCGCTTATCAAAAATGCACTTTTCACATAGTCTCTACCAGACTAACTACGCCAGGGTTTCACTTGCAGGCTCCGTCCTAAACGGGCGAAATATGATCGTCACTGTGGACTGACTCTACTGGCTAATTATTCCTTTTTCTGGTGAATTGTACGATTCATACGCCCGTAAGAGGGCCTGGTGGAGGCTACTTTTCACACCTGGCACCACATACCATCCACGATTCCGTTGCTGAATGGGTATGTTAAGTTAGCCTGAGTGTCATCCTGTTTCAGTTCCAGGCTCTAGAAATAAATTGTGGATGGTGTGAAGAAAAAGTGACCACACACGTTTTCCCTTTAATGGCTAATTGCCTTTGCCCAGAAGGTTATGTTTTGGGTAGCGTTTGTATGTGTGTGGATGATTGTTTAATTATACTAATGAGAACCTCATTTCCATAATTGATTATAAATGCTAGAATAGCCTTCTTTATAAGGTCATAGTGGGGACAGCTTCTGTTATTTGGGTGGAGAAGATGACCCCTGATATGATTTATAATAAATGAGAAACATTCATAATACGTTAGTCATAAAGGTTAAGATCATTTTGCGAAGGTCGTGGAACTTTTTTTTACATCATAGTTAATAGTTCAACTGCCATGTATGTAAGTTGCCATACGTTGTACCAGTTACAATTGTCGCGCATCCGCAATAAAGTTCTTCTTCTAGTTCAGGGCTCTCCAGCCATTTACAACTTGCGCCGACGGCTACTCACCGGATCATTGAATTAATCAATTGTTAGGTCACAATCATAGGTGACGTCAGATTCCGGCATTTTCGAAACAGAATGAAGAGGGCTTTTTGATCTGGTTTTCCTGAAGATGGCACGGTTTTTAAGGAATTTTCCAAATTCAAAGCAATAACTCGTTGATTCCATGGAAACGCAATAGTCTTTCTGTTAACAATACACAGTACTAAATGCATGTATGTTTGTGGTGATTTAATTTCACGGTAAGGAGAAAATGGAGTGTTCGAGGTGACTTTGAGTTCGCGATAGAGCTGAATAACATACTGCTTCAGTGATGGAAACACCATAATATAACCTTTTTTGACAGCCAGCTGCAGTGCCGTTCTAAATCGCTATCAGACGTCTTGCGCTTGTTGTTCGCATTGCTTTAATTAATTTCATCAGTGTAGATAACCATGCAATGAGGGACAGACTCCATGATGAGATCAATCTCATCAACCAATAGGGAAAAAGTGCACTCTTGTTACCAATGGCAACCCGGAATTCTCTTCTTTGACGAATCACAGGCCAGTATTTTTCCTCGTGCCGTGTGCAGATGGCCTTCACCTGGCCAAGCGGGAGTTTGGGCGTCACTTCTGCTCAGCTATCACCAAGGGAAGACTTCAACTTCAACTTCAACTTAATATACCCCCAGATAACCCCGCGAGGGGCAAAGTAGGGGGGGGGGGGAGGAGGTCCCAGGCTAAGGCGGGCAGGCCTCCAGCCTGGCGCGGAAAGACTCAACGGTGGGAGCCGTAACAACCGCGCCAGGCAGGGCGTTCCACTCGGGTATGGTGCGAGGGAAAAAAGAATATTTAAATGAGTCTGTTCGGGCGTAAAGTGGTTGGAATTTGAGCGTGTGGCTTCCCCGGGTGCGCCCCTGAGCTGGTTTCAGTAGACTATCTGTATTAATATTGATGTGGTTATTAACTAGCTTATAGAAAAAGGTGAGACGGGCGTTCCTCCTCCTTTCAGAGAGAAGGGTCCACTGCAGGTCATTGAGCATTTGTGTCACGCTGCTAGTCTGCCGGTAGTCATTCAGAGTCACTCGGGCGGCCCTGCACTGGACGGCCTCCACCGCCTGTATCCCTTTGGTGGTGTACGGGTCCCAGACGGTGGCACTATATTCCAAGTGGGGCCGCACCAGCGCTTTGTAACAAGTGGCCTTGACCCTAGATGGACAATGGGTCAAATTGCGCCGAATGACCCCTAGTACCCTGCCGGCTTTGCTAGTGGCGTAGTTGATATGGGTGTCCCACCGCAGATCATCGGACAGTTGTACTCCAAGATAGGGGTGGGACTTGACACCGGTGAGGGCTTCTCCACTTAGGGAGTACTGAGTTAGGATGGGGTGCTTTTTACGGGTGATATGGAGGATGTGGCATTTAGAGGGATTGAACGACATAAGCCAACGATTTTGCCAATCTGTTAGTGCATCAAGATCAGACTGTAGACCTTGTGCGTCAGAAGGCGTGCTGATAGTTCGATAAATCAAGCAATCGTCGGCAAATAATCGAACGTGTGAATCTACGGAGCTGGGGAGGTCGTTAATGTACAGTAGAAAGAGCAAATGGCCTAACACTGTACCCTGAGGGACTCCAGAGGTGACCCTGACAGCTTTAGATGTTCCGCCGTCAAAGACAACCCTCTGGGTTCTCTCTGTTAGGAAGGCCCTAAACCAAGACTGAAGAAGGTCAGAAATGCCGTAGTGCTCGAGCTTGCTTAGCAGCCGCTCGTGGGGCACGGTGTCGAATGCCTTGCTAAAGTCAAGCACCGCGACATCGACCTGTTTGTTATGGTCAAGATTCTTGGCCAAGTCTTGGAGGGTGAGTACCAGCTGGCTCTCACAGGACAGACCCTTCCTGAAACCGTGCTGCGCCGGGGACAGAACGCCATGAGTGTCAAGATGTTTCATCATGTGGCTGTGCACGATGTGTTCGAGCACTTTGCCACAGACCGATGTCAAAGACACCGGCCTATAGTTGGAAGGCATTGTTCTGTCACCCTTTTTGAAGATTGGAGCGATGTTAGCTGTTCTCCAATCCTCAGGTACGTCTCCCGTAGATATTGATTGGGAGAATATTGTCTGTAGTATTGGCGCAATTTGCTCGGCAACAGTTTTCAGGAGGCGAGGTGGTATTCCGTCTGGTCCTGTGGACTTGCTGGGATTAAGACTAGAGAGCTGTTTGGCTACCCCCTCCACTGAGATGTTAAGGGAGGGGATAGTTGGAACTACGGATTCGCCAAGGGTAGGAACGGTAGATTTATCCTCCCTGGTAAACACTGACTCAAACTGGGCTCCCAGTGCATCAGCCTTTTCCTGGGGGTCAGATGTTAGCACCCCCTGGTGTCTTATGGCCGATGCACCAGTAGAGTCCTGTCTGAGAGATTTGACATAGCTCCAAAAGGCCTTGGGATTATCCTCGATGTTTGTCTCAAGGTAGTTGGAAACATAATCCCTATGGGCCTTCCTAACTCTCTGCTTAACTCCCTTCCTACACCTCTTGAACTTTGCCCAGGCTTCATGGGAGTTGGATCTCCTAGCCTTGGAGAAGAGTTCAGACCGCTTACGAAATGCTTTGCGAATCTGGGGTGTTATCCAAGGTTTGCTAGACTGTGGCCTCACTCGTTTCCTGGGAACATGCTTATTGGCAGCACCACTAACGGCTGCCTTAAACAGCTCCCAGTTTTCTGAGGCAGTATTATGCTGTGCTTGGTCTGCGAACTCACGACTGTATGTTACCATATCCTGCTGGAGTGCATCGATGTTGGCTTTCCTCCACAGGTATATGAGTCGGTCTTTCGTGTTTGATGTTTGGGGCTTTACTTGAACGTCAATCAGCGGGATGTCGTGATCGCTGAGACCTGGCAGGATTTTGACTCTCTCCACTAAGGTGGAATTTGTGGTGAGAAACAGATCCAGGGTGTTCGAAGTTTGCCCTACAGTGTGAGTTGGTTCGCAGACCATTTGTTCCAGACCGCAGTCATTGGCAAGGCTGATGTACTTGCTCGTGAGTCTGGATGGGTTAGGGGCGATGGTATTTGCTACGGGGTTCCAGGTCGCATCTGGCAAGTTGAAGTCCCCTGCTAGCCAGATGTGGGCATTGTTGTTATTAGCCCGCATTTGCAGCACTGATCTTTCTAGTGCTGCAAAGTCATCCTGACCAGCCTTTGGGGGGCGATAGTAGGCCCCGATGTAAATGGACTTACTGTTAGCCAGCTGGACCTGGACCCACGTCAACTCGCAGGGACATTCCGGTTCAGGGTGGTGGGTTGCAATGATGTTGTTCTTCACAGCAACAAGCACACCCCCTCCCCGGCCAGCTCGGTCTCTCCTGAACACATTGAACGTGTCCGGAAAGACTTCACTGCTGCCCACTGACGAGTCCAACCATGTCTCAGTGCCAACAACAATGTCTGGTTGCACAGCTTCGCAGAAAGCATGCAGTTCAGGTACCTTGCCACGGATGGATCGGAAATTGATGACACAGGTCCTGACTGGTTTGGTGTGTGTGCGGTCACGAGGTGGTTGGGTAACATTGTGACTAATAGGCGAAGAGGTAGCGATAGGGGAGCCTATAGATCTTGCTGGACTGGAACAGGTGCTGGTGTCGAAAGAGGAAAAACAGTTAGAAGTTTCAAAGACTGTAGTGTTGAAAAGACTGGAGCTGAAGTTGGGTAGGCCGCAGGAGCAGCAAATCCAGGACACGTTAGGGTTGTTGATGGCATTGTAGGCCGGTGCTGACATACCCATGCAATCAGTATGATACCATACATCGCATGAGTCACAGCAGATGGCATGCCGGCCACTAACCGTTTCCCACCTGACGGCTTGATGGCATACGCCGCAGGGGTACTTCGGTGCCCTAGGTCCCGGATTCAACTCCACATCTCCAGACAGAAGTATTATGATAGCTATACAGAAAAGGGTGAGTTTAGGTCTGCGATGAAGTGCCAGTTTAACCTTAGAGTTTATAAAGATAGAGACAAGTGCAAGCTTATAGGGGTGGATGGCATGTCTGATGTCCAGCAAGGTAGTTAATGGAAATGGACTGTTAAAGATTTGGTTAGGGCAGTGAGGGATTCCTTCATGCCTTGGGGACCTTACGGATTTGCCGTCGTCAGTGCCGTGAGTCGACATGTTGGACACCGCAGCGAGCTGTGATTCAGCGTCACCGGTTATCAAGCGTCTGACCGCAACGGGAAAAGAAGACAACTTCCAAACGTCACCGAGACCATCTTCGAAGGTATGCGGTGTTTGTTCGTAAAGGTGATTTATTCCTTTGTGTTGGCATGTTACAGACTTTTGATTTCTGGATGTGAACAATGCTTTAACGCTAGACGGAAGTCTTGTTCTTTTACTTGGTTGTCTGATTGTGAATAGAATGTAACGGTTAGGATTTGAAAATCATGTGATTGTTTTCATGTCTGATTCTTCCGCCAATATGCAATGTCGCAGAGAATTATGTCTGGTGATTTAGTCCTTTGTGCTGGCAAGTTTAACGTTTACCGACAGTCTCAATTTCTGGATATGAACAATGCTTTAATGCTAGTAAATTCTTGTTATTTTTTGTCAGCTTATGTATGTCTGTTTCTTCTTCCGATGTCGCGGAAATGTCTGGACGTGCTATACTCCGGGACGCCACCATGACGGCGCCATGTGACAACATCCAGTACATCACGAAGCCAAGGATGTGTCAAGCGAATCTACCGGCTTATCCACGAGAACCGTAACGGTTGTGTTCTTTTGTTAAAGTTGAGACGGACAGCAAGGTCGAGAATTGAACTCGCTACCTTCAGGATACTCAATCGTCTTTTGTTTCTTCAACTTCAACTTCAACTTATTGGGCCCCCAGATAACCCCGCAAGGGGCAAGGTAGGGGGGGAGGAGGTCCCGGGCTAAGGCGGACAGGCCTCCAGCCTGGCGCGGAAAGACTCAACGGTGGGAGTCGTAACAACCGCGCCAGGCAGGGCGTTCCACTCTGGTATGGTGCGAGGGAAAAAAGAATATTTAAATGAGTCTGTTTTAGCGTTGATTGTTTGGAATTTTAGAGTGTGGCTACCCCGGGTGCGCCCCTGAGCTGGTATCAGAAGATTGTCTGTGTTTATATTAATGTAGTTATTGGCTAGTTTATAGAGAAAGGTGAGGCGGGCGTTCCTCCTCCTTTCAGAGAGAAGGGGCCACTGCAGGTCATTGAGCATTTGTGTCACGCTGCTAGTCCGCCGGTGGTCATTCAGAGTCACTCGGGCGGCCCTGCGCTGGACGGCCTCCACCGCCTGTATCCCTTTGGTGGTATACGGGTCCCAGACGATGGCACTATATTCCAAGTGGGGCCGCACCAGCGCTTTGTAACAAGTGGCCTTGACTCTTGATGGACAATGGGTCAAGTTGCGCCGAATGACCCCTAGTACCCTACCGGCTTTGCTAGTGGCGTAGTTGATATGGGTGTCCCACCGCAGATCGTCGGACAGTTGTACTCCAAGATAGGGGTGGGACTTGACACCGGTGAGGGCTTCTCCACAGAGGGAGTACTGGGTTAGAATGGGGTGCTTTTTACGGGTGATATGGAGGATGTGGCATTTAGAGGGATTGACTGACATAAGCCAACGATTTTGCCAATCTGTTAGTGCATCAAGATCAGACTGTAAACCTTGTGCGTCAGAAGGCGTGCTGATGGTTCGATAAATCAAGCAATCGTCGGCAAATAATCGAACATGTGAATCTACGGAGCTGGGGAGGTCGTTAATGTATAGTAGAAAGAGCAGAGGGCCTAACACTGTACCCTGCGGAACTCCAGAGGTGACCCTGACAGCTTTAGATGTTCCGCCGTCAAAGACAACCCTCTGGGTTCTCTCTGTTAGGAAGGCCCTAAACCAAGACTGAAGAAGGTCAGAAATGCCGTAGTGCTCGAGCTTGCTCAGCAGCCGCTCGTGGGGCACGGTGTCAAATGCCTTGCTAAAGTCAAGCACCGACCTGTTTGTTATGGTCAAGATTCTTGGCCAAGTCTTGGAGGGTGAGTACCAGCTGGCTCTCACAGGACAGACCCTTCCTGAAACCGTGCTGCGCCGGGGACAGAACGCCATGAGTGTCAAGATGTTTCATGAAGCTACACCGATGTTCATGGGTGAGCGGTTGTCCGACGAGTGCGCCATCTCTACGATGACGTCCAGGAAGACCGGAGCTCGTGTGTACGCCCTGCAAGAGGACATGGCAAAGTTAAGTATTTCATGTTTTCATAGAATTGGGCTGGGACTGACTAATGTCATTGGCGTGGTAGGACGTTAATGATTTGTGATGTTCCATTTATAGCTTTAAATTAACGTACGGTTTCCTTTGTGTACCTGAGGCGTTGTCGGCAGGGATGATCACAATCTCGTGGTTGATGGTAGGGTGCTTGATGTGTGTTCTGTTGACATCCTGAGTGATATTGCCGGAAGGGGTCGGGGCATTTTGTGAGTGGTGGCTACTTTTTCACACAGGGCTTCAGCCCGTTTCTGTGGTGTATAGGCTCGGTGTGTGGCTCTTTTGGTTTCCGTGACTGGGTCGGTGGCTGAGATTGTACTCGGGGTGGCTGTGAAGTTCATTGTTTCAGGGACCGGGGACTTTCCTGGTTCTGTTGGCTTATGCCTGCTGGGTTTTTCTACCATCTGTTGTCCTTTCTGTTTATGTCGTGGTTGGTGGTTACGGGGACCTAGACCATGACATAATTTGCCTTGTGTCATATCTTGGTGTCCCGACCTAAGACAATGACACAGGGCTGGAAAGGAAGGCAGGTGGTTGGAGAGCGTGGGTAGTTATGAGCCAACAGAACCAGGGAAATCCCTGATCTCGGGAGCATTGAACTCTGCGGTTTCTTCGAATGTAATCCCGGCCATCGGCATAGCCACAGAGATTGAATTAGTCATATATTCGGGTCTGTTTACCACAGAAACAGGCTGGAGCGCTGTGTGCAGAAGTTGTCGTTGCTCTCGTTATGTCTCGACCCCTCACCAGCAACAAAACCCAGGGTGTCATCAAAAAGGACTCAACACCTTGCCATCCGTCAAGAGATCATGATTCTTTCGGCTGATAATGCTTCAGGTAGACAGAGGGGATGGTACATTTCTAGGCTGAACCTAGAACCGAAATGACAATCACAAATCAAGTTAACTTCCTGTCATGCCCCCAGCAGTCTGTAGATGAAATTCTTGTTAAGTGATCTTTTATTTTTGTCTCATCTATTTGCATTTTTTTTGGTCTCATCTATTTGCATTTTTTCTATTTAGTAGATGTTGATATTGCCCATTTATGGTATAGAGGGTTGAGATTTTGTAGCCTCCTATAAAGTCCTATTGAAATTTCGGCTACTTATATTAAGGCTTAGGCTGACGTTGGAACGCACACATACACACAAACTAAGGCACACACACACACACACACACACACACACACACACACACACACACACACACACACGTACACACATGTGGCGTCGCGGTGGCACAGTGGCAGGGTGTTTGGCCCCAGAACCCAGAGGTATTGAGTTCGATCCGGGGTTCCCTGATCTGTCCCTTTGACGTTGTGTCCTTAGGAAAGGTACTTAACACGACTTTCCTCACTTCACTCAAGTGTAGATGAGTACCTAGCTTCGGTTGGGGACGTCCCTCGGATAGGACGTTAAATGGAGGTCCCGTGTTTGAGGAGAGCCACACCTCGAGCACGTTAAAGAACCCACCGCACTTATCTTCCCGGTGTGTGTGGTTCAAAACCTACAGTCCTATGGCGCGCAATAACACACAACACAAACACACTAACACTTTAACAACTATCTGACAGATGACTTAGCCTTAACCTGCAAAATAACTTTCTTAAAGACTCGATTAGTCCAAAAAGGTTTCAAGCTACCGCTCTACCATGTGCTGACAATATCAACATCTATGCATACATTTTAGCATAGTAAGCATTTTCTGCTTAGTTAAGATTAGTTAATGGGTCCCAAACTGGCACTAAATGGATGTTCCCTCTCCCCACATCACCAGTTATCAAGTGTCACCACAACCGGGGCTTCGCGACGAACCTGAAGAAGACAACTCCCGGAGCAGTACCAAGACGTCACGAGACCATCTTTGAAGACATGCAGTGTTTGTTCTGAAGGTGAGACTGGCCGCTTACGAGTAGTCAGGGACATTTTTAATATCAGTGTTTAGTTAGGTAGGAGTTATTCTGCAGTTTAATCCTTTAAATTGCAATTGGAGCCTCCTTATCCAACTTTTTTCAGCTGACTGTCATCGTGGTGGGCAATCTACTGCCTGTAGTACTTGACTGGATGATCTTCCATACACTTGAAATATCAAAGATATCTAAGCTAGGACTAGAACCTAACTAGTATTTCCTCTAGTACTTTCAAGCATCTTTGTTCGTTCACCTAATTTTCCATGGTGCTCATCAAGATTGAAACGTAAGACGCTGCGAAATCAAAGTTCTCACAAACATCCTGACATTCGGATCAAATGTCCTAATGCCTTTTACCTTTTTCTCTTTACAACATAGGACTGGAACGGACACGTGGATACTGAGCTGAGGGACAAATGCTGCTTGAAATCACAGACATATGACAAGGTATTGTGCCGTATAGTCTGAAAGCAGACTCAGGTTCAGTAATTGCCAACACAACCCAGATTTTAATCAAATGACAAGCCTTGTTCAATGACTGATTTATTCCTTTGTGTTGTTGGCAAGTTTAAGTTTACCAGACTGTCTTAATTTCTGAACCTGAACAATGCTTACGGAGAAAATCTTTGTCTTTTTACCTGCTTGTCTGATTGTGAATTGAATGGCAGGATGTGAATATCATGTTTTTCTGTCAGCTGATGCATGTCTTCTTTCTGCTGATATCGCAGAAATGTCTGGACGTGCTACTCCGGGGCTTGGTACGGGACATGCCAAGCGCCACCATCACTGAAGATGCTACGTGACAACATCCAGTACATCACAAAGCCAAACGAATCTACCGGCTTATCTACAAGAGCTGTTGTTCTTTTCTTAAGGTGAGACGGACAGCAATGTCAAGAATTGAACACGCTTGTAATCTTCAGGATATTCAATTATCTTTGGTTTCGCAGCGCATTACTCTCTACTTATGGACATTTCCCGGTAAACGAAATGTGTGCTTGAAAACGTCCTGACTTATAATCAAATGTCTTAATACATTGTATTTTTCTTTTCCAACTTAGGACTGGAGGAACAGTTTGGGTGTGAGGCAGCTGATACGTACGTGCAAATACCCTGGCCCTGCTGCAGAATTCCAAACTGAAGGGATTGGAGGAATAAATAAGGAGACTGCGGGATCAGCACCTGTGAGTAGATCCTGTACAACTTACTCCAACCTGAACCAGCTATTTTTGACAAGTTCAGGCCATTGTCACTGACGTTAACTGTCATTGTGTTCGTGGGGATAATCCAATGCCCTTCGGTTGTACCTGATTGGATGATCTTCCATACACTTATAACATCAAAGATATACTAGTAAAAGCTAAGGACCTGAAGCTAACTGGCGTTTCCTCGAGTACGTTCAAGTGTCTTTGATTTCGCAGCGTTTTACGTTTTCATTTTAATGTGTTTCATGGGAAATTAGTTGAACGAACAAAGTACTCACAAACTTCCTGACATTCTGATCAAAGGTACTAATGCATTCTATCTTTTTCTCTTTACAACTTAGGACTAGAAGAGACACGTGAATAGAATTAGCTGATGGATCCGGACATATGCAGCTTCCACAGATATGACAAGGTATTGTAGTATTGATCTGTATTGTGTGAAAGCAGACTCGGGTTTGGTACTTGTCATCACAATCCAGATTTTGATTAAAGGACAAGTCTTTAATTTGTCAATGAATGATTTAAATCCTTTGTGTTGGCAAGTTTACCAGACTGTTGTAATTTCTGAACCTAAACAATGTTTTAGGGGAACATCTTTGTCTCTTTTACTTGCTTGTCTGATTGTGAATTGAATGCAGGATGTGAATGTCATGGTTGGACTTTGTCAGCTGATGCATGTCTTTTTTTCTGCTGATATCGCAGAAATGTCTGGATGGACGTGTGCTACTCCGATCCGGGGCTGGGTAAGGGAAGTGCTAATTACCACCATCACTGAAGATGCTATGTGACAACATCCAGTACATCACAAAGCCAGCAAGGAGGTGCCAAGCGAATCTACCGCCTTATCTACAAGAACTGCTGTTCTTTTCTTAAGGTGAGACTGACAGCAAGGTTGAGAATTGAACACGCTTGTAACCTTCAGGATATTCAATTGTCTTTGGTTTCGCAGCGCAGTACTCTCTACTTATGAACTCTACTTATGAACCACTGACATATCCCGGTTAACGAAATGTTTGCTTGAAAACATCCTGACTTATAATCAAATGTCTTAATACATTTTTTTTCTTTTCCAACTTAGGACTGGATGAACAGTTTGGGTGTGAGGCAGTTGATACGTGCACGTACCCTGGACCTGCTGCAGAATTCGAAACTGACGGGATTGGAGGCCGGAAAAAGCAAGGAGACTGCTGGATTAGCACCTGTGACTTAGTGTGAGTAGATCCCGTACAACTTAGTCCTAGGCTAACATTTCAAGTTCAGGCCATGGTCACTGCTGTTAAACAGTCCAACTTTGCTAGTATCATCACATTTGATCACTTAAGACCAGTAACCAACAGTCTGACCAATTTAGGTGACATATTTGTGTCACAGGCATTAACTAATTCTACATGACTTTTGTCACCTTTTCCAATTCCTGGCAGACAAAAAGGCAACCTTTTTCAAAATGTTTCCCAAATATCATCAGTCTCCTTCATCTTAATGGATTGTAATTTCACTTTCTTGCAGTTACAAGAAGCTGGCATCTCTCAGCAGCTTCCAGGGTCGTCCAATTTCCACGGTGACATCCAGAAAGACCGGTGCTCGTGTGTACGCCTTGCCAGGGGACCTGAAATTGTTAAGTGTTTACATCTTTGCAGAGTTGGGCTGGGACTGACTTGTCTCGGGGTGATAGGAAGTTACTTATTTGTGATGTTGCATTTATAGCTTTAACTGAACGTACGGTTCCCTTTGTGTACCTGAGGCATTGTCGGCAGGGATGATCACAATCTCGTGGTTGATGGTGGGGTGCTTGATGTGTGTTTTGTTGACATCCTGAGTGATATTGCTGGAAGGGGTTGGGGCATTTTGTGAGTGATGGCTACTTTTTCACACAGGGCTTCAGCCCGTTTCTGTGGTGTATAGGCTCGGTGTGTGGCTCTTTTGGTTTCTGTGACTGGGTCGGTGGCTGAGATTATACTCGGGGTGGCTGTGAAGTTCATTGTTTCAGAGACCGGGGACTTTCCTGGTTCTGTTAGTTTATGACTGCTTGGGTTTTTCTACTATCTGTTGTCCTTTCTGTTTATGTCGTGGTCGGTGGTTACGGGGACCTAGACCACGACATAATTTGCCTTGTGTCATATCTTGGTGTCCCGACCTAAGACAATGACACAGGGCCGGAAAGGAAGGCAGGTGGTTGGAGAGCGTGGGTAGTTATGAGCCAACAGAACCAGGGAAATCCCTGATCTCGGGGGCATTGAACTTTGCGGTTTCTTCGAATGTAATTCCGGCCATCGGCATAGCCACAGAGATTGAATTAGTCATATATTCGGGTTTGTTTACCACAGAAACAGGCTGGAGCGCTGTGTGCAGAAGTAGTCGTTGCTCTCGAGATGTCTCGACCCCTCACCAGCAACAAAACTCAGGGTGTCATCAAAATGGACTCAACACCTTGCCATCCGTCAAGAGATCATGATTCTTTCGGCTGATAACGCTTCAGGTAGACAGAGGGGATGGTACATTTCTAGGCTGAACCTAGAACCAAAATGACAATCACAAATCAAGTTAACTTCCTGTCATGCCCCCAGCAAATCTGTAGACGAAGTTCTTGTTAATGACAGTTTGGGTCTATGCGGCGTACTGTAATCACCCGTAGTCAAATGATGTACTGTACTGCAATGGCATCTAGCATTAGATCTAAAGCCTTTAAATGTAGGATGTTACACATCGATTTGCTTCTTGTGTTACATTCTTTACAAACAGGTCTTTTGTTCTTAATTGGCCTTTATAATGCGTGTATTTTGTGTGGCTTTTCTAGTATAAGACTGGCCACCTCAATTGTACTTGAAAGCAAAATACATTAGTTTTGAGATTTTCTTCCTCTGTAATTGTTTCAGTTGTAGTGCAATTTGTGCCTTTTGTAACACATTGTACACTTTGCATTCCTCTGTTGTCAGCAATTGCAATCAAATAAACAGTTTAAAACCATGTTTTTGTTTAACATTTGATTTTGGAAAAAATGGATAACATTGTTATGAAATATATCCTTCTATTATTGTTACATTCTGATTAGGGCATCGTAACTTCGGCATACAAATATCTTTGTCTCTCTTTTTGTCGGTATGATTTTAAGTAAACAGAAGAAAGTAACTTCAACTTCCCTCTGGTAAATAATTTTCTGCATAACGAGACAATTAAATATCCGTCCGAAGTTGCAGGTATGCCGAAGTTGCAGTCTGACTGTCGCTACTCGCGAGATTTCAGCTAAGCGTGAATTTGCGAGATGTTAGGGGAATGGCGGGGATCGAAAGGATCGCACGACGAAGCGGCTGTTGGAAGGCTTGAATCGACAAATTTTGAACACATTCAGTGCAGTTACTGGAGAAATTAACCGTGAAAAACATGGGACAAAAAAATGGAAGTCTTTATTGCGTTCTTTCTCAAAGTAGGGTGTCAAATTCCTCATTATGTTCAATAATTACAGGGCGCATACGGAGCAAGTGTTGAAAAGTTGTGTTTTATTTTTGCCGACTTATTCTGTGTGTATTTTTTGTAGGACGTAGCTGATACGTTATAAGGTTTTGTTGTGCTAAATTTGATTTTCCTTGCCGATTGTATACAACATAGAAGTGTAGCTTGAGTGTGAACACTCGATATTACCGCGATGACGGCACGCCTCCCCAAAAAATCAAGCCTGAAACCCTTGTGTAATTTTTCACCGAAAGAGATGTCATTAAAGTAAGCTTATTCTACCAGGACATTTGCACCTCAAAATGCAGGAAATAGCGTTTCAGAGGGTCTAGATTTCAAAATTTCCCGGGGGAGAATACCCCCGGACCCCCCTAGAATGGTCACGCCTCCGGCGCGACGCCTCGCGCCTTCGCCGCTCGATATGTTCTTCCCATAAGCAGATTTGAAATGACGGGTACAAATTTCACGGAGGCTATTTGCACTATAACAATTGTATACTAGCATACAAATACACTGAAATGTAAGTATCTGAAAAAGCAACACTTTATTTATTAATGATGTATTACATGTTTAAGATTTCGAACTTAGCTATAGAATTACAGACTGAAGTTCTTTTTTAAGAGTGTTAAACTGTGTAATTATGTTAATTATGTTTCGTTGAAATTCTTATTTCTTATTTCTTTTGAGCCCTGAAATAAGTGAGAGAAAAAACGGTTTATGTTTTAGCCGGTCTTTGTCCACATTGTCTGACTGGAAAGCTTTTAGAATGGCAGCTTTAAAATCATCGGTTCCCCGGATTTAAGAGCAGCTGTCTGTAAAAACCAAGCAAAATGAGGAAAAAGTGGCCAAGTTCAAAAAATGAAATTTTCTTAGATTTTGTGTGGTGGTAGGGTCTTGGCCCAAACCTACGAAAATGGGAAAGTTTTTGGTCGGAGGTTACCAGTTGCCATGGTAACGGCCATTTTTCAAAATGGCGGATTTTGGCCTTGTGAAGGCCTCTCTCTCGCTCAAAATGGACCATCTTTGGCCTACTGTAACTCGCACAAATGAATAGAAATGTTGCTGCATCTAACATATTATATTATCCATATCTTAACAAGAAAAACCATGTTAAGTGTTGCTCGAAATGTTTTTGCAGTGAGATGCAACAAACGTTTAAAGATGACCTGTTTTTGTGAAATTTCAAAATTGACAAAACGCCATTTTTGACGTTTTTAGCAAGCAATACCTTCTTAAAGGGCACTTCAAATTTGTTAATTTTTGGCATAGCTCTAGTTTGGACTTTTATAAATATCATATTAAAAGAGAAGTTTGGGTTCTCAATGGGGCGGGCCACAGTGACCCGGAGACTAAGCCATTGTTTCCATTGTAGCAGAATTTCAACTACAGAATTGAAGGTGAAATAAACATGTGAAACTTGGTGATTGAGATAAGAATGACTATTCTTGAACTTTTTTATGGTGCAAGAAACCTGCCTGGCACTTAGAAAAGTATTTTGTAACAGTTGACTGTTGGTTGCCATGGCAACGGTCATCTTTGTTGTTAATGATGGATTTTCACATGGTTGTATTAGGAAAACATCCCAATAGCTACCTGCTGATTGCACTAGAGATATGGACATAACTTTTATATTTCCATATAGCATGGTTTTCAACGTTTCATAGACCAAAAGTTCAAGATCAAGCATTAAGATTGAGAGAGAGGCCTTCACAAGGCCAGAATCCGCCATTTTGAAAAAAATGGCCGTTACCATGGCAACTGGTAACCTCCGACCAAAAACTTTCCCATTTTTGTAGGTTTGGGCCAAGACCCTACCACCACACAAAATCTAAGAAAATTTCATTTTTTGAACTTGGCCACCTTATGCTTGGTTTTTACAGACAGCTGCTCTTAAAGCTTCACCTATAACCAATACACAGGTAACGTTAAATCTCTAGTTCTGGGAGTTGATAAAAAGCCATAGTCAACACTGAAGCAAATGAACAGTTTGGCGTTCTGATGGCACATTTTATTGAACATTCTATCACAAGCTGCACGGTGTCAAGTTCCTTATATCTCCCAACTCCAGCGATTATTTGTTTTCACGTCTGTTTTTGCATATATTATGCTGGGTTCGGCGTGTCCTGCAAGGACAAATATTCAAAGCCTTTCTGCAATATTTTACATTTGAGTACAGCTCCAACCAGGATGCCCTTCCCCGGATTCGAACCAGGGTCTCCCAGTTACAAGTCTACAATACAACATTTGATTACTCTTCCAACACCTTGATCTGTAAAGCCATCTTTATCTTTCCGTTTGATATGTGAACCCCTGCTGTTAGATTCTGTTCTACTCTCTGCCATGCTGCGTCCGATTTCCACGTGCGACCTCTACTTCCGGCGGAAGCATCATACAGCAAAACGCTCCCAATGCTGCGTACTTGTGCTGCAAACGCCGTTGCGCGAAAAAAAAAACCTCTAACATTATTGCAGATAAAAAACTTCTAACACTGTAAATTCTTGTCGAGAGTGGTCAACGTTTCGGCACAACATCATTTCACGACCACATGACGTCACGTTATATTAGGGATTCGTCACAGTACCACGACGGTTTTTGTGAGGATTTTCCGTCGGTTTTTTCCGTCGATTTTTTCCGTCGGTTTTTTCCGTCGGTTTTTTCCGTCGGGTTTTTCCGTCGGGATTTTTCGTCGGGATTTTTCGTCGGAGTCCTCCGTCGGATTTTTCCGTCGGGGGTTTTCGTAGGGGATTTCCGTCGGGGTTTTTCGTCGGGATTTTCCGTCGGTGCTTTCCATCGGGGATTTCCGATAACTTCGGCGCCGTTTATGCTCGAACTAATGTTCGGACTGAGATCGGTAATCATCGTTTGTGATCGGGAAACGAGCGAAATGCCGACAGCAGCGGCGGCCGCGCTGGAAAATGTGCGGAATTTCAACATGGTTGCACGACGCACTGACGTCACTTTATTAGTCTATTAGTTCTCTATGCACTGGTATAGGGCGTAGTTAATTTCCTATCAACATACAGAAACCTGAATTCGACGTTTGTGCAAATGTTACATATTTGGAAAATTAAGTACAAGATACTGGTACAAAACTGCTGTCTGAGCCAAAAAGACATTAAGGGCATTAAAAAGAACAGAATATGGATTTCCCGATTTCAATTGTTGTTAATGACGTCATCAAGAGACGAAAAATGCTTTAAGCACTTATTAATTACGTGTCTAACAACAATATAGTGTTGGTTATTAAAATGTCACCCTACCTGCTGTCTTCCTACTTTCATAAAGTCTCTCCAAGTCGTCGTCTGCACAAAATGGACTCTTCTGTGCCGACGCCCTTTTTCTCTTCACGCCCTCCTTCTGTAGTAATGGCGGTTTCTTCTCCACTTTTGCCTGAGGAGTTTTGACGCTTTCCCCGTCTTTAACTCCTAAATCACCGATCGCTTTAGCCCCCAGATCCTCCATTTTGACGTCTTCGGCCATGTCGTCCTTTCTGTCTGCGTTCAGGAAAGATTTTCCGAATCGTCGCTTCCCTCTGCTGTTTTAATCTCTCTCTCTGAAGACGATATATTAACGTTCGGTGTTGACGAAAATGACTACGTCGCACTGCAATATGCTAATGTGGTATTGCTGCCATGGAGAGGAAATTCCTAATCTACGTCGATCCGACGTAAATCGTGTGTGATTGGTTGGATCAAGAACTTGATGATGAATTCATTCCTTCCGAACGTAATGAGTCTGCTAGGTGAGGGTTTGCATGGGGGATTCTCGCAGCACTTAACGGTAAATTTAGGAGGATTGGCAACGCTTAACGGTAAATTCAGGCGAACAGTTACGCTTCAAGTATAATCTACCAACAGCGCTTAACGTTGAGAATATTAGAGCGGGCTGACCACGATTAAAATATCTCGCTACGCCTTACGGAAGTAGGCATGCAGACCCTCCTAGATGCACTTCAAACCTGTCAGAGAGAGCATTGTGGGCGCTTTGTTTGCTAAAGAGGCTCTTTCTACTTAGTCCGTTTACTAGCTAAGAGGCTATGCCCTAAACACTCGGCGAGCGAAGTAGAAAGGATAAAAAAAATTAAGAATCCCCAAAGTTTGTGAGTTCTTTTGCGTGCTGATCAGTCGAAAACTCGGGTAAGTCCAATTTTGTGTTGGCAATAGACCTCTTTCCAGTTACGGCGGCCAATGTTCTGAATTCACCCGTCAAAAAGTGTGAAAAATGAATTAGAATTTAGACAAAATCAATTCCAAATGTCCCCAACAACATTTTTTTCACATGACTGGCATATGTACCACAGTATTTCACCATACAGGGGCAAAATGTACCGCCAAAGATGGCATACCTATATGTTTCCAATATCTTTATGTTTCCAGTTAAGGAGCCAGAACGACTGGTATATCCGGTACACTATGGGATGTAAGGGCAGAATACCTCTTTCCAGTAAAGGAGGCCGGGGTCAGCTGGGGGTCGTGCACCAAAGTGAGGCCCAGGGTGTGCCGGGATAAGCCGACCCATGCTATAACATGCGTATTCCAGCCTTGGTGGCTTATCCCAGTACACCCTGAGCCTCACTTTGGTGCATGACCCCCAGCTGACCCCGGGAAATTCAAAATGGCCGCCGTAACTGGAAATAGGTCTATTGTAGTTCGACTTTGGTTCGGGGTACTGTCCTCGGTGCTGAAAACTGGCCAGAGTGCGTATTCTGCCACTATAGATGCTTTGTTTGTTTGTATTGCATACCCGGTAAACCGCATCAAGGCGTAACACACCAGGTTTGTGCTGAAGAGTACAAGCTGCATATCTTGATTATATTTACTTTTATGACAGATTTATATGATCCACACACACCGGGAAGGACCCCTACTCTTTTCGATAAGTGTGTTGGGTTCTTCAGGTGTGGCTCTCCTCAAACACGGGGCCTCGACTAAGATGGTAATGGTGCTTGGCCTGGGATAAAGAAAACCCTATTTAAGCCTGGGTTACATATTTGCAATTTCTTATGATTTCTATTTAACATGAAACCTTTATCTGAATTCTAAATTCCTGCACACCCTAACTAAATGTGTCTGGTGACGTTATCTTTATTACGGCCTCGTGCTTCTTCCCACTAAGACTGGGGGGGGGGGGGGGTTCAACTCTAAACAACAGGCACTAAATTTCTAGCGAGGTCAACTCCCACAGTCGGACTTTTGAAATGCAAACTAGCTAATTAACGCCAATCCACTGGCTCGCGAGGTTCAAGAAGGAATATTTTACACCCATTGTCTGTCGACTACTGGGTGATTATCAATAGCACGCAATACATTACAAAGGAAGTTTTCATAGGACTTCCTTTAGTTTGCAGCACTCTTTGACAGTGGATGACTTTTACTCCTGGCTATATCTAGCACCAACTAGGCACAGCCTCATTACTCTTAAGGCTACCTACTGGCTGAACTTCAAGGTGAATATTCAAGGTGAATATATAGAGCAGAACTAAGCGCTGAAAAGGTTTGAAACGACCTGATTACACAACGTTATATTTGATAATGTGGCGTCGTGTGGCGCAAGTGTAGAACTCGTGGCTGTCAAACAATGGGACCCGGGATCGAATCCCAGGGGTGCCCAGTGGCATGTCCGAACTTGCGCCCCGACGTTGTGCCCTTGGGAAAGGCACTTTACACGCATGTACCCCCTCAGTTAGAGGAACAAGTCTCCAACGGCAGCTGTCTTCAACTGGCGGACGAGAGCAGCGCCAGGCGGGCTGGCGTTATCAAGGCGGACCTCGAGTGTAAGAGTCATCCGGCAGCTCGCTGCAAGCATCCCAACCAGAACCAGCACGTCTCCCTCGAATTGGTGCCGCTGGAGAAGGCGGATGCCTAAAGTGTGTGGGTCTCAGATTCGCAACCTGTCATCCACCTTAAACAAATTCACGCGAAGGCTACCGTGTCAATTGACACGGTCACCATACTCGATCTGTATTTGTATCTGTACTATGTATCTGTACCATGTATCTGTATACGAATAAAAGATAATACGAGTGGTTGCCATTATTTGATAATGCAGCATAGCCGCTGGGCCACGCTTTCGGAGAGGGTATTTTGGTATCTTTGCATGGTAACAGTTGTAAGCTGTAGCACTTCGTACCATATCTTTTTTTTGCATTTCATGTACGGAAATAATGTTTAGCGATAGACAATGTGACACATACAAAACTGAATTTATTGTCATCATGGCTAATTGTCGGTGACGTTCGGTGACCTGCGAGCAGCCATATGATTGGCATATGATTGGACCTCGCTAGAAAATTACTGCCCGACGTTTAGAGTACACGGGGGGGGGGGGGGGGTGTAATCATACTTTATACCATCTTCAGTCGAGGAAGGCAGCGCCTGTTGTGGACTGATCTATTCGCTTCCGCCGTGTTCGTGCATCAGCTCCTTCCAATGTCGATCTAGTTGATTCTTGAACTGGTTGACTGTTTCGCTGGAGACTACACTCTCTGGTAGGGAGTTCCAAGTGTTTATTGTCCTCGCACTAAACACATGTGCTCTTGTTCTTGATTTGGCAAAGGGTACATTAAGCTTGAGGCTGTGCCCTCTTGTTACTGCGTTCCCTGCACTTTCGAAGAATATCTCAGGCTGTATCCTCTCCCTCCCAGTGACAATCTTAAACACTTGTATCATGTCACCCCTCTTTCGTCTGTACTGGAGAGACGGCAAGCGGAGCCTCTTTAACCTTTCACTGTATGGCAGGTCTCATAGTAAGCTGGTCCACCGAAGTTCCTGTGTATGTTGGCAATACGTGTAAACCAATGGGAAAGTGTAGAACAGGAGGGTGTCATTATCGCAGGATTCCAGACTTCTGATCATTGATTTCATTTCATTTTATTTATTTGCACACATTAAAATCATTTGAATTACATTATAGAACAGAATATAACAAAAAATACACATGCTGGGGGAAGAAAAATAGCCATGATGGCTTATACAAGGTCTTCCCCCATCTTACAATAAATAACATAAATCTAACAATTTATAACATAATTATAGTAGTAAGTGATAATAATAACAAATCAGACAATAATAATAGTAACAGAATGCTGACAAAATAGTAATTGGTTGCATACCTGATCATTCAAATTACCTCCAAAATGCTAGCCTGATCTATCAACTGTTAGCAAACGCAATGCCGACAAATTATAAACAGCTATTCTGCAAATACTCCCACACCACCACCACCAGAGCACATGGATTGGTCTCCAAACAATCATTTGACGATTCACTACTTCGAGCTGATAGGTTCCTGAAACCCCTAAGATGGAGAAAAGCCATGTTTTCAAAGTAATTCAACAAGTACAGAGTGTCCCTTACCCCACTCTATCACTAAACTGCCCAGATTTCACACAAAAATCCACCAAGAAAGAATTTTAAATAGTTTAAAGCATTGTGTCTAGGCGTACATAGGCGCCACCTGGTTCGTGCCCCGTGTAACAAAAGGTCGCTCACTTTCACATCGCTTTGAAGACAGGGAATTTCATCTTTGATAATTTGAATCTCAAGTCTGCTATGTTTATAGGTCCAAAGCCATTTGTTGATTTCCCTTTTGAATGATTATGAAACTGAAATTAGACAATGAAAAGGAAATTCTTGTAGCAGAAATTAATACAGTGAAAATAGCTAGCTAGGCCGATACGGACTTAATCCTACAATTTTCCACCCATAAACAAAACAGAGAATCACTGACACAATATTAGCCTTAGACTAATTCAAATATCACCACTCAGATTCAAATTTCGTAGAGGTTCATTCAACAATTATCTGTATCTGTATCTGTATCTGCATAGCCGGTATAACCGCCCTTCGGCGTAACACACCAGCTTCGCAGGCACGCGGCTAGCACCCCTGTCATAGTTGTTCGTGCAGAACCTGGCAGCTTGGTTCTGCACCCTCTCCAGTTTATCCTTGTCTTTCTTTGTGCACCTGTCCTTGGTTTTCATTGCCCTTACATCCCATAGTGTACCGGATATATCAGCCGTTCTGGCTCCTTAACTACACACTTGAGCACATCAACCAACTTCCTGACCATTGCTTCCCTGGAGTTTCCGTATGCGAACATCCAACAGAAGTAAGAACCGGCACTGCCGGCGAAGCTTGTGACGTCATCGTCAGGACCAGCCGCCAGGAAGACGTCCACATCAGGATCCGACTCCAGCTTCTCGATCTGTGGAATAAAAGTCAGAGAAAAAATTACTGTATACAATAGACCTCTTTCCAGTAAAGGAGGCCATTTTGAATTTTCCGGGGTCAGCTGGGGGTCATGCACCAAAGTGAGGCTCAGGGTGTACCGGGATAAGCCGGCCCATGCTATAACATGGGTATTCCAGCCTTATCTCAGTACACCCTGAGCCTCACTTTGGTGCATGACCCCCAGCTGACCCCGGAAAATTCAAAATGGCCGCCTTTACTGGAAAGAGGTCTATTCTTTGTATACAAACTTTTGCAGATAGTTGTTGCTGCTGCAGTGTGAAAAATAAGGCCCCAAACGTACATGTAACTGTCTTCTACCCAATCCCCATCTTGGTTAATGGCTGAAGAAGATCTTCCATACAGCTTTTTTTTTTCCAACGACTTCGCCAGTTTTCGTCTTAGTCCTTGACCATTGTCCTGTCCCCAGTCCATGACTCAGGTGTTTCTTGTGATATTTATTGTCTGTCTCTATCCACTATAGTTATAAAACAAGAAAGATTTTTTAAAAAGCTGGCCATGCGACCTCATTATGGTGGGGATGACATAGTTGAAGTATAGTTTGTGAAATGAGTGCAAGAGCTGTCAGTCTGCACTGGTACAGTATGGTTATGTGCAGGTAAACAGTTTGGGACATCGGTTATCGGTTGAGTTGAAGTGTCATATTAGTTTTATTTAGTTTTGAGAAGCTTAATATGGAATAAACTGTTTTAAAGTCAGCTTCAATTTATGTTCTTGTATTTTTTGTAGTTCTTTTTATACGTTAAAGCAACTGAGAAAGTGTCGGACCATTTGTAGGGATATGATTGGGGGATGTAAGTAGCATGACGTGGTAAACAGGCCAGGTAGACAGGCTAGATAGCCAGGCCAGGTAGACAGCCCAGCCTTTTCCGCAAACCCCCGTCATGCCAGGCCAGGTAGATAGCCCAGCCTTTGCCGCAAACCCCCGTCATGCTTTGCGAATGTTGGACCGACCGACCGACGGTCCAACCTAATATCGGGCTTTAAGGTCTCATTCATTAGTTTTTTCGCCCCATAGTGCATAATGCTTTAATACGTGTTTTATATGGGCGCGTTCGTAATGAAGCTATAGGAAATACACCAATGTCATTCTTTCTATGTTGAGAATATTTACCCTAGATCATGCAAAAAATTGCCGACAACTTAACTACATCAAATCTCTGTTTATAGCAATTACAAACTGTACTTAGCTACACCCCCAAAAAAGGCATTTTCCAGCTGCAAGTGCTCGACCGCATCACGCATGATGCCCGGCGGTGTACATCCGACCTCGAGCGCGGCTGCCTAACTTTGCCTGCTAATTTCTTCAGTAACAAACAAGCTTTCATCAGTTTGACGCTTGAGATCAGTTGGGCTGCCTAAAAGGGAATTTCCCACCGATATAAACACACGTCCATGCAGCTGTTCATTTTTTGGGCAACGGACTCCTTTAGGTACCCACTCGGAGTAATACAGGAATGAGACCTTAAGCCATGCGCATGTTAAGAGGGCGGATACACCAAGTCACGCTCATCACAGAGCAGCACATGTAGCTACAGTGTGAGGTATAAAGATGATACCATTGTGTTATCCAATGACTTACTAACCCGGCGAAACGATTCACAGATGTATAAGATGTTCGCATATTCATCGCTGGTTTAGGGAGTCTCTTAGCCTCGGAGGTCAACTGAGTAAATGTTTGCTCTTTTATACCCCTGATATTCCTACTATCCATGCAAGTCCTGGCCTACTTCTTATTTATTTATTTATTTATTTCGATTTACTACATTTTGTGGAAAGATTGACATAACAGGTGACTATCACCTTTTCAAGATGTCATCCCAGACCGGACTGTAAGATTTGGACCATCGCACACCGGGGCATGCCCCTACTCTTTTTCGAAAGGTGTCGTGGGTTCTTTAACTTGCTCGAGGTGTGGCTCTCCTCAAACACGGGACCTCCATTTAACGTCCTATCCGAGGGACGTCCCTACGTTCCTAACCGAAGCTAGGTACTCATTTACACCTGAGTGAAGTGTAAAAAGTCGTGTTAAGTGCCTTTCCCAAGGGCACAACGTCAGGGTGCAAGTTTGGACATATCTCTGGGCACAACCCGGGATTAGATCCCGGGTCCCATTGTTTGACAGCCGCGCGCTCTACACTTGCGCCACACGACGCCACAATTCTTCCCTTAGGATCTTATAAGGACTCCAGTCAAACGTTCATTTCTGAACACCGTTTTAGGATCGAGTCCACTGTCATGTGGACATGGGATATTCTAGTACTTGAACGATCGACTTATATCAAAGCTCTAGTAGTTTTGAAACAAAACAAAAAAGAAGTTTGGTACTCTTTGTCACCGTTCTGGCATTGTGGCAAGTTAGAAAAGCTGTCTTCGACCTTGTTTAGAAGTTTTTCGATTCTTTATTTCACCTACCTGGTCGAAGTCCACAAGGTTTCCGGGCCTCTCTAGTTTGTCGAACCTTATGGTGTAGGCGCAGGCCCACCTTCCTGTCTCGAGAGGTGTGACGTACTTGATACCGCGGCAAGCAGTCAGGTACACATAGTCCTGGTTGGCGTTCTTGTGACTCACTGCATAGATTCCTTGTTGTTGCTTGGATCCCCTTGCATTTACTTCACACAACCTCAGCTGAAAGAAGATGATCAGTTCTAAAGAAAAGTGCCCCTTGCATAGAAGTATATTCAATCTAGGGTTATTACATCCGGGTGTAAAACATTTGTCCAATAATATTATACATTCAACAGTGTTTCTTTTGACGAGATTGTAAGCATTTCAGCCCCCCTCTCACTAGGCTGCGGCACTGCGGCAGCAGCGTGAGAATGGCTACCGTCGCAGTGCCGTGCACAAACGACAGCGTACCGCCCTTGCGCCGGCCCAGTGCCGTCCTAGCGCCGCCCCACCAACGCTAGTGTGCCGGTTGAAATGCCGCGAGCTCGCCGGGAGCACGCCGAGAGCATGCCGTACGATGTATTGTGTATTATGTCAGTTTCAAGGTTATACGTATGTTTTACAACATGTTACGTTTAATTGCACCAACTGGACATCCTTTTATCACTTCAAATCACTTCTATTTTTGATTCGCTTTGATGATTCTAAATTGAATTTTAATTAATTTACAACACTGCGATTTTCAATCAATTAAAATCACTATCATCATCAAACTCCAATCGGTCCATCTCCGTATCTATCGATCTGTTAAACAGTTAAACCTACTGCATTGTAGCAAACTTACTGGAATAAATGCAAAATGAAGAGATATATTTTCAGTGGGGATTAGGGAATATCCCAATCATAAATAACCCCCAAAATAAGAATAAACCAAAAGATCAGATCATCTATAGCTACAATCCTCGACCTGATATTGGGGCTGGATGTTTGTACATGAATACTGCGAGTCGCTTGGGAAAGATATCAGACCCCTCGTCTAACCTACCTCAAGGGGACTTGGTAGCGATCTATATTGGCTACATCAGGCCAATATTGGAGTATACCGTCCCCGTCTGGAACTCCGGCCTGACCAAGCGCCAGTCTGACCAACTAGAACGTTTGCAGAAAAGGGCGTGCCGCACCATCATGGGCAATGACTACACCGGTTATCAACACGCACTTGAACACCTTGGACTTTCAACCCTCGCCGCCAGACGTGAACAGTTGTGCCTGAAGTTCGCTAGATCCCTGATGGACTCTGAGTTCAGGGACTGGTTGCCACCACCTAGGGCTCAGATCACTGGCAGAGTGACTAGGAACAATCACAAACTGAACTGTCCGAAAGTAAAAACTAACCGGTACTTGAACTCCTGCATTCCATACATGACCCGCCTTATCAACAAGTATGATCAGTGACTCGTTTTCTTGTAAATGTGTCCAACTTTGTATGTAACAAGATACACTTATTTTAGATATGCCAGTTTTAAGGTCTTACGAATACGCAAGGTATCGGACAGTATTGCGCCGTCTACACAACCTGAACTTGTTGTTTGATTGATTGATGAAATTGATTGATATGTTTGTAAATTGGTTTTAATTCAGTGGCAACACTGCGATTTCCAATAAAGTTATCTTGTATCTTGTATCTTGTCTATCTGTATTCGCCCTGCTATTGTGCATTTCAAGAAACAAATTTAGATAACATCTGAAAGACACGTTTCTCCCTGACTGGAACAAACTATCTAGAAATGCCAATAAACTCCACACATATCCTAAAATAAACGAAAATCACTTCGGCAAGGAAGAATATCTCACATCAATTCATAATAAACTGTTTTTCAAATAGCATAACAAAGCGGAGAACCAGCGCACATTGTCTAGAAATTGAAAATCGTTGACAACGCAACACACCAGGCAGTAAGAGATTATGTCCCACATGTAATTAAAATATTGAAGACGAATTTCATTTTATGATGACCTGTCCTACTAATGGTAGGGAGAGATGCGTTGTTGCAGACTATTACTAATGCAAACTTCACCTACACAGAACGATATTTTCCATTTTTGTTGTCATGTCCAATTCCTATACCGCCTGCATATGTCAGTTTTATAACACTTAAATTTCAAAAGCGAGAAAAAATAATCCATACATGGCTATTTTGTAACCCATGTACCGTTATGGATGATATTTTGTGCTTTACTTATAATTGTAGGATATATTATCCTTGCAATGTTGTTGATTTACTGCCATAATTGAACCATGTAAGATTTTCGAGCAAAAAGTTCATTCAATAACTTTCTCATTTGGGCCTCAAACGCAAATGGGCAAATAAAAATTGACGAACAATTCGCGACGGTGCCATTATGAGCTGGCCCCATGGTGCAGTGGCTCAGTAATGCTAGGGTCACATTTCCATACCGGGGCCCGGCCGGGATGTTTGCGGGAACGTAAAATAAAAATTCATATCAAGAAATATACACAGATCATGCTTATGAATAACCAGTTTTAAGTTTATGTCTTTTGTTGTCTTCTATGTTGTACTTTTCGTTCCGGCAAACTGCCCGACCGGGCCCCGGCTTGGAAATGTGACTCTAGCATGAGTGGGGGACTTTAGGTTTGTAGGTGGTGAATAGTGACGTTGTATACCTGGCCATCCTTCATCTTGAAGACTTCGAGCTGTGTGAAGCAGTTGTTGAAGCCGAACTCGACCATCCTGGTCATGACGCCGTCATAGACATCCCAGAGTTGCCGCTGTGAGTCTTCTGGCTCGGATGTAGTAATGGAGGAAAGGAACCTCGCGTCTTGGTGCTCATTACGAAGCGAGTCGGTGATCTGTGTGGACAATTGCACAATTATCAGAGCTGTCAAAGTTTGTGCTTAAAGGAGTCCTAAAGTTCAGAGGGGGGAGTTATTTTCCAATAGATGATAACTTTAGGAAGTAAAAATGAAAACTTTTTACAGCATACGATAAAGTACCCACTAGTCCCGTGCGCATCAGTACTTTACGGAATTCCCCAGGTGACCCTCTATTTTCTGATTAATCGAATTAAACAATTTCAGCCTATGGCTTATTACAGCGTGCCTGACAAGGCCTGACAATAAAAAAGTTAGATTACACATAGGGAATACATGGCTAGGGTCTGCAAGGGTTTAGTGAGTATCATATTGCTTTAAAAACACACCTTGTGTAATTCACCATAAGCAAAATTCTGTAAAAATTCGGCTGATTATGTATTGATTGATACATAATCTAGTGGAAAATAACACCGCCTTCTGGAGTTAAGGACTCCTTTAAGTGCCATTTATGACAGTTATTTGCAACGATTTGGTCTTTATTCAGATAAATTTGACACATTTGTAAGACCCCGGGCCCCCAGCTATTTCTGCTCTCCTTCCTTAATCGATAATGGTGCAGCCCTCTCTAGGTAACAAATCAAATATTCCACAACCCCAAGTGATATTTTAAGTTTTTGTAAATTTTTTGACATAAATTATACTACAACGAGGACTATGTAACCCATATGAATATACCTTATACCTATATATTATCTCCTACATGTCATCATGCCAACAAACGAGAACAATTTCAACCTTTCAGGCTATCTCAAGGTTCATAGAAACCAATCCGTGACAGGTAATGAAAGGTAATGAAAAATAAAATAAAAACATTCGTTTGTCCGTTCGCTTGTTCATTCATACAGACACTTTCAGGTATATTAGCACATGTGCAGCACGTTTATTTGCTGACTCAGTAGCAGGTAATTTTTTTTACAGGGGTATCTTACACCAGACATATTTTAGCTTTAATGTATAGCATATAGCTTAGCCAAGTCTATATTATATATATCTGCGGTTTCATGCAACTCACCACCCATCGCACTATCTCCTTGTAATTTTTTTGCAGGGGTATCTTATACCAGACATATTTTAGCTTTAATGTATAGCATATAGCTTAGCCAAGTCTATGTTATATATTTCTGTGGTTTCAACTCACCACCCATCGCACTATCTCCTTATCCACCACACATCCATCCACAGTATAATGCGCCACGGCGTCCAAGAACGGCTCCACGATCACAACATCACGAAGGGCGAGTGGGTACTTACCTACGTCTAGATATTGCTGGAAAAACTCCCTAGTCGGAAAGAAAAAATTATATCCGAAAATAATTTCATCAGGTTGGTAGAAAATAGGATATGGGAGATTCTTTATACACAACCAGGTATTGATCTCACCTGCTAACGTTTGGGACAGTGTTCTCACCGCAAAAGCGCCACCTACATCGGCTACTTATAGCGGTACGAAGCAGTACTCCAGTCAGAAGCTCTGAAGAAGGTGTCTGATGGTCATCGAAACATTAGCAGGTGAGATCAATACCTGGTTGTGTATAAAGAATCTCCCTTATCCTAGCAAAAACTATAGTAACTTCAGTTATGAGTGCAAAATGTGGACAGACAGGATAAAGGAGAAGCAAAAACACATACGACATGGACTTGTTTGGGTTCAATACACCCCCACCCACTATGACAGCGGTTCAAGTACACTTGTGCAGAGTCAAAGCTGGAGGCCCGTGAGAGTCTAAACGTTGTTATGCATAAATAGACAATGTCAAGACGAGAACTGTTTATAAGCTAGCTATAGGGCCTTCACCCTTGACATTGCACATGCATACTCGAATCTATGAATGTGCTTATTCCCTA
The DNA here is from genome assembly GCA_035149815.1 of Branchiostoma lanceolatum. NCBI lineage: Eukaryota > Metazoa > Chordata > Leptocardii > Amphioxiformes > Branchiostomatidae > Branchiostoma > Branchiostoma lanceolatum. The sequence continues at coordinate 4,136,599 of CM068884.1, read as the reverse complement.
GCAGGTTGAAGGATCCGTAATAAGTCCGAAGTCGGCTAAATAGATTTCCGCCTCACCATTTTCCATATTACTGACGTTGTACGAAACCTAGGCCTATCTCGCAATGGGCAAAAATGTAGCCTAAAAATCAATATTATAACTGCAAATCTATGATATAGTGCTGGAAAATGCTGAAAATATCCTAAGAAATGCAACGCTCTGCGATATAGTATCTACCGTGGCCCATGTGTTAAAAGATACCACATGTCAGGAAAAACATCATTCTATGACTTCAAAATGACTTGCTTGAAGAAAGCAGCACTTGGTGATGACTTAAAGTTAGGTTGTTCCTCCCTCATCGTCTGTAGGTTCTGCAGGGCGCGTTTCATATCTTCGTAGTTTTCCACCTTGGTCACTCCAAAAGCACTCATTGCTGCTGCAGGTTTCACGAACGCTGGGAAGCCTACAGGAATTGGTAACAAATATCATTTCTGAAAATAATTTCATCAGGTTGGTAGAATATAGGATATAGGAGATTCTTTGGACACAACCAGGTATAGTTCTCACCTGCTAACGTTTCGATGTCTATCAGACACCTTCTTCAGAGCTTCTGACTGGAGTACTGCTTCTCAACGCTATAAGTAGCCGATGTAGGTGGCGCTTTTGCGGTGAGAACACTGTCCCAAACGTGGCTAAGTTTGTATCCCCCCTCGTCTCGGTTCATCACCACGTTTGGGACAGTGTTCTCACCGCAAAAGCGCCACCTACATCGGCTACTTATAGCGTTGAGAAGCAGTACTCCAGTCAGAAGCTCTGAAGAAGGTGTCTGATAGACATCGAAACGTTGGTAGGTGAGAACAATACCTGGTTGTGTACAAAGAATATCCTATAACAAATATAATTTCTTTTAAGGTCCTCCACCTTCATTCACATAATATGAAAGTCGATAGAGACGTCAAAGGGGTCTTCACAACTGAGATGATTACCTCCGTTAAAAGGTATGTATTGTTTCACATACGCATTGTTTCGCATCTGTTTTTCTTATTATTTATAGGTATGTCTATGCTAGTAGGTTTGTTAGGTAATAGGAAACTGACATATGCGAAATATGAGATAAAATTTGTTCGGCTTGCTTGCAGGAAGAGGGAAGTGTGTAATGTGTAAAATGGGTGCGGTCTATATTGAGTCAAGAAATTGACAAAAAATGTCTTTAGTTTTCTTGGAGATATCAGTTTTAGAATTAAAATGTTGAGGCTCTATCTTTACCTAAAAAAACGGGCAAGGCAAAATATTCAATTTTCTTGTTCACTCTGCTTTTTTGAGTATCTTTTCAACTAGACAAGGTGGTAACTGTATTAAATAGAGCCTTAACAAAAACAATATAAATAACGAAAAAAAAAGATTAACAAGTTTATTATGATAACCAACCAGTAGTGTACATGGAAATAATCAAAGGGGAGCAGCTGAAATGACATCAAGTGAAGAGTGGGCAAAATCATCGCGGAATTATTCAGGTCCTTCGGAGCCTGGGGTCGTGTGGCGTAACGGCAGGGTGTTCGACTCAGAACCAAGAGGTCCCGAGTTCAAACCCCCCTGACGCCACCGATGTTGTGCCCTTAGGAAAGGCACTTTACACGACTTTCCTCACTTCGCCCAGGTGTATGAAAATAAAAATGGGTATGTTGTTATCTGTACGTGGCACTGTAAATATAAGTTATAAAAAAAAAACTTGAGTGCAGTGCCACGTTGTCCTTGTCTGTCCAAAACCGAAGTAAAAAAAAGAAAAGCCTACGTATTCACAAAAGTTTGAAAAGAAACGGACAACTCCAGCATGCTATACTGTTACTAGGCAACGTCCCTCCGGTACTGTTAAGGATTTACGGGTGAACTAGAAAGGCAACATTCGCCAGAGCAAATACAGCATATTTCGCTCACCCCCCCCCATACCAAACAATTACTGTTCCAGTGCTAAAGTGGACTATAGTCATTCCAAAGTCATTCCAGTTCAAAATGCAGCTTGTGTTCCCCTATGGTCGAATCGACTCCAGGCTAGTGTTGTTCTTTACATCCGCAATTGAGAGTTGTTTCTAGCAATATGATCCGTGAAGAAATCTGCAGTCACGGATCATATTGCTAGAAACAACTGCGTCATTGACTGGGAGGGGGCCAAAGTAATAGACAGAGAGGACAACAGACGCATTTGTTGGATTAAGGAGGCACTATGGATTAGAAAGTCATCACCAGTGATGAACCGAGACGAGGGGGGATACAAGCTCAGCCACGTTTGGGACTGCGTTCTCGCCGCAAAAGCGCCACCTACATCGGTTACTTATGGCGGCGAGAAGCAGTACTCCAGTCAGAAGCTCTGAAGAAGGTGTCTGACAGACACCGAAAAGTCAGCAGGTGAGATTCCTGGTTGTGTAAAAAGAAACTCCAAATATCCTTAAGTGTAACTTGATATGATGAAATGGTGATCATGCAAATAATAATATAATTTTCATAAGTAATGGGAAATTTTATAAACCCACTCCATTTATGGTAACACAGTTGTAACCGAGGAATGCAACATATGTGACCGAGTAATAAAGGGACATTGCTGGAAAAAAATGATGCAAATGAAGTCCTAATTTGCATGATTAATGGGAAAATACTGTCATCCTCTATTGGTAGATAACTGGAAACTCATTGTTGTGATATTTGGAAGTAAGGTGAAGGTGAACATGCAAATGAGCGCGAAATTTGCATAATATATATTTCAGGGAGATATTTGCTCTCCAATCTCTTGTTCCATTGGAGGCCATTTAACTGGAAATATTACCGGACTTCTTTGCTACACCCGTGGTAAAGTTCTGTGGCATTTTATTCCACTTTTCATTATTATTTTTTTCTTACCGACTTTTTCCAAGGCCCGCGCTGCGTCTTCCAGCATGGTGGCTGAATCAAGGTCCACGACACCGTAGGGAGTTAGGTCCCCAGCCGGGTCAAGGTACCACCGCGTGTAGGCTTTGTGGAAAGCCAGGAAGCACGACTCGACAGTGGGCCCTGGGATATGCGGGATGTCCCTGGCAATGGCGGCGTGCACGAACGTACCCACGTCATTGATGGGAAGGATGACGTCGACGTTGTGGTACGCCACGAGCTGAATTCATGAAGGAGGCAACAACTTTTGAAGAACAGAACAAGTCACATAGCTACCTTTAAAACGGATCAGAACATGGGTATCGCATGCTGGTTTAGCAAAGAGTATTATTTCTCACCTTCTTTGCTCGATGTACGTACTCCAAGAGTGTTTCTTTCTTCTCAATATTGCTGAATATCACCTCTGGGGCCTATAAGTTAAGTGGCGTTGAAAGGTGTCAGTATCTCTTGAAGACTCATATCAAAAATGTTTTATTTATTTATTTATTTTATCTTTTATTTCTGTATTTTTTTACTAGGGTAGCTCCCTCAGTGGCTTAGCACTGATTTTCAGGGAGGCCCTAGGTACACATATACAAACAATACACTGATATTTGCATACAATATTTGTGCGTCATTACAAAATCGTATCCATACTCATAGTTCATATCGAGCCAGGTCGTGAGGATTGGAGTTCAGGGGTCACACAATTCTTTGCACGGTGTTTTGAATGATTGTATGAACGAAGTATTTTTTAACATATACCGGTAGTGTATTCCAGTTCTCTGCCCCCCTGTATGCAAATTCCAGATTCGAGTTTAACTTTCGGCAGACTTTTGGTATGATTGAAGGTGCAACTTACTTTTTGACAGCGTTCACAGACATTAGAATTTCCGTTTTGAGATGTTCTTAATGGAACCCAGAGCATTTTATGAGGCTTAAAACTTGAATAAAAAAAACTCAATTTCTAATCATTCGAACACATAGTAAGTTTCAATAACACTATACCATTACATGTCGACATTAAGGAGCAAAGATATGATGTCGTTGTGTGGTGAGAACTGATAGAAAATCCAACCCTAATAGACTGATCCTGACTGTCCATCACAATTAGCGGTTCGACCAATGAGAGAGTGACTGCATATCCGTCAAATATTTGCATTTTTATGTTTTAATTTTGCATTTCTACGTTTTGACGGAGGTCGGCGGGGCTATGGTATATACAGTATTTACAGTAGGCGCGTGAAACTAAAAGATCACCATGTAGCTTAGTTTTGTATCGCTTTTGAGCACCTTTGATAAGAAATCCGCACGTAAATGTGGTAAACAGTGACCGTAAATGTCAATTTCATAGAGATTACAGCAACTAGAATATTTCCAGTTTTCAACCTCATAAAATGCTCTGGGTGCCTTTAAAGAGCAGCAATAATCATAGACTACGCCAGCAAACAAACATGTGCCGTTTTGGGGTTACTTACTCTGTTTCACCTGAACCCAAAATGGTTAAAATGGGTAAAAATGAGTGTGACCTGGTTTGGCATTGTTTCCATGTAGATGTATTGGGTGAAAACGAAATTCACACCTAGGTCATAGAAGAGTAAGATTAGGTGAAAATAGGTTTCACAAATAGGTGTGAAATGACCCCTCGCTGCCCCAGGTGATACAGAGCCATACAGACATGCGCCCGATTCACACGTCTTAGCGGAGGTGTTGTAATTGCATGGGTAAAAATGGGTACTTTTCCATTGTGTTCTGTTGCAAAGTAAACGCATGGGGTTTCACCCAAAATTTGCATAATCAGCCCAGGAGAGAACAATGAGGTACCCCTTGTTACTGTTGTTTACCCACCCATTTTGGGTTAGGAACCCCAGAACCGTGCTGATTCACCCAAAATCGAGTTGGTAGTGTTACACACCTGTACTGTTGTGCATTGACGTAGGGCTTGTTCCTGGCGCTTGTCCACGTCAGAAAACGGGATGAGCACGTTGACATCGTTACGGATGGAAGACATTGTTCTTTACTTTGCCTTTTAGTTGGTTGTAGGGATAAATATCAGAAAATAAAACACTTCTTCATAGCTTGTATATGGCACACACAAGAAATATTTATCATTTACCAATGAGTTTGTGCAATTTTTAGCATGCAAAGAAGTATATTATCTAAATGGGCTCATTATCTCCCTTTTATAGAAATTTTTGTTGACACATCAAAAGGACAGGGACTTTCGTATGGTCCTCTAAGCCTATACATGCAAATAACGAACAATGGGATACAAACAAATTAACCTTCGTACAAGTATGGCATGTATTTGAATACTTCAACATGTCGAGTTTAAACTATCACTTACACTACTAGTTCTGTGATTTGAACATTCTTTGATATATTTTCCTATTTGTACACAGTAAGGGTTGTCTCCTTCTAGAATGTATTTGAATTCATCTATAGAATGGAATGGATCAAATTCTGTTGAGCAAGTGGAAAGAAGGTTGAACAGCTTTGAGCGTTTATCATGATATCGTGGACAATCTAGGATAAAGTGTCGTTCATCTTCAATCTCATTTCGACGGGATAGACAAAACCTGTGGTCACGGGGAATTTTATGGTATCTTCCTATTTCCACATTTGATCTATGACTACATATTCTTATCTAAGTAAAATAAAATAAAAAACAAATAGTACACCCGCAATGTAGAAATTGCGTTTAGTACGAAGCAGGAACAGTATCAAAAATATCATATATATATCTTAAACAGATGTAATTCTAAAACATGTATGTTTTAGAAAATGATATATATATTTTAAATAGATATGATTTTCAAACATATATGATTGTGAGGATAACATGTACCTATTAAAGAAATTCACATTTCGTATCAATATCTTTTTGAACACAATACGTATTCTAGATCAATATCTAAAATTGAAACATATGTTGTTTACCAAAACATTTCTGAAAGCATATTGTTCGCTTGAACATGTGTTCCCCAAACCCCTATCATTTCTGAAAACATATGTTTTTCTCATAAATGTTTTCAAAACCCCCATTATTTCTAAAAACGTGTATTGTTTATAAAAACATGCGTTTCCAAAACCCCTATCATTCCTGAAAACATGTTATTCACAAAAACAAGTGTTTCCAAAACCCCTATTGTTCCTGGATGTATATATGAGGGCCTGCATGGGGGAGTAGTGATGACGAATTACGCAACATTTTCGCCGCCGATTACGAATTACGTTGAAGTCTCAGAGCTGATTACGAATTACGTTAAATCATGGGGCTTTTGAACCGGCTTAAAGACTTGACAAAGCTTCAACTATCTAGTTCTGCGTCAAAACTATTGATATAATGTTGAACACCTACTTTTGAGGACACCTCATTGAGAGCGGCCTGGGGGCGTCTCGAGAACGCTAAACGCTAAATTCCGGAGCTACATATGACGCTAAATTTAGTCAGCCTCTCTACTCTAAATTCTGAGTCAAAACTCACACAACTAGAGGCTGAACTCTTAGCTTGCCTCAAAGCAAGCGATTTTTAGCATCTTGGAGATGATTTGACAAGCATCTTAATTTAGCATTTGCATTAAACGCATGAGTGATAATGACGAAGACAAGACTAGCGTGAGGTCACACATAATGACTTCTGTATCAAATGGAGTCTAACCTGTTTGTTAACTTATAATACGTAACGTAACATGACCTATTTAGGTGCAGAACCTATTTACGCCCGGTTTGGCTCATGTCCACATGTCGCGGTGTATTATGCCAAAGCCTGTTCTCATGAGCAATAAAGAACATCATAAGTATGATCCTTAGCCATCTCTTTAATTTTTGCACAGCAAAACATAATGGCCATGCGTTTACCACGTGAACGCCACGTGCCGCGCATGTGGGGGAAATTTACAGATAAACATTGTTTTTTTCCTTCGCGTTAAGCAAGTGGCCGGACAGACATAGTGATTTTAATATCATTTGTCTCTAGACTACTTTGGACAGTTACTGTGCATTTTTTCTGGTCTATGTTCTTCAAGCATAGCGCTAGAAGGGAAAAGATTCATAAGTGGACGATAATGGGTTACTCTAGCATAATTCTTCATCATATACCTCAGTATAAATACATGCTCGCACGGCGTTAAACAGGCAGAGAAAAACTTACAGACCATGCATTTTCTTTTTAGAAGAGCTGATATTTCTGCCCATGGGTTTGAAATTTGGCTCTGTCCTCGCGGTTTTAAGATAAATACGTTTTGAATAAATCGGACGTTAATTGGTTATGTTACGTTAGCACTATTGAACTATGAAATTTCACCTCATTTCTGACACGGGAGGCCACATTTGAGCCAGATAAACACCACAGCTTGCTTATGAATGAAGACCTTTTATGGTTGTCTATTTTCGTGTATTTAGAAATAGTAATGTGACGTTACAGAGGGACCTGTGCTATCACATACATTGAAGTTCTCCTAACTCCACTCCAACGTATTTGAAGGAAGTACGGTCTCATTGCACAATGTCATGGCTCGTCCAATGACAACATGGTATCCTGACGTGCGCTTTTGTAAAAGACACTAATTTTGTGTGCAAACGTTCAGCCAAAATTGAAATTGATATAACAATTGCACTGACAGTGACTGCAATTGAAAATCTGGTCACGTCCATTACGTACCAAACCAATTACCCCCACCCCATACGTATTTTTCCACCCGAATAAATAACTTTGGGAATTACTTTTTCGTAACTTTTGAGCATAACGTGTGGCAACTGTAAACAGAAGAAGCATTCAGTGCGAGAAATCCTGTCAAAAACTGGTCTGGTCTTTTCAAACAGAGTTAGCAGCGATGGCAGCACATGCCTTCTTATATGAAAAAATAGTAACTTCTAATATATATATATATATATATAAATAAATTTCTATGTCGCAATACAAACATTCTTCAGAGATCTAGAATTCGTACAATAAATGTATTCCCACCTGTGAGGCACAAGTCGGACGACAACGTTAGAGATATCTTAGCGATGATCAGCCACGGTATTACTCCTATGAAATGAAGTCAAACCAGTCTGGTCGCTCTGGAGCTTATTGTGAGTCACCTCTGACATGGGAGTGGCCATAAATTAACATCCCAGCCTGCTATTGAGTGAAGTAGACAATGTAATGTGATTTGCGATGGTGCAACTGATTGTTATTTTTGCACATTGGGTAAACAAATACTAGATGTACGTGCATCATAGAGGGACCATCGTAAGACCGCGGGGTATACGTAGTTGCGGTCACACGTCATCGATCGAGAGTGAGGGTATCGCACCAAGGGGGGGTCCCGACAACGCTCTACGCTAAATTCGGAGGGCCGGCTACGTAATACGCTAAATTCAGAAAGCCTCCCTAGGCTCTACGCTAAATTCAGAAAGCCCCCCCCCCCACGCTCTACGTAAAATTAAAGCGGCCTATTACGCTCTACGCAAAAGGGGCATGCAGGCCCTCATGTAGTGCAGGGGGTGGTCGCTTGCCCGCATCTGCGTGAACAAGGCTCTCGCTGCTTCTTCTCGTCTTGACTGTAGGGTTGGCAATGGGATGCATGACGTTTTGATAGCAATGCCACATACAACAATACGCCCTGTGACTCCGGAAATGTTCATAGGGCAGTTGTCATGTTTCTGCCGCGGAATTTATGACTTCTTATCCCAAAATCACAGTCTTATATTTCTACATATGACAATTATGTGTGCAGTAATATTTATGAAGTGGGTATCACTACGCCTAATTATGCAACACTGCGAAAGTCATTCGCAAAATCGAAATTTTTTGAAAGTTTCAATTAAAGGAATTCGCAATTGGCAATGCAGATCTCTTTTTGACGAATTTCAATGTTTGTACATTGGGTTTTAAGTCAATGGCAACAATGCGATTTCGAAAATAGTTCAGCATCATTCTCAATTATGTATAAATATGCCACTGTCGTGGTAATCAAGCGACGTGGCAGTGGGGACCCCTAGCAGTTAAAGTAATCATTGCAGATCGACTTCGTGGACGTCAGAATACTGCTGCAGTACCGTCAATGAGTACTAGGGGCCGCTTCTGATCCATGCAAATGAAGCTGATGGAACCCTAGAATGTAAGCATCGTTTAACCAAACATCGTTGCTCATAAAAACAACACCAAAGGTGAGATTGATTCATTTTATGATGAGCTCTCTTGTTCAAACTTGAACGACAAACCCTTTTGCTTTAACTACTGGTGTAGATTTTTAAATTGTATACTAGTAGTTAAAGCAAAACTACTAGACATATCGGTGAGAATAACGCTTAAAATTGCCATATTCAAGGTTGCAAGCACGTCGCGTAGGTGGTGTGCCTCTTCTTTAGTGAAATTATTCTTGTTTAATGATTTCATTCATACCTGTGCTGCTTCCCAACACAGACTTATTGCTGATGACCACCTCGCCATTGATATACAGTCACACCTGTACAAGTGACCACCTCTACATAAGGACCACCTGGCCATTGATATACAGTCAAACCTGTACAAGTGACCACCTCTACATAAGGACCACCTGGCCATTGATATACAGTCAAACCTGTACAAGTGACCACCTCTACATAAGGACCACCTGGCCATTGATATACAGTCAAACCTGTACAAGTGACCACCTCTACATAAGGACCACCAAGCCATTGATATACAGTCAAACCTGTACAAGTGACCACCTCTATATAAGGACCACCTGGCCATTGATATACAGTCAAACCTGTACAAGTGACCACCTCTATATAAGGACCACCTGGCCATTGATATACAGTCAAACCTGTACAAGTGACCACCTCTACATAAGGACCACCTGGCCATTGATATACAGTCAAACCTGTACAAGTGACCACCTCTACATAAGGACCACCTGGTCATTGATATACAGTCAAACCTGTACAAGTGACCACCTCTACATAAGGACCACCTGGCCATTGATGTACAGTCAAACCTGTACAAGTGACCACCTCTACATAAGACCACCTGGCCATTGATATACAGTCCAACCTGTACAAGTGACCACCTCTACATAAGGACCACCTGGCCAATACGACCATAATTTTTGTGGTCCTTTAGGTAATTTTTGCCATTAATACAAGCATTAAGAATCCTCAAATGCAAATACGATTCCTGTCTACGGTGACCACCTGTCCACATAGACCAGATTTTATCGGTCCACCGAGTGGTCTTCTTGGGCAGGTTTGACTGTTCAATGTGTGCCCATTTATTAAGAACCCTAAAGGAAACAAAACTATTCATGAGAAAACACAAGAATTTTCAAATGAGCATTTTTATTATATTGCTGCGACAATAAGTTATATGACCAGAACATGGTAGACTGTACAGACAACATACATACAACAACTTTGTTCCTCTTTCATACAGTCGAATGCACCAGCAAAATGTACATACAGCGTCATAGGAAAATAATCTCAACAAAAAATCATACAGAAGGAGAAACAAAGAAAAAAATGCAGTACATCCTAGGAAACGTGCTATATTTTCCACATTCTTACAGATAAATTTTTGTCATCATGATTTTTTTTCATGACTTTTCTAAATTCGGCTGTTTCAGAGAAAAACAAAATAGGAGGGCAAGATGTAAGAAAAAGGAAATTTTCAACTACTTTTTCAAATAAAGGTATATAGAAGAAAATACTTGTACAGGGTTAATGTGGATGTACAATCTTGCCGCCTCACTTTGTTTCTCCAGAAAAAGCTCTAATTTAATACATGATTGGCACAGTTGTATCAGTTCTATCCGAACTATCTTGTAGCGAGCAGTCTATCTACATTGTATATTTGCAAGAGGAATTAAAAGCGCTTCTATAGCAGGCACATGTGAGACCTTGCGTACTTGAGTGAATATCATTTTTCGCAGACATACAAAGACTCATTTAGAATGATGAAATACAAGTCTACATAGTTACAGACATTTTTAAACTAGAAATCTGTGAGCTTTTTTTGTAAGAAATGCTATTTTGATTCACAAGATCTGTGAACACTGAGTACAAAATGTGTTCTTCCCAGATGGTAGTGTAGAAACCAAAACATGATTCACTGAGATTTGACACAAAAAACTTGGGTTATGCACTAACCCCTCTAAATATTTGCATCCTCATATTTTCATATGGACAATTCTGTAAAACCGAACAGTGCTCTACACTATAGTTATCTTTGTAATAAACGTAGAAAAACCTGTGTCATGTCATCTGCTATATGTTGTGGCTTCTTGGCAAATGCATATACTTTAAGCATTTAGTACATAAACATACTTTTCCTCAAGTTGATCCTTAGGAGCTAACCACAATATGCAGCTCTAATACTGTACAAACATTGCGGGGAAGTCAAAACTTTGATACAGGTAGATTCTGGTGTGACTCAAGAAATACTATAAACATCATTGCAAAATTTCAGCTTGAAGTGATTGTTTTCTGTGTGACAGTAACGATGCATTGCATTCACTGAACTACAATCTGAACTCCAGTGCCTTTCAATTCTGTACCAAAAGCATTTTACAAACACTATAATTCTATCGAAGAGTCCTGGTTGCCGTACATATACATGTCGTTATACAGTGTATTTCGGTTTGAGAACCGGTACATTCACGACTTTTCCAACAAGAGCATCGCTCTCTATACCCAATTGGAACATCAGAGTCAAAACATTACTTGAAGGCAATTTGCCTTGTCACAACCCGTCGCTGAAACATCAGACGGATGTGACAAGGTAAGTTGCCTTTTCGCTCCCTTCTGACCCCGAATCTCCTGGTCCCTTCCTCTGCCGTTGCTGGGTGGGGCTGCCCCTAGCTACCGTTGCCATGGGGATCCTGGTGGTTCTACCAGCTGCCTCCCTGTCATGTTTTGGCGGGCTGTAGTTGAATGGCGACACCAGGGCGGTAGCCGAATTTCCCGAAGATGGCGAGGAGTTCTTACTACTGTTCAGGGGTGGCGTTCTCGATCGCCCAAACGGTAGCCCCTCCGGTCGATCGGAATCCGCAGGCGAGGAGTTCGGAGTTTTCCTAAAACCCATCCCACCCGACTGCTTCTTTCCTTCTCCACCACTACCTCTATCTGAATCCTCTCTCTCACTTCTTTTCTCATTTTCCTCCTCTGTTTCTATTTCTTCTTCCTCCCTGTCTTGGTCTAACCGTTCCAATGCCATCTGTTCGAGCTCTTGCGCTAACAGCAAGGCCTCTTGCTGTACGATGTTCTCAAACCCCTCGTCTCTTCTGACCCATATATCTTCGATATCGTCCGGCGTATCCGCCCCGCTTCCCGTCTTACTCGCTCTCCCTGACACTTGTATATTCCTCGTCACAGTCTTCTCTTCTATCGAGATGGTGAATTCGCTACTCGCGGTGGACCTTGTCGGACTGTCAAGCTCAACGAAGGTTTCGTTTTCGATGGAAATCTCGGCCTCGTCGTTAACTTCCGTTTCTAACTCTGCTTCTAGAACAGCGAGGTGGTCCTCTTCTTCGTCCGGGCTGTCGCCACTGTCGCTGTCTGGTTCGTTCACTTGCTGCTGTACCTGTTCTTCTAGCGGCCCTTTGACGTGTGCGCTGTTCGGACTAATACTGAATGTACTGGATGTTTTCAGGCTCAGTCGTTCCGTATTCTCAGCTTTGATGTCACCTCCTATTGCAGATGGTATCTTCCTCCAAGAGTTCCCCCTTGTCGTTGGTTTGGACTCGCTTTCCGGCCCTTTTGACAACACCAGGGTACCGCTTCTCGTCATTTTGGGTTTCATGCCGTCTTGTTTCTCGCGATTCTCTAAAGCTTGCTTCGCACTCGTGCCTGATTTCTCCTCGCCATAGAGAAAGTTGTTCAGCGACCGTTTCCATGGTGCAGAGTCTTTCGTAGACCCAACTTTGGAAAACGGCCCCTTTTTACCACTAGACCTGCTAGACTTGGAGGCTGCTGACGAATTACTTTTCAAGGACTCGGTTGATTCAGCCCGAGAGAAAGACTTTTTCGGAGTGGATTTCGTACCTCTGATTGAATCAGCGGAAGGCATCTTGGGAGGACCACGAAGGTGGGGCGAGCCCGAGTGAGTGCTCTTAACTAGTGAGTCGATTGACTGAGTCTTTTGAGGAGTTGCTCTTTGTGTAGACTTTCCCCTCATCTCTCTTAAAGACTCACTAGAAGGAGCCTTCTTTGGCGTCTTCTTGCTACCAGCTGCCTCCTTCTTCAGCTGGCCTGCGTCGTTTTTTGCAGCCTGTTCCATCTGTTTCTGTAAGGACGGGGTGGGGGCGTCTTTTACAAAGGTGGACTGTTTCACAAGGGCGGGTCTGTCCCCTTCTGTGGACCCTTTTCTGCCTAGCTGTTTCAAAGGCGACATTTTCGCTGGCGACCGTACACCTGTAGGGACCTTGCTCTGTGCAGCAGTGCGGCCGCGAGGACTTTCCCCACGTTTGCTTGCCATCTCCTTCCCCCTCCCTGCTTCCATCCTCCTTTGCTGCGGAGTTTGAGCTTTTGGTGGCTGAGAAGACTTGGGCGGTGTCCTCGACGTCACGCCAGCGCGGGGACTAGTTTTCGGAGAGGTCAACCTTGTTGACCTTGACCCCTGTTCCTTAGCAGCAGGACTTCTCGAAACCACGTTCTTTTGAGTTGTTCTTCCTGGTGGACTCACATTTGCACTCGGCCTTGCTGGTGACTTAGACGGTGTATTGCCTGCCGGTTTACCGGATGAAATGATAAACGACTTCTCTTTCGAGATCACAAACGACTTTTCTCTCGGAGTGGCAGGGCTTTCTCTAGATATCACAAAGGATTTTTCTTTTGCTCTGGGGCTGTCAGTTTTCATACGGGACATGGGGCTTTTGTATACTTTCTTCTTCCCCTTAACAGACTTTGCTGATTCTTCCTTTCTTCTTGCCTCCATCGAGTCTTTGTCGGTGGGTTTGACTATCCTTGGTCGTGCCGGGTGTTTCATTTCTGAGTCGCTTGGAAGGGAGCGGTTTGACGAGTCTGAAGGGATGTCCGCGGGGGTTTCTGTACATTCAGCATTTCCGTTCAGAAGCCGAAGGTTTTCTACGGTCAGAGGTGACGCAGGCGGGAGGGCGGGGGACTCCTTCGGGCTCGGAGAAGACGAACCATTCGGAATTCCTTTCTCTTGCATTCCGTACGCATTCTGCTTCAAGCTTTTACTGGAAACTTTCCCTCTTTTAGCCTGGTGTGAACTCTGAGCGGCTGGGTCTTGCGAAGCAGCTGGTATTTGAGATGAGTCTGTTCTCCGCTTGGCCCTGGTGATTTGACTGTGTTTGGGTTGTCCTGAGCTAATGCATTCCTTCAGTAAAGCTTCTTCTCCTTCGGAGTCAATACTTAAGGAACTCAAGGAGCTGTTTCTTGAGAAGCAAAGAGGTGTGTCCTCCACTTGGAAGGTACGAGCAACTTCTCTGTTTCTGGCTTCTTCAGTGGCTGCTGCTTCTTCTGGTTGGCTAGTGGTCACCTGATCAGAAGGAGCTCCCTGATTGGTTGGCCTGTCATTCTCCTCCTCCATGTCACTGTCGAGAGAGCTGAGTGAGGAATTTCGAGAGAAGCATACGGGAGTGTCTTCAACGTAATAATTCACGGGGACGTCTTCTGACGGTTTGCGTAGGTTCGTGTCTTTGTTCTTCTCGGGTCGTGCAAAGTTACTGGTGTATGCGCCACCCACGGCGTTCCCCTGCTTTTTCCACGCACTCTGTGGCTGCGCGGTGTTGTTGTTAGCTTCTGCAGAGTTGTTGTTCTGACAGGAAGCCTGTTCTGGTGCGTTCCTCTGTACCTGCGCTCTGTTCTGGCCTTCCACCATTCTGTTCTGCATGGCTTTGTTCTGCCCCACAAGTTTGAGGTTGTGTGGAATTCCTGAGGAAGCCTGGCCTGTTTTGTTCTGCCGAGCTGCGTTTTTAAGGCTTTGCTTTTGTGCGGAGGCGCCCTCTTGCATGTTGTTTGGTGTTGCACCTCTCTCCCCGGATGTAGCTCCGTCCCTCGAGTTGTTCAACTCATGCTTCATTTCTTGCCTCTCTTTTTGAAAACTCAAATCTTCGTCGCAGCTTAGTGAACTCAAGGAATCGTTTCTAGAGAAGCATAGTGGGGTACCCTCCACATTATATGTGTGAGGGGTGTCATACGGCGAACTACCTTTAGACATCGGTCCTCTGGTGGGCATCTGCCGTGGATGGTTGGGCTGAGGGATAGCTGTCGTCGGAGGGGTGCTGCTACTTGTCTGCAACGGCTGGCTGTTCATTTTGTTGCTCGCACCCCCTCTCTCTGACACGCCATCTGGTGAGTCTATAGTTAAATCACTGAGTGAAGTGGCAGTGGAGAAGTTTAAGGGAGTCCCTTCTTCCTTGTAGCACCTGACGGAGTCTTCGTTAGAAAACGGTCTTGCTGGAGCAGCGCTTGTGTTATTTGTGAAGGGTTGTGCAGCGTTAAGCCTGTTTGTATGAGGTTGAAGCCTCGCCTTGGGAGAGCCCATTCCTGCAGCCCCGCGCAGCTGGTTGTTCTGAGCTGCAGGGACCTTTGCTGCAGGCTTGGCCCTTACCGGCAGCATGGAGGTCTTCTTCTGAGGACCGGAGCTAGGCGGTGGGATTTGTCTACGTCGTGGTGGGCGACTACTCTTGGTGGGCATGGCGGAATTGATGCACTCTGCTAGGAGCTCCTCAGCTTGGCCATCGAGCATGGAGCTGGACTCAGACTTGATCAGATCTTCTGGACTCATTTGCTCGTGTTCTTCGGACTCTCCCTGGGCCTCCCCGCGTGCACCGGACTCCATCCCAGACATCAGGCTCAGGTCGCTCATAGACGTTGCGTTGGAGCGATTGAGCGGGGTGTCCTCGGTGTTGTACCTCCTAACCGTGTCTTCCTGTCCGCCGTATCTCGAAGACGTGTTTGACTTGGGCGTGTCCCTGCCCGACGACTTCCCCGCCTGGTTGTTTAAAAGCTTCTTCGCGTTTGCGAGGATTCTCTTATCTCTTCCAGCAGCACTGTTCTTGGGCATGGCAGCACTGATGATTTCGTCCAACAACATTTCGTCTGCTTCGGATGCAACAAAACTTTCTCGATGAGCATTCTCTTCGTCTTCACTTCTCTCCCTTGGTACCTTCCTTTCTTTCGCCTCATCCTCAACCTCCTCTTCGTCTTTGACAGGTTCGAGTTGTCGCCTGGTTCTTCTCATGTCTACGTCCTTGTTGATGTGCGGCTCATCTATGGTTAGCGAGCTCAAACTCGTGGAACAGGAGAAGTTCAGTGGCGTCCCTTCAGTTACGAAGGAGATTGGTGCATCTTCGCATGACTGCGAGGCCTGTGCTATAGAATGGGAAGGACTTCCCTTCACCTGTCTTGAGTTGGGTTGGGATGAGTGTCGACCTTGTGGCGTGCTCCGTCGTATCCCTAGCTCCGTCAGCAGCTTTTTCTTGTGCCGAGGGCTCTGCGGCATCGACTGGCTGGGGCTGTCGGGTAGGTCGCTGGGACTAACTACTTCACTAGCTCGATGGCTTGGAAACTCGCTGGCGACAGAACTGGAGATGGACTTCATCTCACAGCTGCTGAGGGAGCTGAGAGAGCTGGACCGACTGAATACGAGAGGCGTCTCCTCGCAACCGACAGGGTTCGGACTCCCGGGTTCGGTGCCTTTGGGTTCAGGTGGTGTTTGCGCCTCCTTGTATTCCTCGGGTGACTGGAGTTCTTCGTCCTCGCCTCCTTGGTGATACGTCGGACTCTCGTCTTCCGGCTCGACCTCTGGTTCTGAGTCATGGTTGGACAGTTCTGTCCTCCCTGTGGCCGAGCTTTCGTCCTCGTCTTCTTGGAAGTGTTCCTGAGGGTCTTCCTTTTCGGGGCTCATTGCTTCCTCCCCTTTCGTGTCATCGGCTTCCTCACTGTGCAGAGAGCTGAGAGAACTGACCCTTGAGAAGCAGAGTGGCGTGCCTTCCTCGGCAAACGTTTGCGGGTCGTCGTGGAGGTTATGAACTTTCCACTGTGACGGCAGGGGGCTAGCTGCTGCTGGTTGGTTGGGATTCACTTGAGGAGAATTTCGCATCTGATCACCACCTTGCTGGAAGGCGGCTGTGGGAGGATGGACCGCGTTGCTGTTGCGTGGGCTGTCCCTGGACACTCTGGGTGACATGTTACTACCAGCTTGCACGTTGGTATCCTTGGGTAACGAGAAGTTGTTCCTACTGACAAACAGTGGCTGCTGTCTCCCCCCTTGTGAAGAGTGGTTCGGACATGTTGACATAGGAACCTGACTGTTCAGTTGAGATTGGTGGTGTCTTTGCATCCGTGGACTGGAAAACTTTCCCGCCGCACTCGATGACTTCTCACCTTCAGTTGCTCCTTGCCCTTGGTACATATTTCTTACACTGTTTGGGAACTTGGGGCTTCCTTCCCTATACCCCATAGCTGTGCCAGTTTGATTTTCAGTCTGTCTTTCTCTGCCTGTGTTCTGGGGTGGTTTACATTTTGTACAGTACTCGCCACCACTGTCGTGATCGTTGTGGTCTCCGTCAGTGTGTTCGGTGTAGCGTAGAGAGAAGTTGGTCGGTTCGTCGTCGCCGCCAAGGTCTGATTGGCTGTAGGTGAGCCGGTACTTGTTGGGAATATCGCTACGTATACTCACAGTGGCGTGAGCGTCTACGAAGCTTCCGTGATTCCCGTTTTCCATCGCCGCAGCTCCGATCTGTTCTTCCCGCCCTCCCTCTTCCTCCCTTCTGCACATTTCTTCGACGGTAGGACTTCGCCGCCCTGGCGTTAACGCCTCGTCCGAATACTTCAGACTGAAGTTGATGGGCGTGTCCATGTCCGTATTGTCCATCTTGTTAAAGTTCTCAACCTGAATTTCAATCTTTCTCCTCAACTCAGCTGGATACTTGCTCATCTTACCCCCCTTTTCAGAGTTTAGTGCACTTTCCTCCGAGTACGAGTGGTCCAAGGAGGCTTTAGGGTACGGGTACTTCAGGTTGGGACTCATGGGGTAAATGTCGCTGTTTATACTGTTCAGACTATCGTTGGACGGTCGTCTGTGCATTTTCAAGTATTCCCTTCTCTCTTGGCTGAAGGACTGAGATCTAGTTGCACCAGAGGCGATGGGGATATGTGATCGGTGGTCGAACGTCGCAGAGTTTGAGCGAGGACAGGTTGTTTCGGACTGCGAGCCGTCGTGCGACTCTTCTGTCCCGCTTGATATCGAGTGGCCTGACACCTCCTCGACTACCTTCGCGATCTGTATTGCCGTGCGAGATTTGGGTTTCGCGCCATCTCTCGTTCTCTCCAGCGAGTGCGAGCTGTACTGTGGGGACGAGTCTCGGGACCGACTTGTACCCGAGCTGTGTCTCTCGCGACCACGGACAAAGTCGCGCTCCTCCGACTGCGAGCGCCAACCGCGGGGAAAAGTGTTGCTACCGTTACTGCACAGACTTTCGTGGCTGTCAAATCTCTGCATGTTTCGCCTCAAGGACAACCGGGCTGGCCCATCCCCGTACGTGGGGGAGAAATCCCTCAGAGTTCCTCGTTTTGTGAGGGGTGAGGACACTGCCTCATTGCTACCCCTCCTCGGGCTACCTTTCGGACTCAAGTTGTCCACGTTTTCGCACGTTTCGGTCAACGTCGGGTCAATTTCGGCCTCCAGGGCCTTCATCTTGCGAACGTGCAAACCGGGCGAGTTTGTTTTGCTCGAGGAATCTTGCAAGTTGCGATAAACCGCCGGGCGTGCTTGCATGAGGTTTCTTAGCGCAGCCTGGCTCCCCATAGCGATCATCTTGTGCTTCGAGTTGATGAGATTTTTCAGCATGCTGACTGCTCCCTGCTCCCATAGCGTCTCCTGGTCCTTTGCACAGCGAGCGGATAGGTTCCACAGCGTGCCACAAGCATTGCTAACAATAGTCAAGCTGTGCGAACGAAGCTGGTCCAACAAAATCTGAAGACAGTTGTGGTCTCTAAGGACTTGTCTGTAGTCTTCTCGCGTAGCAATATGGCTCGACACGTTTCTCAGAATTCCTCCGCCGTTCTCGATAATGGCGAGACTGTTTGACTGGCTTTTGTATGACAGGGTGCTGACGAGGAAGGCGAGCGCGGTCTGTACAGCACAGATGTCTGCTTTGTTTTCCGTGCAATGTGCCGACAAGTTCCACAAAGCACTTAGGATGCTCTTTAACGTTGCCTCTTTCTTAACCTCCATTGCTGCTCGCGTTAACATCACGACGCTGCCGATCTCTCGGAGTGTCTTCTTGCTCCCCGGGTCAGCTCGCCACGACAAATTGCGTAGGACGCTCGCCGTGACCTGCCGGAGTTCTTCACTGTTCGACTTGAGCTGTGAAACCAGAGCACGCATGAAGCTCTTCATCGAACAGAGCGTTGCCTTGTTGACCCCGTCTCCGAAGGTCAGGTTGGTGAGGGTCATCCCTGCATAGCGCCGGATGGTGATGCTGTACTGGTCCAACGTGTCGCCGTTGATCTCGTGGTCGACTTGTAACAGCTCTGCCACAGCGTGCAGACCTCCTGGAAAGGCAGAATAAGAGACATGTTAGCCAGAAATGAGGATAAATGTTCAAGTCCCATAATCAAACCTTTTTGAGGCCATAGGGCCAGTGGGTTGTTATATACTACATGTCTAGGGCACGGTATTGGAAGGTGGAGCCCAACCCTCTCCTTCGACTGCCTCTTACCTCCCAAACCAAAATCAGATACCCATTTTACACCTGGGTAGAGTGAGTAAAGTCGTGTAAAGTGCCTTTCCCAAGGACACAATGTCTAGCCAGGAAAGCCAGGAAGTGAACCTGTGACCTCTAAATCTCGTGTCCGCTAGCCTAGCCACTCGGATATTCAATGCCACATGATAATCATCACAGGAAATAAATCAGTATGTTTTAAGATTTAGCAGTTCTGCAGCAAACAAATCGATTTTGTTCAGTGGAAAAATATGCGTTCGTCACTTCGAGCTTTCAACTTGATGCAGCCAAACACCTTTACATGCACAGTACTAGAAAAGTTTGTAGTTTTTTGTGTTGGTAATTGTGATACATACATGTATAACTAAGCTTGAGATTTTCTTTCAAGTGTGCATATTAAGTCACTTTACATTTAGTAATGAATATACATGTAAGTATTGCTCAGCACATTGGAAACCCTCACTATGTCTTGGTTTTACATAAAACCTCCTTAGTTGGTTGAATGTGCTGGATTTTCTTTACATAATGTTGTATTCTTTTTCTTACCAATGTCCTAAAATAAACAGTTCTTTGTTGTTTTCATGTCACTGTGTACTCATAAGTACAAAAGATCTTTCAATACAGTTCCAGGTGTTTTTTGCACTCACAGAGGACCTTTGCCATATCTTTGCAATAAAACGCATCATTAAGTCTCCATTAGCGGCTTAGCGTTGTCTGAAATGTCAACTTTGCCACAGACGAGACAAGAGAAGTCACCAAAGGTGATTTCCCCTCCGGCAAAATACTGTAAAAGTGCAAACGTTCGCGTGGTTTTATGTTCGCGGTTTAAGCGGTGACCTTTTCACTGCGAACTTAAAACCACAGTAAAGGTTTCCGTTCCGTCTTCTGCCTGCCTACCCCCTTATTTCAACCACAAACTTTTAACCATCGTGAAAACTCCATTTTCTCCCTACAGCGAAATCAAATCCTTGCAAAAATTTCTCCTTTTACAGTAAGTCTGGAACTCGAAAACAAACACAACACTGTAGGCTTTTGATCAACTCACACCGAGGCATATCTCTAGTCTACTGTTATTAATACATGTAAGTCTAGTCACTGTGGATTCTGTGACTTAGAGTTGAGCTGTGGCTTTCCTTAAAGTTAAACAAAGGACTCGAAAAACACCACTTCCAAAGGACAACAACCCCAACCAGCACTGTGAAAAACAGGTTGCGGAAACAGGATTTGAACCCAGTTCAGCTGTCACAGTGGCTTTCCTTAAAGTTAAACACCGGACTTGAAAAACACCACTTCCAAAAGACAACAACCCCAACCAGCACTGTGAAAAACATGTTGCAGAACCAAGATTCGAACCAAGTCTATAGCTGCCACAGTGGCTTTCCTTAAAGTTAAACACAGGACTTGAAAAACACCACTTCCAAAAGACAACAACCCCAACCAGCACCGTGAAAAACATGTTGCAGAACCAAGATTCGAACCAAGTCTAGCTGCCACAGTGGCTTTCCTTAAAGTTAAACACAGGACTTGAAAAACACCACTTCCAAAGGACAAGAACCCCAACCAACACTGTGAAAAACATGTTGCAGAACCAGGATTCGAACCCACTTCAGCTGTCACAGTGGCTTTTCTTAAAGTTAAACACAGGACTTGAAAAACACCAACCCCAACCAGCACTGTGAAAAACACATTGCAGAACCAGGATTCAAACCCAGTCCTTTTGTTGCAAAGTGGCAACCACAAGACCATGACATGTTATCTATGCGTCAGGGCTGTCTCCAGCTTTGAATTTATTCTGTCCCACTCATTGTTTGGTAGCCAATGTTTTGAATATTCCTTGTTAAATTCGTCATTTTAAGCTTACAGACTAGATACCTTTAGGTTTTCATTAATTTCAAGTCATAAAGTTCAGAATTTGGGACGGAAAGGGTGAATTTTTTTTCGTCCCTGGACGGAGGGACGGGTCCTGGAGACAGCCCTGCTAAAATAAAATTAATATGTTACCACAAAAGGGCAAATCAAAGCATGCCAGAAATGAGTAGACTTTTCCTTACCTAGTTGGCACATGGCTTGTCGATGTTCCTCATCGAAGGACAGCTTCATGAGTGCAGAGATGGCTGGCCCTACTTGGTGGTCTGCAGGGTTTGGACGACCTCCTGTGGGAAAATCCAAAATGAAATATTTCTTAGTGATTCCCTTTTAAAAAGTCTTATGATACGGTTTCTTTGCTACTTTTTAAAGTGAAATCTTGACAATGTTTCCAACATTGCTAAAAACTTAATTTGAATGCCTTATTTTGCTTGACTGTTTATATGTACGTTCTTAAAACCTTGCCAGAATTACTAATGTGCATGCTTGTGGGTTACTAGGAGACACTAAAAAGTTTTTTAAAATCACATGCCTTTTTGACTGTGAAAATATCTATACCCCACTAGCAGGGTAGAGGTAGGTGATAACATGCCTCTGCATATTTGCACCAAGAAGTGCTGGAGGTTTCTCGCTTTCTATCGTGACATTGCAGTGTCAGTCAACAACCCAATGACTGACACTTTTCCCATCCTACACTTGTATGTGTGTGTGCACATGTGTGTGTGTGTGTGTGTGTGTGTGTGCGTGTGTGTGTACCTTTCGCTTCTTCAGTGTCAGAGTCTCTGACAGCGTCACAGTAGGCTCTGATCTGTTCCAATAGCCTCAGCACTCTTGCCTCCTGGATAGGAAACAATCGCAACAAATCAAAATCATTGATGCATCTGGAAAATTTTCTTATTTCGATCCAGTTTTCTTTACAAAAAACAGGACAGTCCTGTACATACATGTCTGAGGAAATGAGGAAATTCTTCTCAGTTCTTTTTAACGTAATCATAATTACAGTCAGCATAACCACAGCTTAAAGTTTTGCCACAGTATGGACTGCAACCCTTCCAAGAAAAATAAAAGGCAGGGGACTCGGACAACAGGACGGGATTCGAACTCTGAACCTTTGGGTCCAGAACCACTGGACCACACATACACATGTACTTACTACAAGCATGTCAATCTTTTGAGTTGAAGAATTTCAATCATGCTCGTCTTAGATCTAGTACATGTAAACAAGACGGAATCAGAGAAAGTCATTAACTGTTATTTCACACATGGCTACCTTTAGATAAGCACACAGCTTAGCGGTGAGAGGGGTTTTCATCTTCTGGCGTTTCATCGCGCCCATGTGCGACAACCTGCCGCGGAGTTCGTACGTCGGACTACACGCGTGTAAGTCGGGGGTCACGCACAATGGGGATCTAACGTGTCCCGGCATGTTTGCGTGAACAGTGCTCTCCAACTTCGACGCCAAATAGTACATTTAACAGATGTTAAGTTCACAATGCACTGCTATTGTCATCTTGGAAGTTGGTGGTGCACTGTCAGTTCGACATCTTCTGTTTAACAATCAAAACAATAGATATCATGTCACTGTTGTTTCTGAAATCCTGAGCTTTGACAGCAAAGGTAAAACGTTGGTTTTTACAGTCTCTGCAATGCTGACAATGTGACTAGAAACAGTCCACAGTTCCTTGCACGCGTTCAATAAAATCAACGTCCAGTATACTGGAAGAATGAGGCAAATGAGTCATGCCTGCCGACTGGCTTAACGATGCCTTCCACGTTTGAACAGTTTCCTGTGATATCTTCAACAGTTCCTTACTCCCACAGCAGTGCACGAATACTTCATCTTGTAAGGTGTCCTCGACAACAATCCGTGAAGAAGAATCTGTGAGAAATCCGACAGAAAGTAACTCCTTAACGCAACGAACGTCTTGTAAACAGAGAAGAGACGACGCCATGTCTGGCCCGGATGGCAGCCTGGTCGGTACTGAAATAATCCGACCTTTTTTCGGCAATTAAGCACCTGTGTGTATCCACCCTGTAATTATGCTGTATCAGATTGTGAACGGTCACTGAGCAATCTTCAACAAGCTGGGCCCTGGGGCACAGCAGGGGGGGGACCACCTCAGTTGGAGGACACACAAGGGTCGGCGAGACATGGAGATCTATCCCAAATCATACTAATCTCTTTCCGTTTTAACAGTAATATACCCCGTACTATATATATATATAGTACAGGGTATATCACTGTTAAAACGGAAAGAGTTTAGGGCAACAAATAAATGAAGTCCAGGACCTGTTCTTCATGTATAAGGCATTTGGCTATTGGCTTGTCCCTTGAATTTTTATAGAAAACTTTAAGGTAAACTTTAAGGTTTACAGTCATCCTTTTTTAAGCCAAGCACACAGGGCCACCCCTTATCTTCTTGATTTGTGTGTTGGGTTCTTTTACAATCATGTATGTGCAGAGGTTTGACGCTTGACTCATATAGTATCAATTCTAACCATGATTCCAAACATCTTCATTTAGTACATTTCTAACTTTAAAGATAAAAACAATGAAAATTTGGCTTACTTCATCTGAACAAAATATTCTGAAATAATGTATAACTGATGAGTAATCTCCTTTCCAGTGTTGTGGAAAACCCTGTCACACCCTTACAAACTGACAGAATGAAGGATAAAGCCTTTTTTCAGGTCTACTGACTTGTGGGCTGTCCCATGCCAAGACTTGACACATCGCAGATTCTTGAGAAAATAGCTACACACTCATTTAACACTGCTTAGTCAACTCGCTCCAGGCTAGTACACATCAAAACTCTTCTCATCACAAAACAGGTCAACACAAAAAAGTTTGACTGGAAAACAAGCTAGTCAGAGTTGTCACCACTTACATGTAATGCGTATAATTCAAAATGGGCCAATATATTGAGAAATAAAATTCAGTTGATAATGCTACATTTTTACCTTTGCCTAGAAGGTTATGTTTTCGTCAGCATTCGTGTGTGTGTCCTTCTGTGTACACGATAACTCAAGAATGCCTGGATGGATTGCCTTGATACTTGGTATATATGTGGGTAGGTCTATGTCTTGAGACCTCGAAACGATTAGATTTTGGGCCCCCTAGTTTCTAAAAAGAGTACAATAAAGGCCTTGTTTTTCTGGCGTTTACTTCTCAATTTTCGTAAAATAAATGTAACATCCAGTGAAAAAGTGAAGGAGAATAAAACTGTATGACTTCAACTGAGTCAGAGCAAGTTGTTACCAAAACTTGAATCTAGACTTAGACGAATTTTTCCATTTGTATTCTTGGTACATGTAATACTGGTTTAACTACAGAGAGACCATCTGAACCCCTTCCCAAATCTACAAGCAGATGCAGAAAGGAAAAATTGTCACGTTTCTCAAGCTCCTAGTTCTCGGAGCACTGGCCCAATGGATAAAATCTTGGGCTCTTGGCCGACATAACGATTTTGCAACCGGAAGGTCTGATTAGAGATTACCCTCCCCCATGTGACTAATCAGTGTGTTTACTCAGTGACCAATCCCACTCATCCATCTTAATTTGATTAAACAGAATTCTTTCAAGGGAGGCTTTGCAACACACTTTTTCTAAGGATTAGACTTAGTGTAGCCCAAAGCCTATCTTCTCGCGTTGTGCATTTTATTCAGAATAGGAAATTTGAGCAGAGAAGTTTTGAGCGGTCTTAAGTAAATGTGATAATGTGATGAAAGGAAACTATTTTCCATAAATTTATCTCAATTACTGATGATAGGAAGGTTTTGGGTGTTGACAAGAATTTCCAGCTGTTTTGCCCGGCTCAAATTTTTCCCCTCGAAAGATGGACTGATAAGTGTTCATGCAACAAAGAACTGCATAAAGTCTTTATGCGATGTTTATCTGTATTTACCACACTTTAAAAGTCCATTCCAATTTTTATGTCTTTTCTAACTACCAGAGGACAGCTGTGTGTGTGTTTATGTGTGTGTGTGTATGTGTGTGTGTGCATGAGTGTTCATTTGTGTCACTATGTATTTACATGACGTGTGTGTGTATCAGTGTAATGACTGTGTGTCCATGAAAATGTTGGTACCATAATCATTATTTTTAATTCTCAACTCACAGCTTACTATGAATAATATTCATTATACAGTTATATCTAAACAATACCAGTATCTTTCTCCATCAACTTGTTTGTGAAAGTTTCTTTCTTTCTATAAAGCTATCAAATCACTTCCTTCTTTCTTCACCGTGCTTCTACATTACAAATTTATGACCTAGGGAGGGTCTGTCCTGTAAATCTGTCCTCATTAAAAATCCATTCCACTCCTAATTTGTACACAATCACATACAATATGCCTGTATCTTTTCAAATATTGTAATTTGAATGGGAATGATAATACATAACCTAAGGGTATTTGAACATAAGGTGAAATGCAGGGTGGGATATTCCCATGATAAACGATATACAGTCACAGTCATTAAAAGGAGCAAAACTAAATTTGGTAAGAAGACTGATAAACTAAAGAAAGGAAAGAATTTCCTGACATCAACATTCTTAATAATGTAATAATAAAAGGCAATTCTTTTTGAGGCCGTAGGGGCAGTGGGTTGTTATCCAATGTCCAGGGCACAGTATTGGAAAGCGGAGCCCATCCCTCTCTTTCCACCACCTTTAACCTCCCCAACTGAAACTCGTATTCATTTTTACACCTGGGTGGAGTGAGGAAAGTCATGAAAAATGACAGGCAGCCCTTCCCGAGGGCACAACATTGGTGCATTTAAGGGGATTCGAACCCAGGTCCCAAACACCGTAAGCATTGCGCCAACACGATGCTACATGTAGCTACCTGTATGTATAGGTATGTAACTTACCTGTAAAAAATGCCAGACGACATACAGCAAACAGTGCTGCTATAGTCTGTTTTCCCTTTTGGTAACAAAGCAATACTTGATTCTCCCGAGTACTACAAGATTACACCCAATTATTCCTCTCATTTGCCTCTTTGTTAAAAAAGTCGAGAAAACTTTCAAATATTTCATACAGAAAAAGGGGGCTTAAAGATAGTCTATGAGTGAATTCTTTCCTTTCCAAGAATTTCTCTTGCTCCGAAACACAAAAACAAACTAGCAAACAGACCTCAGGCTCTTTTCTGTGACAAAAAAAAGTCTTGAAACTCTCCAGTTTTTCTTCTTTGTGTGGCAAAATCAATCAGTCAACCACCTGCCAACACAGACCCCCTAATTACTGAATTATTACTGTACTTAAAAGGCAAGATAATCATCCGCCTCAAGGCACGGTTGGAAAAATTACACCCTAATTGTCTACAATTCTTTCTTTCAATTACAGCGCTTGCGGGATGTTTGTACCCGTATTAAGAAGATCAAGAAATAATGTGGGAATTGTTTATACGTAAACAAGGTTTTTGTGTCCCGTGATATTGTTACAAATTATTTGTATCCTCTGTAGTTGGACAACACAATGTCCTACACAGCTGTCATCAAATCAGTCTTTAAAGTCAAGGATGCAATTATGTTAAATTACATTTTGAGTGTCTTTGATTGTAAAGATTTTGTTGTCAGCACTTTCAGTAGACCATTCTCAAGTTACTGTACATCAAAAAGAAATCTAAGTCAATGCAGCTCAAAAACTTCAGAATCTTAATTTGCTTCAATGTTGGGACTGCCACATGGCAACGTGGCTAGTGGATTTATAGGTTTTATAATTTCTAAAGACATATTTTCTTAAGTATGTATCAGCGATTTGACAGTGTACAATGTATGCACCATGTGCTGTAGCACAAAAACGTGATCTTACATGACTAGATCAAGCCTTTGTTGTCATCTTCAGTGATGCCACCAAAATCTTCTTTAAATCGGTTTACCCCTAAGAACTGAACTTACCCAAAATACCTTATCTAAATGGTTTAATGCATGCGTCCATTTAGTACATATTTTGGGGTTAGTAAATTTACCTAGCTTTCCATTCAGTAAGTGCTAATTCTTTGAAAGTGAAATCATTTTAGCCTGAGTTTACAATAGAGATGGAACAGGCTTTGTTTACAAAATCTTCTCCCCAAGGCATTTGACCCCTTAAAGTGTAACTTGTCTTCATTTCTTGACATGCTGTCAAATTTGGAGTCTCATGACTACGCTGTGATGACAATAGCCACCTCACGAGAGCAGTCATTTAGACAAATGTCTTCTCCCATTGTTGTGATGTTTGCAGGCTTGCTTTGCAGAAAAACGTTTATTGCAGAATTTCAATGTCATATTTTTGACATAGTCTGTGTCAGGCTCCATAGGTTGCTGGAAAAATAGTCAGAAATTGGCTAAATTTACTGAATAATATGCTACAGGAGTTAGCCAGCCATAGAAGTTCATTTTGAAACCTACAGAATATGTAATTCTACGGTTGTCTAAACTCCATCCAATTTGGCAAATTTCTGCTACCTATCTACAAAATTAAATATAGAATACAATGCCATGATAATATTGGAATACAGCATGTTTTATATTTCCTTTATGTCATACCCACCCCCAAAAAACACACATTTTCAATACGAAATGTGCCAAAAGTTGAGAAAATTTGGGGTCCTCAAATAAAAAATTGTAACACCATTAATTCCAACATCCAAATCCAGTATTCCAATTTTCGACAGTGGCATACGCGGTGCACATATAAGGCGTTCAAATCATTTGATGGAAGATTGTGCAATACAACTTTGAAACCCTTGCAATAAAAATATAGACCGGTCCCAGAACAACCATTTTGAACGTTATCACAACCCATGTACAACAGTTACATAACATCAGGTAAAGACTACTTTTGACCAAGCAAGAAACAGATTTGACCGGCCCATAGCATACGAATAAACAGCACTGAAACATTACATACAAGTCTTCACAGTTCCAGGTGTTGTGTAAGATTTATCGCACCAGGACTGGAGGGTTGGCCCCTGTGTTGACCTCCCTAACGTATCTAATTGGTGGGATTTTACACACAGAGGGAGGCGGGGGAACCTGTAATCTGTGTACGGTCTCCGACATGTGAACTGGAATAACTACTATAAACAGAGAGGTACAGGAACAGTGGTGGGGGGCTGACTTCAAGAGAAAGTATCACAGTTAAAATTTTTCTTTTCTTTCATACAATTTTGATCCTTTTACCCCTTGTGAAGTACATTTATTATAGTCATGTAAATGTCCACTCTCATATTTCCTAAGTAAGTAAAGCAGTCGAGCCTCAGACTGAGTATGAGGCATGACAATTTTTTGTTTACAAAGCTAGTATAATACAATGCGGCTTCGTTATGGCTTGCGTCTTTAGCTAAGCGTCACCCCTACTTTTCTTGATAGGTGTGTTGGGCACTTTTACGTGCAGAGGTTTGACGCTTGACCATTGGGGCACCGCAGCCAGAATTTGGCGACCAGCGTCGGCCGAACCTCGCCAAATTTAAAAATTGCCCGAGCATCAACCTAATTTTCCCATGAAAATCTCAGTACGTCCGTCGAACACAGAAAAAATCCCCCATGAGATGGTACCATCTCTTGGACATGGACGAAGTCAGAATCGACTGACCTGGTAAAAGGCCAATATTTGGATCAACTTTGATTTCTAAAAATCGCCCGAAGCCCGCGTAATCGACAGGACGTCGGCCGTACTTCAGTCGAAAATGCTTGAAGCTCGCCAACATGTCGGCCGAGCTGAATTTCTTATTTGTGACAGGGGCTTAAGGAGGTCTCCGTACAAACCCAAGACACTGTCACAGATATATACATGTAATGTACCATGATCTTTTCCAGCTGCGTGCAGTGACCGTTGCCCTGTAATAACCTTCCCAACACTTAGCCCCACATCAGTTCCCAAATGAGGTGCAGGCACAGACACCCGGGATTCAAACACACCAGGCCAGACATAATGACATCTTCAAACCTCACTGACTCCTTTCAAACCCTGGAGTTTAGGTGCACACTTCGGTGGGGATTATATGTCAATGGCCCCAGGGGTTAGATACATGTAGCACTTTCTGCAGGTGAGGGTCACACTAACTACACAAAGGGACAATAGTTTAGCGTAGAAAGTCTAGTACATGTACTGTGTTGACTGTCTACAACATATGACATTAAAAGTCTTTTCTGTTGCTTTCAACATGAAGGTAGTCAAAACTGATTCGTCAATAGAAGTACATGTATCTAGTCGGTTGTGTACAATGTATCTCTGACTGAACAGATATTTTGACGTCTCAGTTAAAAGTTGAACGAAGTTGAATGTTGCCCTTCATTTACTGGTGAATTGAATGAATTTGTTAGTTTTTGTTTGGTAAATGCTCTAGGAGTGGCATGTGTACTTCAAGTCTGGTTGTCCAGTGGTTAGCAAGCCTGCCTCTGGACAAAGAGTTTGGAAGTTCGAATCCCAGCTACATGTATGTCACTCTCCAACATGCACACTACTGGAAAGGGTTGCAAGGTGTGACAGGACTTTGAGCTGTGGTCCACTGTTCATTGTACTTGCTGAAAATATCTAGCGGAACTTCCCTGGTACAGTGAATCTGTAGATATTGTACACTATTTCCGGTTAGGCCATGTTGATTTGACTACATGTATATGGATGACATCCACATGCGCGCTTCAACTCTCATTCGTTTCCAAAAAAAGAAGTTTTTGACCATACTGTAAATCATACAAAGCAGCTGCAAAATAAAAAAAATGCAGTAAATTGCAAAAAAAATATATTGGAAAACGGATACAATGTCGTAGAATGCCAAACTCAATGTCAAAGCCAAAGAAGAAGATGTACAAGAACAAAAATGAAGAAGCTATGATGGTATCAAACTCTGTCTTTAGTTTTGTTCATCCTTCCTGCCCACAATTAGATTTCATGATGAAGGCAACTTTTTTGGGGAGTTTTGGAGTCTCTGGAGGATGTCATCCATATAATCAAATCAACTGTTACATGGCCTTTCCACTAGTGGAAGACTACATACTAGTTATTCCGTGAGATTTCTTTAAAATTCACATTGTTCATTCCATCAGTCACTATTTCAACCCACCTGTTTGGCCCTCTTGTCCTCCGGAGGTAGGGAGTGGACGATGTTGTGCAGAGCTGCGGCAGCACGTGCACGCGCATCCTTACTGCCGCGACTGTTGCCTAGCAACGATGAGTCGTTAGCACCGTGGAGAAGTTGAATCAGGAGCGGCAGACAACCTGGGAGGGGAAAAACAGACATTTCCATGGCAACAGAATGAAAAATACAAGTTTTTCTTTGTTCTTATTTGGATTGCAAAAAGGTTGACATTTTTTCAGTGCACACATGTTTTGATGTTAAATTTTACTATGGACTTAATCCTTGTCTTGAGTTAAAGGTGGTAAAAAACTGATGCAAATTCTTCATGCGATGATACTGACGATGTACACAGTTACACGTTAGTGCTGCATATACAGATGCGTAAGTCTATAAAGTCTTTCATGGAAGTCTTTTATATGCTTAAAAGACATCTAAATCATGTTCAACACAACATCCATGCAGGAGTGCATAGGGAAGAAGGATGGGTGGTGCAGACAGTGTGAGCATCTGTGAGTGTGCCAGCAGATAGAATGCTGTGTAGTAACAGTTGGTGCTCAACATTCAAAGAGAATTCCTTTTTTTCTAAGCCTGACATGATTGTAATTTCAAGCTCTTGCCATTTCTAGAGCCTGGTTTTAGAGCTACATGGATATAAGATGGTCTACATACATATAGTTTGCTTTGCATGACTTTATTAGGTTAAACCGTTTTGCATTGCGGAAAAGAAAGGAAAATCTACAAAACACCACAAAATAATGCCTTCTATCCATACTATGATCATAGCTTCGGTTCTCTCTTCTAATCGCTTCTCTGCATCTGTTAATAATGAAACGATTGGAGTTTGAATATTTGAGCGAGAGCTCTGATTGGCTCCAAGTTTCGGAAGTTCCATCCCTGTTACACTGCTTCCGAGAAATGTTATCCAAAATAAGGATCAAACTTAGATCCAGGGTGCCATATAATCGCCAAGAAAGCGATCAGAGGAGCTAGTAAGAATAGGATGGACATCATCAGACTAGCAAACTTAAGAGCGCTGTTTTCTGATGCATTATTAAAAAGCAGGGCTAACTGTGAGCAACCTACCCAGCATTTTCAAGGTCCATGCATACTCTGGGATGTTAGAGAGAGCCAGAATGGTTTTGAGAGCATAGTCCCGAGTATTCACACACTTCAGCTCACCTGGTCCCACCACACGTGGGGAGGGGGGCAGACAGGTGAGGAGAAAACACAGGCTGATCAGTAGAGGGAAACAGAAGGGAAAACAGAGGACAGACATTCAAATGATATACAAATGTACTATGCTGTTTGGATTAGTGTTATTAGTAACTGAAATGATACCGTAAATGCAGAAATGTTCGCTGCGGTTTTATGTCCGTGGTGAACTCTTTACCGTGAAGTTACATGTAAAACAATCGCGAAAAGCCATTTCAATGTGTGACTGTAGCGCTAATAATTGTTTCGAATACGAACTCAAAACCACCGCTAACCTTCCATTTTGTGTGGGTGGTAAAATCCAGAGCTAATCTTTCTAAGCCTGTTCTAATCAGCCCTCCTATACCCATACTGAAGGGTCGGCCCCACCATGCTCTCCGGTGTTGCGGATGTCTCCGAATGAAAAGGCCACAGTGATAGGGCACACACGCCTTATATAGAATTAGTTAATTACATTATTTTGGATGACCAATGACAGCGCAGTGTGAATAGTTATCTGGTAGGTAGAACAAAAGATGATGCTTACCTGACTGTCGCATGGCTATGCAGCTGTCCTGAGAGCTGGACATGGCCAGCAGTGTCCGGCTCATGTCATCTTTATCGTGTGTGCCCAGCATGGACAGCAGGCTGTACACCATCTCAACCTGGACAAACAGCACATGAGCAAATAAGTTTCACTTGATTTCATTCCTTTCTGCTGCAGGCATGGTTGGAAATATTGGGTGCATGTGCACCTTTGTGCACCCAAAATTGGAGCTGTGCACCTAATTTTTGACTGTGTGTGCACCAGTGCACCTATAGATATTTGTTTAGGCTATAATAGGATAGATGTACTATTGAACACCAGAGTATACAGAATGTTCTTGAAATTTAAGTATCAGAAAAAGCAATATAATTATTATAACCTTTGTTCTACTCTATTTAAAATCATGAATTTTAAGCTACAGAATTTCAGTTCATAAAAGAGGCCTGGGTTTGTAAATACACTTTGCATAATATACATGTAGCATAATATACATGAAGAATCATACATGTATAATGTACATGTAGCTTGCAAATGGGTACTATACTCATTGAGTATTATAGAAGGCAGTGTCCTGGCATCCAGTGTTTGATGTGGCATGCACATCTTCCATTAATTTTGATCAAATCGAATCTCCTCTTCTTTCAATTGCCTCTGGTCTACATGACTCATATAGTATTATTACTAACTTACAATCTTATAGCATTACATTTATTTTAGACATGTCATGTACAACAGCATGGCTGTATATTAAATATGTATACACATGTAGACAGTACAAATGTAAGTCTAGGTGAGCATGTTGAGTACCTTAGTGCCCAGTTGTTGTGGAGCCAGTCTTCTGGGTCCTAATGAAGAATTACTATTGAAGCTCATAACACTGGCTGTTTCACTGGGGGTACCCGGCTGTTGGTAAAACAATCACATTTATTGAACAAGTCACAAAAGTAGTCAAGTTCAAAAGCACTTAGTCTTTATTACAAACTTAACACGGTATCAACTATGCTTACTGTAAATGCAGAAATATTTGCGGAGGTTTTATGTTCGCGTTTTTTGCGGCGACCGTTTCACCGCTAACTATTTTGCTCAATACTGTAGCAGTATGTAACTATAGCGCTGCTACGAACTTAAAACCACAGCAAACACTCCATTTTCGCCTTAGCTCGAAATAAAAACCGCTCGAACTTAAGTGCATTTACAGTATCATTATTACATTTTTTAGTAATTATGATAATTATTACAATACAACTCTCATCAATCATTGAATTCGCAAGCTGAAATGGTCTCCAAAGAACATTAATGTCACAATAGAATATCTTATAAACTGAATTATAAGTAAATTAATTTTGTAGGTTCGTACAACGTAAAATCTAATTATACTAACAGGATATTGAAAACTTCTGAAAAAACAAACAAACAAACAAACAAACAAACCCGGAAACAAATTTGCTTGTGTACAAGAACTCTAAAATCTGTGACATGTAACTTGTCAGAAATACAATTTTCATATTCAATTTTAAAATTTTCTTCCCCATCTCTGTGTTTCCTACCTTGGTCAGCTTGTCCAATGGCCATCCTCCTCTGTACAGAGCTGAGTACATCTCCACTCGATTGGCCGGCAGTGAGTGGGGAGAATTTGGATTCCCCATCAGGGGACTGTGAGGGGACTGCAACACTTGCTGGAGGGGGAGCTGCATTGCATACTGGGAAGACTGCTGCAAGACATTCTGGGATAGCCTTTCTAAGGAATGCTGGGAAGGTGGCGGCCCGTCGTGGATGTAGACTTCGGCGGTTTGCGTTCCCCTGGTGACCATCTGTGTGCCGTCCCCCTTGGTTTTGGATGGTACGACCCAGATGTTTTCTGGGTCACTACAGAAGCCACTGTCTCTGGTGTGGGCCTTGGGCACTACCACCTGAGGCAAGGGGGGTAGGTTACAAAATCATTACAGTATGGTACAAATTGTGATAAACATCTTGGGCATCATAAAAATAAAGATCTGCTTTTTATGATAGCTTGTAAAGGACCAAGAGAGTTACCAAGTGCAAAAAAGATGATTTTATGGGTCTTTGTGGCAAAAGTGCAGAAATCTGGTCTTGGAGATAGAGAGAGCCAAAGAGGCTTGGCGAGCATCACTCGGTATTCCACTTTGCACGGTATTCCAAGCAAGGAATACGGTGCAAAGTGCCTTTCCCAAGAACAATGTTTCTTTTTTGACCCTGATTCAATTGTCTGAACAGAACAAATTTGCCAGTTACTGCTGCTTATCTCCTGAACTAGTCCAGTCCTTGGTGCTGAACAACTATCCAATGAATTATACACTGTTTCTTGATATGTTATTGTAAGGATTGTTCCACAATCATGTAACATAACAGTTTAGAAATAGTCCAGTCCTTGGTGCTGAACAGCTATCCAATGAATTTAACACTATTTTATGATATGGTATGGTAAGGATTGTTCCACAATCATATAACATAACATAACATAACAGTTCAGGAACAGTCCAGTCCTTGGTGCTGAACAACTATCCAATGAACTTAACACTATTTCTTGATATGGTAAGGATTGTTCCACAATCATATAACTTGCATGTAACAGTCCAGAAACAGTCCAGTCCTTGGTGCTGAACAACTATCCAATGAATTTAACACCATTTCTTGATATGATATGGTATGGTATGGTATGGTAAGGATTGCTCGACAATCATATAACATAACAGTCCAGAAATAGTCCAGTCCTTGGTACTGAACAACTATCCAATGAATTATACAGTCACTATTTCTTGATGTGATATGGTGAGGATCTCAGTACAGATAGTTCTGTAAAACTAAGGCAAGCGTGGCGAGTATCGACTATTGGTTCTGAGCCCAACGGTCTAAAGCCCGCGTCACAATTCATGTGAGCGTCGGCTGAATTTGTAGATCGCCCAAAGCTTGCCGAATTTCAAAATTGCCCGCGCGTCGACCGTATTTTCCAATGAAAATCTCGGGTGACGTCCGTCGAATACTAAAGACGTACCATCTCTTGGACATGGACGAAATCAACTTTGATTTCTAAAAATCGCCCGAAGCCGGCATAATCGACAGGACGTCGGCTGACTTCGGCCGAAAATGCACATTTGAAGCTCGCCAACACGTCGGCCAAACTGAATTTCTTATTTGTGACGGGGGCTTAACCTTACGCCACACTGACGCCACGGTCCTTAACACATGGAGAGGGTGTTTTGGTACTAACCTGTGACAGGGAGGTGTTTGTGGCAGCGTCAGCAGTCTTCACATCCTTCCCATCAGCCTCTCTGTGTCCGTTCACCTCACACAACCCTGTGTCTCTTCTCTCGACATGTCCCTGCGTAAAAGAACACATTTTGTTAAAACAACAGCACATTTTTTTAAAAACTGTACATTTTTGGTATAAAATAAAGCATTTTCTGCTAAAAGACTTCTTATCTGGGATTCAGTGAGACCTGTTTCACCAAAAGTCATAGCTTAAAACATCATAAGTCTGAAACAAAATTGGCCCCTGCAGTTTAAAAAAAAAATCTGCTAGTCTAAGGGGCCAAAA
Organism: Branchiostoma lanceolatum; assembly: GCA_035149815.1. NCBI lineage: Eukaryota > Metazoa > Chordata > Leptocardii > Amphioxiformes > Branchiostomatidae > Branchiostoma > Branchiostoma lanceolatum. Next base: position 4,100,835 of record CM068884.1, on the reverse strand, counting down.
CATACACGACTAACTTTCACTACCACTCAAAAATCATGACCATAGCATATCCAGAACACGAGATATCAAAACTGGAAGTTCTGCTGCAGTACCAAAACACATCACTAGGGGGCCCAAAATCAAATCATTTCGAGGTCTCAAGAAGACCTACCCACTTACCAAATACCAAGACAATCCATCCAGACATTCTTAAGTTATCGTGTTGATAGTCGGAAGGAAGGAAGGATGGAAGGAAGAAGGAAGGAAGGAAGAAGGAAAGAAGAAGGAAGGAAGGAAGGAAGGAAGGAAGTAAAGAAGAAGGAAGGAAGGAAGGAAGGAAGGAAGGAAGGAAGGAAGGAAGGAAGGAAGGAAGGAAGGAAGGAAGGAAGGAAGGAAGGAAGGAAGGAAGAAGGAAAGAAGAAGGAAGGAAGGAAGGAAGGAAGGAAGGAAGGAAGGAAGGAAGGAAGGAAGGAAGGAAGGAAGGAAGGAAGGAAGGAAGGAAGGAAGGAAGGAAGGAAGGAAGGAAGGAAGGAAGGAAACAAAACATAACCTTCCAGGTGTAGGTAATAAAAACAGTAACACAAACCTTAGCATTGTCTTCCTGTGAGAGTGTTTGTTGCATCCGTAGCATCTCGGCTTCGATCATGCGTACTCGTTGCACCTTCGCCTCGCCGCGGGCCTGCATCTCTTCCACCCCGCCCAGTCGCTCCTCCATCTCCTCGCGGATCTTCTTGGCCTCGTACTCCAGCTGCCGCCGCGCCATGTCGTTCTGGAGGGAGTACTGTGGAGAGAACACACCTGTTAGAACTTTGGAAAAAAAAAAGGAAAGTGATCTCGAACCAGTTTAGCTCAAATGAACTCAATGAACAGATGAGCTAATCTTCCACTGGTCGCGACAGAGAAGGCAGACGCTATGTACAGTATTTACAGGTTCATTGTACCGGGGAAATTCCCCTAGCTCTTTTCGACAAGCACAATGAACAGTGGACCACGGCTTAACGTCCCGTCCTAAGGACTGCGACCTTTTCGGGTAGCGTGCATGTCTGTTGAGCGACACAGCCGGGATCGAACCCGGGGCTTCTAGTTCCAGAGGCAAGATCGCTAACCACTGGACTACGCACGCTACACGACAAACTCTTTCGGCGAAATATTTAACCCTTTACACACAATGAAAAAGTTTGCCACTTTTGGCCAGGGGAGCCTTCGAGACGTACTCTGTTTCTTCTACAACCTGGTAATCTTGTCTAGGAGTTCTCATGTGTTGTCATGTGACCAGGGCTGTCTTCAGGACCCGTCCCTCCGTCCCAGGACGGAAATTTGCTTCTTGGGAAAGTAAAAAATCACCCTGTCCGCCCCAAAATCTGAACTTTATGACATGAAATTGATGCAAAATGTATCTTTGTAAGCTTAAAATGACGAATTTAACAACGAAAATTCAAAACATAGGCTCGCAAACAATGAGTGGGATGGAAAAAATTCAAAGCTGGAGACAGCCCTGCATGTGACTGACGATGTTGGCTATCACGTGGTAAAGAGACAATCACATACAGGCTTGAGATGATGACATCCCCCGACCCTGTTTGAGGTGCTATTTTATCTGTGGATGCGGATTCTTTTACTGTAAATTCATGTATGTATTGTGGGGTTCAATATCGTGATAGAAAGGGAAAATAAGTTTTTGCAGTACTGTAGTATCATAAATTTGCAAAAACCATGAAAATAAAACTACTGCGAACATGTCAACATCTATATGTACAGTATTGAGTGAAATAAATTAATAACCATGTCAATGTTGAGATTGCCATTTGACAACAAGTTTGTACAGGTTCAGAGGTTAGGCAGCATGGAGAGGGTTAATTTTGGTCAGAAAATATAACTGTAAGATCCACTGCAATTGGCGCATCTCAAAACCAATTACAGGAGAGTACAGCCATTTTAGTGGTAGATGTAAATTTTGCCCTGCAGTGTAGAATGCAATGTGCTTATCTGAAATACAGCACAACATGACAGAATCTATATTCGGGCATTTTTACGACCCCGCTGGATTGATTTTAAGACCGGCACTTACAATTCAGCAATTTCCCCTTCTTTATAGATAGATATCTTTTATCAGTGATGCATTGCAGTAAAGCATAGCGTCTGTTTGGTGTGGTCATGCGAGATTACCTCCTGTATCCGTCAGTCTCAGCTCTTAGGGTTCAAAAGGACCCCAGAGAGCCATTTTATGCACATGAGGGCTGTCCTATACATCATTTCAGCAGTGCCTGTTTTATTTGTTACAGATAGCTTTTAACCTTGTCTACATTTTGTATGCTTGTTCAAGAATTAATTTCACAGACTTGAGATCTGTCTGGGGTTAAGCTCTTTTTTTCTATAGTATAATGCATGCGTTACTTTGAGTACATCTAAAACTGGCAAGCACCAAATGTCATTGTAATATCGTAAATTCTATTTCATAGGATTAACATGCACACTAATGCACTCAAGGAAACCTAGTACTGTAATAATGGTCATGTTTCTTTTTAGGCCCTGGTTTGTTTGTCTGAACAGAATATTTGCCAGTCACTGCTGCTTGTCTCCTGAAATAGTCCAGTCCTTGGTGCTGAACAACTTTCCAAAGAATTTTACACTATTTCTTGATACATGTATGGTATTATAAGGATTGTTCCACAATCATATAACACAACAGTCCAGTTCTTGGTGCTTAACAACTATCCAATGGATTATACACATGACTATTTCTTGATATGGTATTATTAGGATTGTTCCAGAATCATATAACATAACAGTCCAGAAATAGTCCAGTCCTTGGTGCTGAACAACTATCAAATGAATCATACACTATTTCTTGATATGGTAAGGATTGTTCCACAATCATATAACATAACAGTCCAGAAATAGTCCAGTCCTTGGTGCTGAACAACTATCAAATGAATCATACACTATTTCTTGATATGGTAAGGATTGTTCCAGAATCATATAACATAACAGTCCAGAAATAGTCCAGTCCTTGGTGCTGAACAACTATCAAATGAATCATACACTATTTCTTGATATGGTAAGGATTGTTCCAGAATCATATAACATAACAGTCCAGAAATAGTCCAGTCCTTGGTGCTGAACAACTATCAAATGAATCATACACTATTTCTTGATATGGTAAGGATTGTTCCACAATCATATAACATAACAGTCCAGAAATAGTCCAGAAATACCATATAGATTTCAGCATTTTTTATTTCCAATTTTAGGCACTAATTTTGCGTTGGTTGCCTTTAAGCTCCTTGAGTCCTCTGCATACCACACCCTGCATATGAGCACATATAATGCACACATCAGCATTAGCCTACGGACCATACAACACCCATGGGAACAGTTTTAAAAGTCGCCGGATCAAACAACACTCAACCTCAATGAGGCTTAACGTCCTTAGGAGAACGAGCCTGGATATTTACATGCACTTAATGTAAGAGTCTACTTGCCATTAGGGGTCGAATCTACATTAGAATACAGCATAATTATGATGCTGAAGATAATGCTGATGGTAAAACAGTACTGTAACAACGGACTAATGTCAGGCCTCGAGATATATTTTAGGGTCAACTTGCACTGAAAGTTGAACAGATGAAAAAAAAAAACGACTGAAAATCTACATGCACTCAATGTAAGAGTCTTTTTGTCATTAGCTAAGGTCGAATTTACATTAGAATATAGGATATTTATGATACTGGAGATTATGCTGATGGCAAAAGAGTACTGCAACAACGGACTAATGTCAGGCCTCGAGATACATTTTAGGGTCAACTTGCACTGGAGCAGATAAAGAAAAAAATCACTTGCACAAAAATAAATCATGTGCACAAGCAAAAGTAATTTTCTTTTTTCTTTCATGAAAAATTGCTTGTTGGCAAGAATTTTACAATGCAATTTGATAAATCTACATGCAACATGACCACAGTATTAAACACAAAAGCTCTCAAACGTTACAGTATACATGTAGAAGTAGTATTACACCATAAATTCTACAAAACAAGGAGAGTGTGACTGTGTGTGCTATTTCTACTGGTGGTATAAAAAACAGTGGCTAATGCAACCTTCACAAGTGCAAGTCTAGTCTGAAATTACGTGCACTGCTCCAATTATATGTGCGCAAACTTGCATATGCATGTGTTATTTGCACTAGCAATTCTTTACTGTACTACATATATATACAACATTTGCTTGTGACAAACTGCTTACCTTGTCACCAGAAATGGGAGCTAGGAAAACGTAATGTTCCACAGCGTGCCCCAACATTTGCTGGGTGATCTGTTACTGTATATATGGGTCAAGTCAGCCATTTAAGACCCTACCCTACCAGCGACGGAACTTCTTGTTTCACACGCTCCATACAAATGCTAGGCGTAGCTACGATTTTCTGCGCCAACCCTAACTTGCCACAAAAAATGGGAGCTAGGAAAATGTAACGTTTTAGCATGCCACAACATTTGCTGAGAGATCAGTTACTGTTATATTCATATGAAGTACAGCCAGTAGGTACCCATCTGAGTAATTAGGCTGTCGTAGCGCCGTTCAACATGCTGGAGGCACCTCTTCGATCACGGGACCCCCATTTTATCCCCCCATTCGAACCGGGTCTCACAATAATATACAATACCAACAAGAACCAGGAGCTCAACTGTGAGGCTGCTACCATTTGAGCTACATGTACATGTACAGGGACATCATATAATGTAAACTATGTAGCCTATTGTAGGGCAAGTTTGCCATTAAAAGCTGTACCCCCAGACAGAGATGGAACGTTCCGTTGTCAGACGCTCCATACATAATGGCATAGATTGATGACCACAAATTAACGGAACCGTCTCGTGTGAGAAATTACACCGTGACCTTCGCCAAGGAGACTTTAGTTAGAGTGCACATGTACAGCACAGACTGTGACATTCATATTTTCCCATCCCCAAGGTGGGGGAGGGGGGATTGGGAGGAAAATACAATGTTCCTCTTGTCCTTGTTTTCTTTAAAATGACTGGACGTATAATACCAACTTTAAGAAGGGGAATGGACTTAACAATGCTGAATTGACAACTCATGCATCTTGATAAAAAAACATTTTTTCTAGATATAAAAGGAGTAGGTAGGTACATGTATGTTAGTTAACAAAACTGATGACCTTAACTTATCAATTACTGAACAATCTCTAGGTTTCTGCATAATGAGACTGCAGTCCTCCCTTCTCTACTAGGGGGCACTGCTGGTAGATGTGTTAAAAAAATTTTGGGCTTTCCTGCTGTTTCATCTATATTCAATATTAATATGACCAGCCCTGAATAAATTACATTTTTGAGCAAGGATTCAGCTGAGACGGAAATTTTCTGAAACATCGTGAAAAGTTGAATAATATTGGTATTGCATCTAAATTCATCACTTTTATCTGACAAAGGACAATCTTTCATGCATGAATCCGCAACACTTTTCGATAAGAATCTGGATACGGACACATAAGTAGATTTTCTGAAGCAAAGTGTAATTTCCAATCCGAAAATTGGACTTACACAAATTTTTGAATGTCCAACTCTAGTTTTTGTCAAAGAATGAGCAATCTACTGTTCAAGTTCAACTTTTGTATCAGAAATTACAATTCAACTTTGCTACCAACATCCGATGAACTTTAAAGCTAAGATTTTGTTTTGGAAGGATTTTGATATACGGAATGGACCCCGAGACAAAGAGGAAATGACCTCGGGCTTGCTTAAGCGCTTATCGGGGAGGGGCCGAAAAATCAATGTCATAAAACTGTACAGTCAGCTCTGCAACTCATCTGCAATTCACACAGAATGGAACATTCATTCTGTGGCCTAGCTATCTGACATCCATTTATCACTTAGTGTATTACTCTTAGTCTTAGACCACCATGCTTTAAACTGTTGGTCACTGACATTGCTACGATACCTGTCTTCCCTGAATATGATACAGTATGATTGTACATTGTACAAGACTGAGTATATGGTTGGTTGCTGTTCTATATGATTAAAGCACTATCAAATACATTCAACATGCAACAACGCCAAGGTTGTATTTTTCATGTGTCTACCATGTTTTCAATATTTCTTAAATGGTCATTAAAAAAATATTTTTATAACTTGATAATCAAAATCTGTCCTTTCTCATTTTGATTACAAAATTGCAGACAGTATCTATTTATTGAATACAAATCATTCTGAATATACTGGTAAGGTTGATTGCTATTCTAACATTGCAACTTTACTTAGTCTAGTAAATGACAACGCCAAGGTTGTATTTTTCTGTACCGCGCATGCTCCATTTTTCAAATATTTTGTAATTCTAATTACAAAATTACAGCAAGCAACTAGATTACGCAGAAAAAAATCTAATTTTCAGGAAACACGATTTGACCCTCTACAAATGAAGGATACGACGTGCCAAACTATCTCCGTTCGCCATCAGCAATATGGCAGGATTTGCGATACAAATTGAGTTCAGCCCATGTTCTCCCGTCAAGCGAAATTACATACAAACATCTAGAACCATTTAACCTACAATAGCTACCGTGGGAAAATACATAACCTAACTGAAAATCGTAATTCGTACCTGAATCGGCATGTTTTCTTCCACCGACATGTGTGCGGTATTGGCGAACAAACCGCACACAGTTTCTTATATACACGTACAGTAATACGCCCACCGTTATTGCTTATTCTAAGAATACGCGGGAGTGAGTCACTCGCGGGAATCCTTTTAATATTCAGCGTGGCCCCTGCCCCGTGATGTTGATTGCTAACCTGTCTGTGTCTGTGACGCTGAAATGTTATTGGGATAATAGCTCGTCCTAACCGACTGACGTCCGCGCAACGTTTCTACCAAATTGAAATATAATTCAATCAGTGTGAAATCCGTGTTGCTGTGAAGAATTTAAAGGCACCCAATGTAAGATTCGGACGATATCTGAAGTAATTTTTTTGGGTTGTTTCTTTACATACTAAGTTGAATCAAACATTTGGTATTCTATAACGATATCTGAGTGCATATGCAGCATTATCAGATTGTATTAATGTGTAGAAAAGCTAGTTTTTTTTACACCAGGCTGTGTATTTTTTGGTACCACCCAAAAATCAGGGGACCTTGGTGAGGGTTGTTTTTGCGCTGTTTGTAAATGCTGGAAATATGAAATAATGATACGAATGTACTAAAAAATACCATAATTGTCAATAGCATGGAAATTTTGCTATTCTAAATATTTTCATTCTTGCAACCAAAATATTACATAAAGCCCCTTTACATGTAACTCTTAAAGGATTGGAGGAAGATTGCAAGGAGAACTTTCGATTTTGGAACAGATATATGGCTGGTCGATACTCCAATCAAGTTGTGTTCTCCACGTTGGGTGCAGTGGGGTAACAGATGGGAATATGGTCGAATGAGTTTACTGACATGGGTGCCATATTTAATCAAGGGACAGTGCCTGAGGTGCCATCTTTCAACAACCAAAGTCACATTGTTTATTACTGTGAAGGGACAGTTCGCGATGCTCCATCTTTCAACAACCAAAGTCAAATTGTTTGTTACAATAAAGGGACAGTTCCTGATGTTCCATCTTTCAGCAACCAAAGTCAAATTGATAACTGAAAAAAACTTCAGTAAACATATCTTTTTACATTGTTTACATTGTGTATTAATTACAATAAAGGGACAGTTTGTGATGTGCCATCTTTCAACAACCAAAGTCACATTGTTTGTAACAATAAAGGGACAGTTCGTGATGTTCCATCTTTCAGCAACCAAAGTCACATTGATTACTTAAAAATACTAGACTAAGTGAGGAAACTATACATATTTGAAGTGTTACTAATTCATTGGATAGTTGTTCAGCACCAAGGACTGGACTATTTCAGGACTGTTATGTTATATGATAGTGGAACAATCCTTACAATACCATGTCAAGAAACAGTGTATAATTCATCGGATAGTTGTTCAGCACCAAGGACTGGACTATTTCTGGACTGTTATGTTATAAAATTATGATTATGGAACAATCCTAATGCAATACCATGTCAAGAAACAGTGTATAATTCATCGGATAGTTGTTCAGCACCAAGGACTGGACTATTTCTGGACTGTTATGTTATATGATTGTGGAACAATCCTTACAATACCATGTCAAGAAACAGTCGGCTATTTCACAATCAGGTGTACCCCAACCTTGCCACTGGGGGCCAAAATTCAACTTCATTATATTGTAAATTTGTTGTTGCCAGTTCAAAGGTACATGCTTTGGGCATACTATCCTAAAGGATCTCCGCACAACAAGCTTTTATAAGTTCGTTGCAGGGTTTTCTATGGATGGACCATTGGGGGGGTACGGACGCTACAACTTTAAAACTACTTGGACAGTAACATACTGTTGATTCAAATAAGGAATGACAAATGGTTGCTAATCCTTATTATCTTCAATAACTACCATTTCCTACCCTAGAAAACCACAATAAGTTGCAGTATATCCATGTGTGGGCATTTTCTGGTCATTTATTGCAAAATAATTTTAAACGCTATTCTATTGTTTATCTATAAAATAAGGTCAAATAGTATTATCCTTCATCCAGACACTTCAGCAGCTAAAATTTGGCACTATTTCATCCAATAGATGATCCTACATGAAACTCTGGCAGTAATGATTATAGCATGACTTGCAAATATTTCTAATTACTATAAATGAACATGTGGGCAAGGGGGTACGGACGCTACACAACAGACTTCATACATTGGTGCTTTATCAATTTGTCTGAACTGTTTAAAACAATGATTAAAACAATAATTATTTGCTTATGGCTGTTCTTTAAAGCATTCACAAATGCTGTCACAGTATTTCAACAAAGAAAAGGACGAGCAGGATAGTTTGATTAAAGATTTCTTCAAAATTCCATTATGGATCTTAAGCGCTTCAGAACAAGGTGTTGGAAGGGTGGGTCTTACCTATCAAAGAAGCTTAGATTGCACACAAGACTGAAACAACACTTCTCATATCGTCAAAGTATCACAAGGAAACAAAACAACAGTTCATTTGATCTCGTTATATGCAAATTTCGCAGTTTACTCCAGGAAAAGGAACAATGATATAGGGGGTACGGACGCTACATACGTACATCATGTAGCTCTGAAAGTCTTGTACTTTTACATCTGCTAATTGACACAAAGATAATAAAAAGGATCCTATTATACTAACCAACATAGTTTATCCATACTATTCAATTAACTTAAAAAGAGAGAACTACAAACTGTGTCCTATAACACTGAATGAATTACTTGAACTTGTTGGTGTTGTTTCAAGCTCTTGACTGAAATGTTCTTTAATTTTTCAATGTCTTCTTCAGAGAATCAGACTTGCTCTCTGAAGTTGTTCAGTAGAGGAAAGCCCACAGTTCAGAGGATGTTTTCTGTTGGTTCTCCTGAGGTGTTCTTGTTTTCTGGCCAAATGTATACTTCTTCATCTTTTTTCATGAAGGATAATTGAGCTTCTTCCCCCAGACCTGTTCTTCAAATTCAATCACCCCAGGCATGTAAATGATGCATGTCTTTTCTCCTGCCTAGCAGCCTGAGTTGTCTAATAAGTATGTTTCAATATGTTCACAATAAAGCCTTACACAGGTGAATTGGTGGCTGTCTGATGTTCTGTTCACGAGATATATGAAAAATGATAGAATTGCTTACTTAGCGAATCTTGTAGGGAATCAAAGGCCCAAAATCTTAAATTGCCAAGTTGGAATTCTCAGCCATACAACATCAAATTTGCTTCAAACAAAAACCATATTGTTTCTTACAGTGTGCTCTTTCTGATAAACTGAATTTTTGATGGCTCACACAATGGCTTTATCTCTTTTGTTCAATATCCTTATTTTGAGCTGACTCTCATCCTGGGGTCAAGCCTCCGCTGCTAATACCCCCCCCCCCCTTATTAACCACTGCACCAACTGAATTGGGATCAGGGCACATGGTGTGAGAATTCTGGGACATTTAAATTTCTTGGAGGGTATCATCTCTCATCTCAAAGACATCTGGCTGGTTTGGAAGTAACTATTTACAGTGTTTGTTACCGTGTACCAAACGTATACAGGTTTGTCCCAAAAATAGGCAAAAACACATCTAAAATTCATCACAAAGTCACAAATTTACTGAAAATTTTAACATTCTATATCTGTTTCAACTTTCATTGATGTATTAGCTCAGATTTGTACTATTTAGATAGCAATTTTGGCAGTATTTTGCTGAAAACTTTTAATGGGGGTACGGATGCTACAGGTAGGGGGTACGGACGCTACAGGGGGTACGGACGCTACATTTTGATGTTCATGGTGCTGTATCAGACAAAGTCTTTATGACAGCAATGGTTTAAATGGTGTTTTAGTATGTGCCAGTAGAGGCCTCCTAACCATCAGTATCATTAGCCTGCAGGACTTTCCTAGTATTGAAAACAAGGGGGGGTACGGACGCTACAGATTTTTTCGGAAAATGGTGTCCTGGACTTTGATCTCCAACTGTACGTCATAAAATGGAGCGAGCGATTCCATTCTACTTCTGTACCTTCGTACATATCATACATTGATTTTAAAAGCCAAATCAACAGCTATACAAGAATATTATTAAGTGTTACAGGTTCAGAAAGATTCATTTAAAACTAGACAGAAAATTGGTAACACGTGGGTAAAAGTAGAAAATAGCCCTGTTGGAGCAAAAAATGGCATAGAATCATCCAATAAAAGTGAAATATCACAAGTAGACATATAACTGCATGTAGAAAGCAAGTGGTTTTTAATTTGCAAGTACAAAATGTGCTTTTAGGTCTAATGCAAAGTATTAGTAAAAATGAATGGTCCCTGGTAACGCTTAAAATCGACCAATTTTAGGTCACGTTTCGGTCGATATTTTTCTTAAATATTGATCAATTTTGAAAATTTTTTTTTCCTTGCATTCCTTCTTGCACAAGTTGTCAGGAAATGATAGTCTGAAACAGTCATATGTTATGTAGACTTTGCTATCCACTGGTAACATGTTGGGAAAAAAAGGGGTACACCTGATTGTGAAATAGCCGAGTGTATAATTCATTTGATAGTTGTTCAGCACCAAGGACTGGACTATTTCTGGACTGTTATGTTATATGATAGTGGAACAATCCTTACAATACCATGTCAAGAAATAGTGTATAATTCATTGGATAGTTGTTCAGCACCAAGGACTGGACTATTGCAGGACTGTTACGTTATTTGATAGTGGAACAATCCTTACAATACCATGTCAAGAAACAGTGTATAATTCATTGGATAGTTGTTCAGCACCAAGGACTGGACTATTTCTGGACTGTTATGTTATAAAATTATGATTATGGAACAATCCTAAAAAAATACCATGTCAAGAAACAGTGTATAATTCATTGGATAGTTGTTCAGCACCAAGGAATGGACTATTTCTGGACTGTTATGTTATATGATTGTGGAACAATCCTTACAATACCATGTCAAGAAATAGTGTATAATTCATTGGATAGTTGTTCAGCACCAAGGACTGGACTATTGCAGGACTGTTACGTTATTTGATAGTGGAACAATCCTTACAATACCATGTCAAGAAACAGTGTATAATTCATTGGATAGTTGTTCAGCACCAAGGACTGGACTATTTCTGGACTGTTATGTTATATGATAGTGGAACAATCCTTACAATACCATTTCAAGAAAGTGTATAATTCATTGGATAGCTGTTCAGCACCAAGGACTGGACTATTTCTGGACTGTTATGTTATAAAATTATGATTATGGAACAATCCTAAAAAAATACCATGTCAAGAAACAGTGTATAATTCATTGGATAGTTGTTCAGCACCAAGGAATGGACTATTTCTGGACTGTTATGTTATATGATTGTGGAACAATCCTTACAATACCATGTCAAGAAATAGTGTATAATTCATTGGATAGTTGTTCAGCACCAAGGACTGGACTATTTCTGGACTGTTATGTTATATGATAGTGGAACAATCCTTACAATACCATTTCAAGAAAGTGTATAATTCATTGGATAGCTGTTCAGCACCAAGGACTGGACTATTTCTGGACTGTTATGTTATAAAATTATGATTATGGAACAATCCTAAAAAAATACCATGTCAAGAAACAGTGTATAATTCATTGGATAGTTGTTCAGCACCAAGGAATGGACTATTTCTGGACTGTTATGTTATAAAATTATGATTATGGAACAATCCTAATACAATACCATATCAAGAAATAGTGTATAATTCATCGGATAGTTGTTCAGCACCAAGGACTGGACTATTGCAGGACTGTTATGTTATATGATAGTGGAACAATCCTTACAATACAATGTCAAGAAACAGTGTATAATTCATCGGATAGTTGTTCAGCACCAAGGACTGGACTATTGCAGGACTGTTATGTTATAAAATTATGATTATGGAACAATCCTAATGCAATACCATGTCAAGAAACAGTGTATAATTCATCGGATAGTTGTTCAGCACCAAGGACTGGACTTTTTCTGGACTGTTATGTTATATGATAGTGGAACAATCCTTACCATACCCAAGGAGGTTAAATACGCAAGGAGTACTGGTTTATAACAAAGACCTAAACAAACAAACAAACAAATCAGTACGTACCGGTTCTGTGATGGGAAGAACGTCTATCCTGCTGGTGAGACTCTGTAGTTTGGTGTAGTACAGCTCTTTCTCTCTCTCCTCCACCTCTATCTCCTGCAGCAACCGAGCTCTGAAAATATTCAAGAAAAATACTGTTAGCAAATTCATGAACATTTTTGGCAATAAGGCCACACGAATTTAATTTCTTGGTTAACAGATTTTTTTTTTTAAATTAAAGCACAAGGATATCATTATAGACATTAAAACAGAAGGCTGGGGTGAAAACTTGCACCTGACCATGTTCACTCCCTGAAACTGTGTGCACCAAAGTACAAACTTTCCTCTGAGATTCGATTTTCATGTTGATTTTCCAATCTAGTATTTTTTTTTAAAATTCCGTTAACAAGAAATTAAATTGGTGTGGCAACTGTGGCCTAAGCATGAAAGAATATAGTCATGCAGAAAACTCTAATCTTGAAATATCTGTAACAATATAGTTTTATCTTCATGATTCTCACATGACAGCACAATATCTTGCAAAATGCGTTAGTATGCATTGGTTGTATCATCACAAGTCATTGTGAAATTAAAATGGAATTCAGCAGCTTGGTACACTTGTATCATGTGAAAATATTGCTGTTCCTGTTTTCAAAGGCAATAGTTCAAGCAAATCCAACATAAACAGTACGAGGAAAAAATGTACATCAAATTGACAGCGACTTTCTATACAAAACCTTAAAGTTACTTTGATAAAAACAGTTAACAGAAACCTTCATATATTTTCCTCCTTGGAACCCCCTCCTCTACATAGTACATGTACACAGTACACACACATACACATAGATACACAATCACACACACACACACAGACATACAAAAAGACACACACACGCATGCACACACACACACACACACATAACTTTGCTCCCTCTGAATCATACCAAGTTTGACACAGATCTGTCTAATAAGCTTGCATATGGTAATAAACCTAATACACCAAGTGATGCATGAAGCACTACAAGTAGGTCAGAACTGTCTGCATAAAAAATGACCACACAACTTAATAAAACATGAAAATTTTACAATTATTGTATTACAGTTGACAGACCTACAGACAGACCACCTTACAAGACAGTTACTAATATTGAATACTCTATTGGATCTAACTTATTTTCAAACAAATGAACACAACTATTGTAAAAAAAATTATGAATATTTCACAGTACTGTACAGAGGCCATCTTATAAAACTGAATCACTGTAAATGTTTGCAGTGGTTTTATGTTTGCGGTTTTTGCTGTGAACTCTTTGACGCGAACTTAAAACCACTTCTACGAAAAGCCGTTCCATTGTGTGACTGTAGCGCTACTATAATTGTTTCAAACGCGAACACTCCATTTTCTCCCTACCGCGAACATTTCTGCATTTTACAGTATACTATATAATTGAATTCTATTAGATCTTACTTTTTTTCACACAGATGAAAACAAATATGGAAGGTTATCATCATAATATCTTTGCACTGACAACAGTACATTATATACAAAAATGTAATTAGACACCACCTTATAATAATGTTGAAATCCTGAAAATTGGATCTAGCTCAGTTTACATTTCATAACACTTCATACCCTTGACCCAATATGATTTGTATAAAGAATTTCACTCATACACATGTATAACACTACAGGCAATGACCTTGCATACCCACCCAATGACATTGACACAACCTTACCGAACAAACATAACCGCTGTCACTCAAAACCCTGTCCTAACCTGCCTGTAGTGAACCCACCCTCTGGATACAACAATGTCAGAAATACATCGAGCCTCCATGCATTGTCGGGACCCTGAAAGTACGCCTGCTTGCGCATACTAATGAGGCGATACAGGGTGCGATCTGGCAGTCGACAGCTTGACTCCAATAATGTATTGATCTGTGTTCCTTATAAGCTGGCGAGGAAGCATATAACGACCTTTATAACATCACCATAACTGTATATGGAAGGGATTTCGTAATCTACATATCTTTGCTTTCGTTCTATTAACATTTCTAATGAGTTGATGGTTTGATCTGATTATTATTACCTTTTATCATACTATAAATGCAGAAATGTTTGCATGGTTTTATGTTCTCTGTTTTTGTGGAAAGCTCTTTGCCGGGAACTTTACACCACCGCTATTTTTTTGCCTGTGTTTCTGTAGCGCTATTATTGTTTCAAACGCAAACTCAAAACCACTGTGAACACTCCGTATTCTCCCTACTAGCGTACACTGCGAAATTAAAGCCACGCAGACTTAAATGCATAATTTACATAATATAACAGCCAAAAGGTTACATTTGTTTTCTGTATCATGGTTTTGTTTGAGAACACATTAAGAAGCTATGGATGGCTGGTTATGAAATTTGGTATGTAGTAAGGTATTGACTGATCAAAGAAATGATCAGATATTGGGTGTCCTGGCAGCTTTCTTTGGTACTGCAGCAGAACCTCTGGTCCTTGTATTTCGTGTTTGGGACAAGATATGGTCATGATTTTGGTGTGGTAGGTACATTGTGCTTTTGTGCTCAGGAAGATGTGACATTAGTTTTGGCCTCCTAGCAGCTTTCTTCTAAACTGAAAGTGTCTTTCTAGATTTATAGTGTCGCCTGTTAAAAGAAACCCAAGCAATATTAGGGCCCGAAAATGGGATTTTGAAAGTCAATTCATCTAGTCATTTCTATGTCATGATTATTTCAAAGTACTATCATAATGACATAGCGACATCCATGATGGAAAAATATGACGTCGGTGTGATATGAGAACTCACTGAAAATCGTTGCGGGTTTCTTTGTAGGCTCACGAAACTAAGGGGATCATTGTACGGCTCATTGCGCAGTTTTAAAATGCTCAAAGTGTGAAGTTATCAGTAACCCAAATGTGCTAAATTGAGTGTTAGTAGATGTCACTACCATAAAGATTTCAGCATTTATTTTATTTCCATTTCTTTTGTCCTTATATTGTTTTAATTGCCTTTAATTATGTACATGTGTATGTCAGTGAACTTGTGTTTAAAAAAACCCAGGTGTCCATGCCCAGAGGAAGAGGGCGTGGCACGGCGCATTTCTCCGAGTGAAGACAGCCGTAAGCACACAATCTGTTCCCTGCCCTCGTTAATTATTCATGACAACCAAGTTCACGACCAATTTGATAATGGGACAATCTGTCGACGGGCAGGGATAATGAAACTACTGTTTGCCCTCACCATTTTGACAGAAATTAGGCTTCAGGTATTACACAATTTAATGTACATGTACTTTACATTAGTATCACAATGACACCTTGTGGTTTAGGGTTGTAGAATTTAAACTAAAGGTTCTGGTTCAAAGCATAGGCAGATCTCACAGTTTTGTGCCCTAAATGGGAAAGGCAATTTTTACACTAATTTGCTCATTTGACAAAATGAGCAAATAAGTGTAAAATCTTTGCAATTAGAAAATGAGTACTTACATGTAGCTTCGGTTAGGGACGTAAACAAACGGTTCATCGTTTTTGACGTTCCATGTTTGAGGGTAGCCTACCACACTTATTGATAAAAGTGGGGGGCTTTCAGGTGTGAGTGGATCAAATAAATCTGTCCAGATATGCAGCTTGTACTCTTTAGACAGTACAAACCTGGTGTGTTATTTCATGGTTTTCCGGGAATGCAATACAAACAAACAAAAATAACTCAAAAACATACGTAAAACTGAGTGAACTGGACCCTCCATCTGCTTGGAGATAAAGAAAAATCTGGCTTTAAAAAAAGATTAAATACAATAAAGTTTGTGTCAGCCTCAAATTTGTAAGTACTAAGTGATTGGGCACAATTTCTAAAATCAATGCAATGAACAGTTGCATGATACATGGAATGTTGGTGGAGGGTGAATTTCTTTCTCAGTATTACATAACTCACTGAGGCGGAAAATAAGAAATCTTCCTAATGACTTGGAACCAAAGCACTTAGATAGAGATTATGGGGATGTGGGGAGTGCCCTTGGAATCACTCAAAAGGTGTAACACTAGAAAAATAGCTGGTTACTACAAATGTAAGAGAAGTAAACTAGCAAAATACAGAAATGAAATCAAAATCTTTTAGACTTTAACGAGCCAAATGCTGGAAAATTGACTGGTAGCTATATTAACACAATAAAGAGTATTACTATTAGTACTATCACTGCATTTGTAACTTCCACGAAAAATTCGAACCCAGGAAAATACTCTTTATCATCAAAAATAATAATACATGTACTACTCTCTGCAGAACCCGTCCCTATGTTCCATTACAGAAATTTGCTTGTTGGAACGACAAATATTAATATTTCACCCCGTCCGTCTAAAAAAATCTGAACTTCTTGACATAAAACTGATGTATTTTCATGAGCTTACATGTAAAATCTATGACAGATTGAACAACACAAATTAACAACATGATGGGCTTCCGAACAATGAGTGGGACAGAAAAAATCTAAAGCTGGAGACAGATATAATAAGACTGTGATCATTGCTACATTTTTACCTTGCTCTACAATGTACTCCCTCAATAAAAAAGGAAAAATATATTATTCACTAAATTCACCAAACCATGAAATAAACTTGTCCTAGCCCTTAACATGCCCAAGCCCATTAAATGTTAAAATATCGAAAATCTCTTGAACCATACAGCGCAGGTGGCAACGAAGTGAACCATCCCCAATATTTATCTCTATAAGCACATTAAAACTATCACACGTACACAATGGCTTTATTGTTCCCTTTATAAGTCATTCAGTACAAGACAAAGGCCTGGCATGAACTAACACCAGTCAGTTTAAATCCGAGAGTACAGTTTCCAGATTCGAAGGCAGCTAGAACCTCCCTGACTGAAATCCCTAGTTTTCAACTTTTTTTTCCCTGGATGTACAGGAAACTTTTACATACCATTTCAAAGATTATGTTGTCTTCATTATTAGGTTGTTTTTTTATTGCCATAGTGTATAAACTTATAGATATATTTGAAGTTAAAAATTGCTTAGACCGCAGTGTAGAAAGAGTTTCCCCAGGCTTATGAAGTTTCCCCCCAGACTTGGTGAGTTAGACCGCGGGGCTGACAGGCCAGCCTGCATGTAGACTGCATTTCATACAACACCACAAAAGTGACTGAATTAATCAGAAATCACACCTGGCCAGCCTGAGTAATTAGCACATATATGATAAATTTTATGAAAAGTCTAAAGCAAGGGGGATAGGCCGCGGTCCTGAACAGAACCCCATATACTAAAATAAACGTAGAACGGGCTGATAGTTAGGTCCGCAGAACTGAACACAACTGAGCCACTTTCCAATAGTTGTGCATTATTTTTTGCTCTACAGAAAACTGAGATTATACGACCTTGGACTGATTTCAGAAAGAGCATATTATCCAGCTATTTAAGTTGAAGACCTACATTGATAAGGTAAACAAGAATCATGTGGGATTTTAGGCTTTGGGAAGTAGGACAAATCACACCATCTCTTATAGAATATAGCCAACTGCTTTATTTGGCAGAGTCTGACTTGAATCTTGTACCTGCAGCCATGGCCAGGCATGACTATTGTCAACTGTGGAAAAATATGTCTTAGAATGTTTGATAAGTTAACTGTTGACAAATGTGTCAATCAAACTTGCAATGTAACAAATTGATTTGATACTGAAACAAATTCACACAGGTGGAAAAGCACTAAATGTGCCTTCCTTGTTGCAAGAAAGAGGGGAAGTAAAATACCTCTTGGGTAGGATGTAACTAAGTAAAAGCAAGGAGGTTCTATATAAAACCTCCTTGGTAAAAGCAGAGGTCCTGTGAAAGCTAAAAATACTGATTTTTCTTTTTTTTAGATTGACAGTTCAGCTTAGCTGTCCATCATTTAGGCACGTACATCTAAGTTTGATGGGAGCACTGTACACATAAGAAAACATCTCCAGACATTATCAGCTAATTTTAAAGTAAATGCCAGTGCTCTAGGAAGGAAGGAATTCTTAGGAAGTTAAATCAAGCACAGGGGGGATGCGTGAGAATTTATTGTTCTTTCAGGGATGTCTGTATTGGCTGTGAATATCCCAATTAATGTCAAGGTGTGAATTACACTGATTTGCATAGAGCCAAAAGACAATTGGTACATGGAAAGATAGAATTTCTCGGCTACCATGGATGCGGTAGGTATTGAAAAAGCAGAGGTTTTGGTCGGGAGGCTAGGAGCTGTGTCCACGATTTTTAACATTTCCCTCGAGGGAATGTGTGCTACCCAGTCGTAATGGGGAAGCAAGGTGCAAGTACATCATTACTTCTGTATAGAAATATATTATCTTTGCTGGAAGGGAGCTGATATGTAAGGAGACTTGGACCCTTGGTATATATAGTACATGTATGTCAAACCAAGGAGGTTTATAAAACCTGGTTTAAAATTTGGTCCAACAAACTTAAGGGAATGAAAAAACAAAAACAATATGGCCTGAGGACTCAGTAAAGGCTTCAACAAACCCCGTCACAATCACACCAAAGAATGATGAACTGTCTTAGTGTATATAAGATCACCTCAACTCAAGAGGCAGCTTAGAACAAGCGGGCTTGAGGCTATTTGAATCTGGCTTGGAGCGTTCATGTTCACAAATTAACGACTACAAAATCTCACAATAAATGATAGTTTTAAAGAATGATGAAATGATAGAAAAAATTTTTAAAATGATTAAAAAATAAAGTGAAAAAAAAGAAGATAAATGTCATGTTCACAAATTAACTACAAAATCTCCCAATAAATGATAGTTTTAAAGAATGATAAACAAAATCTCCCAATAAATGGAGCCAAGTGCCACTGCTTGGTCTGACCTGGTAGTCGTGCTGTAAACATAGGGTCTAGGCTAACAAACTCAATAGCCTCCTTGGTCGAGACAACAGACAATTGACATGAATGCATGGCTTCACAAGAAAAGCAAATGCCGTCTTCAACCAAGGACATTATTCTAAATAATGCCTTTACTTCAAGTAAACAACAATTGGGTATAGACAAATAACAACACAGGCATGCCATAAGCCAGCGTTGTGAAGTGAGAGGTTGGCTGGCTGACCAGTATTATGCAAAGTACATTTCTGGTTCCGAGATCACCAATCTAAGGCACGAAAATAAAATACTAGTAGTCCTTCAGACCAAGGAGGTTTAAAATCATCTTGTTCAGACACTAGTGAGCTGTAGGGATGAAATGGGATGCACTTGAACTAATTTGGTTGGGGGTAGGGCAGACAAATCAATCTTTAAATTTGTCTTACATTGTTTTCAAAGAATCTTTTTAGTTCACAGAGAAATGTTGCCTGGATTCATCTGAAGTTGGATACAACCTAGGTTTACCCAACATCTGGTTTACCCATTTGAATACATTATCTATCCCAGAAGTGAATTTTCAGGTTTCTGTACTTTAATATCATACCTCAGCTTACACCAAGGACAATATATAATGTCCTTGCTTACACCAAGGAGGTTTAGACACTGACTTATACCAAGGAGGTTAAAATACTTATCCTTGGTAATACCAAGACCTGAGGGCCAAGGCTAACATGATCTTCAATCAAGCAGTTGTGGGGTAGAAGATTGTTATTTCTGTATTCTGATCAGCCAGGATTTCCAGGCTCCCATCCCATGACAGCAAGGCAAGGCCAACATTTAGCCCAAGATCTCTTGGTAAGAAGGCCCCTTTGACACACACAGTATACTCCCTGTGTGATAATTACTTCTGAATCAACTTGATAATTTGACAGCATCACTGCTTGTCCAGGACAATAGCTGAGCTAGTTTGAAGCCGCATAACAAAGAAGCGAATAATTACTTGAATTTCCTGAACGAGGATATATGAGCTCTCCCCCTAACTGCCTAAGGTCCATATTGTAATTTGTAGGATTTGGAACCAAAATATTACCTAGAACCAACGAGACTAGAACAAACTCTAGATCTAGCTAGCCTGATGTTTCTGTTCATATGCTTGTAACAACTTCATATGTCGTTTATGAAGGTTAGACATCCTTGATTCAGGTAAAGACAATTCAAACTCTGGATAAAATTATGAAATTTAATTCGGAATCTCATAACTTCATATGTCAAATGGAACAATCTATAGAATTAGATGTGCTAAGCCTATACACGTGCTAGTATTTCCAGTTCCCGCACTACAAAAGTGACCTAAAGGCATCTCTCCTCAGCTATGTAACACCATCCTTGGTAACACATTGAAGTAGAATGTAAACCAAAAATGATAAGTATGTCAACAACATGGCTCGAAACATGAGGTTTGAACCTGCATAAGAAAAGCATAAAATGATTAGGTTTAAAGGACAAAGTACCTTGGATAAGGTCTGAAAGTTTCAAACGTCTGATGATTTTAAACTTTATTCAGTTGTTTTGAGTGATTTGGGCTATAAAGGACATGATTTGATCGGTATGAAAGCAAGAAGATTCAAAATACATCTCATTGCCAGTCCCAATATGAAAGGGATTTGAGGCAAAACTTAGATATGCACTGTAACCAAAAAACTTGTGGCATTCAATCACATTTCAACTCATAATGTATGAATCTACTGCAGTCAAATGGCAACCATATGCCTTTATGCTGGATGAACTTATCTTGTACTTGCCCTCACCTATTACCAACAGGGAGCCAGAGGTTTTGGAAATCAGTTGCACACAAAAGGCCAATTGTAAATGAATAAATGTAAAATACACCACCAATGTGTGAAAACAGGCTGCTGGTAGGTGCAACACCTACCTAGGACAATTGTATGGTCAATATACTGTCTGACCAACACACAACACAGCTGTAATTTGTCTCTTTGCACATTTTGAGTTATCAAATTTTAAATCCCAGTTGATCTCTAGTATATAGCAGGGAAACAATCTCAAGTCCCCGCATTGATCTCCAAGCAGATGAATTGGTCAGGGTTATTAGCATCTGTTGCTCTTTCGAAAATGTACATGTAAGTTGTAACTGTTATCATATGAACTTTAATGAGCATTTTTCACATCAACTGATTTGGACCTCAAGTGTGAGATGCAGGACCGCGGTCTATTTTCGAAGCCCTGCAGACTAAAGTTGGGAGTGCTTCCTGTAGACTGTCAATTCACGCCTCTTTCCCACCTCTCTGCCCCGCCTCTCACACCTTTCTGACACAGCTTTTCATTCAAGTTATCCCCGCAGTCTGAAGTTTTCCCCGCGGTCTACCTGCTTTTGGACAGTTCTGCCCCGCGGTCTAGAAATTTAGAGCCTCGGTCTAACAACTTTAGACCCGAGTTCTGTGATTTCACATCTCCGGGCTAGCTTTTCATTTCAGTGGGCTAACCAAATAGCCTGCAGTCTGCTGACATTTTTTATTAATGATATCTACAGTTATGAACATTGCAGAATAATAATTTTTACATCACTGTACTTGTTACACTAAGAGCTACACACTGATATGAAACTTAATGGTAGAACATCAATTTTTCTGGAGATTCCAAATAGCTGCTGTATTCCCCGATGTAAACTGACTGGTGTTAACTGTAGATCTCTGTGGAACGCTGACAACGATTTGTTAAGATATTAACAGAGGAGAATTATGGCGCTGAATATAAATCATTGTATGGAAAGTCATGCAACCTTTTTTTAAGTCTTCATTCGTACACTGTACTAATAGTCCAAAATTGTTGGTAAACCATATGTCAACAACATTGATCATATTTAATGGTTTCTTGTAACCAACTTTAATGTATACGTAATATATACAATATTTTCGACGACTTCAAGAAAAATTGAGGAAAATACAATAGGACAGGTCTTGTATAGTGTGTCCATTTCTCTTATGCGACATAAATCTTTTGTTAGCATGTTTTAAATGTTGTCATAATTGCTTGCCTTTTAATTGAGTTAGGGTCCCTTTTCGAAGCATTATATTATTTATAGAATGATCAAGCTGTCTACACCGGGTGCACAAAATATATGAAAATGATTATTATCAAATGAATGCAAAATGGGAAAGAAATAAAAATTGGGCTCAAAGGAGCAAAAACTAAATTCCATTGCCTGTTCCTTTAAAAAGACATTTTGAATAGAGTTTAAAAATAAAATACATTGTAGAGGAGACATTAAAATGTTATTTTACTGGGCCAGGTATAGACTATCGTACCATTAGTCAAGCAAGCATATTCTCACTCACTCACTCACTCTCACTCAAGTTCACTCACTCACTCACTCACTCACTCACTCACTCACTCACTCACTCACTCACTCACTCACTCACTCACTCACTCACTCACTCACTCACTCACTCACTCTCACTCACTCACTCACTCACTCACTCACTCACTCACTCACTCACTCACTCACTCACTCACTCACTCACTCACTCACTCACTCCCTCCCTCCCTCACTCACTCACTCACTCACTCACTCACTCACTCACTCACTCACTCACTCTCACTCACTCACTCACTCACTCACCTACTCACTCACTCACTCACTCACTCACTCACTCACTCATCTCTGCCGCTTTTCAGTCTTTCACTGACGTGGCCCGTCAATGTTTTCCATGCTGTCCTATATACAAAATGTACAGGAAGCAGAGATTCCACCCTTACCCAATCAGATTCTTCCTAATGGAAATATAATTACAGACAACAGATTGATCAGGTTAGAAGAAACGCAGGACCCCAGAAGGGAGGTAATAAACTCTTTATTATATCAATTCATGAATCCATTTATCATATCTTTGTAGTGCATCAAAATTTTGTTAATAAACAGGACTAGAGTATGTATAATGCCAGATTTAAACAATGGGCCTTTTCCAGTTTCTGTAAAGAAAATAATAATAATTTTTTAACGTTTTTAGGATAAAGTGTTTTTTGCTGTTTTAGACACAAGAAATATGTTGAAAATTGAATTGAATTTCTTTATTTCGGGAATGTCAACAACTGAAAACAGTCATATAAACATAAAAACACAACATTATGAATAAAGATTTCAAAAAAGAAACATAAAAACACAAGACAGTAAACTATACACAGAAAAAAAATATAGCTTTTCCAAATTTTGAATCATGAACTGTTACAAATCCTATAAAGCTGATTTTTCCAGTTTCTGTAAAAATTTATCATTTTTTGAATCAAGCATTTACTGCTGCAGCTTTTTTAGTTAATGAAATTATGTTTGAAAAAAATAAACTGTAACATTTCAAAATTTTGAAACATGAACAAATACTAGCTATCTAAATCCCTTGACTCTGACTCCCCCATATAAATAATGAGCACTCTGGTTTGGTTGATCCCATAGTACACGCATAATAAACAACCTCATCCTAGGCCTTTCAACCACTTGGGGACAAACCACTCTCAGTAATTTCCTACCAGGATAAGGGGCAAACCATTTGATATAGTAAAGGGATGACAGAGTTCAGATTCATAAAACACAGTCAAGTACATGTACATGTAGTCCAATAGCCTTTTTGAGGCCATAGGGGCAGTTGGTTGTTATCCACTGTTTCTATTGCAGGGTTTTGGAAGCCCATCCCTCTCCTTCCACCACCTTTTACCTCCCCAACCAAAGTCAGGTACCCATTTTTACACCTGGGTGGAGTGAGGAAAGTCG
Organism: Branchiostoma lanceolatum; assembly: GCA_035149815.1. Classification (NCBI taxonomy): domain Eukaryota; kingdom Metazoa; phylum Chordata; class Leptocardii; order Amphioxiformes; family Branchiostomatidae; genus Branchiostoma; species Branchiostoma lanceolatum. The sequence continues at coordinate 4,076,553 of CM068884.1, read as the reverse complement.
TGTATAGTACCTTTCCCAAGGACACAACGTCTAATCGGGAACGCCAGGAATCGAACCTGCGACCCCTCGATCTCGTGTTTGCTAGCCAAGCCACTACTTGACCGTTCAATACCACAATGCCAGTCGACGCCCTAGCGCAAAAACCAAAGTGCCATGATTTCATACAAAGAGTTATCAAAACAATAATATTGCAAGAAGGCCTCATGCTGACACCCCCTACTGTACAGAAATGGTTCGGCCCTTACCGCAGAAAATTTGAAAGCTTTTACGATTGACAGCCAAGGACATTTTACTTAGTACGTGTGCAGGTAATTTGGAATACACAAGATAAATAAGTTAAGTAACTCCGTGGGATGACAACTACTGCTGTGTGAGTACATGTAAGTTGCTGTTTTGAAGCTAGTGCTTTATTCGTAGACTGGGGATTCAGAGTTGAAAACAACAAGCTTGCTGAGGTAAAAGGAATTGAAAGTCTATCTACTGAAAATACACTAACTTGAAGGTTCTGCCAGATCTTTCCTTAGTCACTGACAAAAGATAGCGGATGCTGTCTGAAACGTCTAACTGTTTCGAAATTTTGCAGTTGCTTGTTAATGAGTAACTATTTTTGGCATACACTAAGCTTAAGGCCACACATTTTTGGCATACACTAAGGCAAACCAATTTATTTGGTTAAGAAATAAAAAGAATCTAAGAAAAAAAATGTTAGATTGGAAAAACAACATGAAAACATAATCTCAGAGGAATGTTTTTATTTTGGTGCACACAGTATCAGGGAGTGAACAGGGTCAGGTGCAAGTTTTCACCCCAGCCTTATGTTTTCATGATTTTATTGTTGCTAAAATTAAAAATAAAAATCTGTTGACCAAGAAATTAAATTGGTTGTTTCAGTTGGAAAAAAAACATTATGTGTTGTCTTTTACCACTTGATTTTCATGTATTTCTTTGGAAATATGAAAATTTCACAATGTTTAGGGGGGGGGGGTAATCCCTTTACTTGTTAGAAAAATTCTATTTTTTCCCCATTCAATGCAGGTGGCTTCAATTTACACAGACAACACATTACAAATTCTACTTCATGTTATTTCTAGGCACCGAAACATATTGTTCACCATTTGTATGCTTGGTAATGAGAAGCTTTGATATAGTTGACAAATGGCTGTGAAATTGGATCTGCAATTCAGACGATTTTTATTCATAACCAACCTGTATCCAAAACACCACCACAAAGAAAATCCACAAATAACTTTCTGACATGTATTTCTGTCAATAAGTAGATCAAGGACATCATATAATGGCCTTGAATATACCAGTACAACACCAAACCAACCCACAAAAAGACAAATACAAAAACAAACAGTGGTAAGTATACCTTCTTGGAATTGAACATGTAGAATTGAAAATAAGAAAAAAAATGCAAAACCTCCCTGTTCTATAAACTAAGAAACAATAAGCTGCAAAAAAAAGCCACAAAAAAACAAAAAAATATAGCCTCCTTAGGAGGGGACAATATGTTAAAGAAATTGTTATGATCGTTAATGTAAATCTGAGATTCGAAATAATAAGACAAAGACGTAAAAACCTCGGAGTCCCTGACTCCCTGTTCTATAAGAACAAGTAAAGCGAAAAATAAGCCAAAAAATTGCGGCAAAGGAATATTCTACTTGGAAGAGGAAAACATGTAGAATCTGCATAGACAGAAATATGAAATTCAAAATATCACAATAATTAACACATAAAAACCTCCAAACACAGCCAGTATGTGGTTGAACATCACACAATAAGGACCTTATAAATAATTCTCTCTCTGTGATTTCCAGTCTTGATGCTCCATTTCTCATGAATATCTAATAACATATCTGTTCAGATTGACCTTTGGTTTCCGTGTCCCACTTACGCCATATCTGTAGCGATGGTGTCAGAGAAATAAATTTTAGGCACGCTGGACACATTCATTTTGAATTTCATATGCTAAAATGCTTATCATATTATGCAGGGCATCCTGTTGTTTTTATCAGCCATTTATCATATTTAGAGAAAGGCAGAACAGCTTTTACCTTATAAAATTTGCAGATTTTGAAGATATACTTGCTTTAATCACACACTACCAAAAATGCAATTTCTTGTATTCTAGTTTTTTCTTACATACAGAAAAATATTACTTCATGCAAGCAAATTTTTCTGTATTCAAGAAAAAGGTTTTGTCCACGAATTAAGCAATTTTTTACTTACTGAGCTTTTTCTTGTAGTAAGAAAATCTTTCTTATAAAAATGACCTCGGTTACTTCCGGAAAGTAATTCTTGCAGTAAGATTTTTTTTTCTATGTATATTCTTGATTCAGACACATGGATCTGAGGTTCTTATACTAAGAATTAATTTCTCACTTAAAGGCTGGTATTCTTGACCAAAACTTTACTGCCTAGAAATGGTTTCTTACTGCTAGCTTTTATGTTCTTACAAAAAGAATGCATTTCTCTTCTTAAGACCAAAATTCTTGATAGCAAGAACTACTTTCTTATTTCTAAGATTTAGGTTCTTATACCAACACGTCTTTTCTTACTTCAAGACCAAAATTCTTACAGCCAAGAAATCCTTTCTTCTTTTCAAGTTTTTTGTTCTTATAACAAGAATGCATTTCTCTACTTAAGACCTGCAATCTTAATACCTAGAACTGCTTTCTTATTTTCAAGATTTAGGTTCTTACACTAAGAATATTTTCCTCACTTCAAGACCAAACATGCTTATCGCTGAGAAATGTTTTCTTACATCAAGATTTATCTTCTTACATCAAGAATCCTTTTCTCGCTTCAGGGACAAAAATTGTTATCGCCTAGAAATACTTTCTTACCTCTAGAGCTGATCTTCTTATACAAAGAATATTTTTCTCACCTCAAGAACATAATTCTTGCTGCCTAGAAAATACTTTCTTACTTCTAAGATTGATCTTCTTACAATAAGCATACTTTTCTTGCATCAAGAGCAAAGATTGTTTATTGCCAAGAAATGTTTTCTTACTTCTAAGATTAATCTTCTTACATCAAGAGCACAATTCTTGCTACCAAGAAATGTTTGCTTACTTCTAAGATTAATATTCTTACACCAAGAATATTTTTTCTTATATCAAGAGCACAATTCTTGCTACCAAGAAATGTTTGCTTACTTCTAAGATTAATCTTCTTACAACAAGAATACTTTTCTTATATCAAGAGCACAATTCTTGCTACCAAGAAATGTTTTCTTCCTTCTATAATTGATCTTCTTACAACAAGAATGCTTTTCTTACATCAAGAGCAGAATTCTTGCTACCAAGAACTGTATTCTTACTTCAAAGATTAATATTCTTACACCAAGAATATTTTTCTTACATCAAGAGCACAATTCTTGCTGCCAAGAAATGTTTGCTTACTTCTAAGATTAATCTTCTTACAACAAGAATACTTTTCTTATATCAAGAGCACAATTCTTGGTGCCAAGAATTTTTTTCTTACTTCTAAGATTGATATTCTTACACCAAGAATACTTTTCTTACATCCAGAGCACAATTCTTGCTGTCAATAAATGTTTGCTTGCTTTTAAGATTAATCTTCTTACAACAAGAATACTTTTCTTATATCAAGAGCACAATTCTTGCTGCCAAGAATTTTTTTCTTACTTCTAAGATTAATATTCTTACACCAAGAATACTTTTCTTCCACCAAGAGCACAATTCTTGCTGTCAAGAAATGTTTGCTTACTTCTAAGATTAATCTTCTTACAACAAGAATGCTTTTCTTACTTCAAGAACACAATTCTTGCTACCTAGAAATGTTTTCTTACTCTTAAGACTGATGTTCTTACAATAAGAATCTCACTCCAAGAGTTACAGTTAAAATGACATGTTGATGGCTTAATATTTCTGTAAATTGTGGAGTCTGGTATAAAAAAATGACATTGGCAAAGCTTTACAGTGTATTATTTCAAAAATAATAGGTATAATAATAATGTACATTATGTACAATATTGTTGTACAAATACCAAAACTAATTTTGATACAAAGCCTACTGAAACTGAAAGGACATAAAGATTACAAACTGCTATGTAATTAACATGCTATATGATTTATTACATATGATATATTTCATAATATATAATTCTTTATCGTCTTGGAAGGTGGTGTAGAGCAGCCTCATCTGACTTGGCAGTGTTAACAGATGATCATCTTCGACTATGGAAACCAAACCCTTCAAGCCCATTTCTGTTGACATTGGCATTCCCATTGGCATCTTCCAACATCTGGGGGAAAAATGAAGACTATGTTATTCATTTTTACTTTCTGAGTTGAGCTAACTAACTTCCAGCTTCTAGATGTGAAAGTTCCAATTGAATTGATTTCTTCACAAAGCACATCATATGTTTTATCATTCTTTAACCTATCCATATGTTTTCCAGAAACAATACGTTTAAAATAGTCCACCCCTCAGAGGTGGAATGTAATCTTCCAATGTGTGCGGATCGCTTTTTGATTAAAATCTATTAATTCATCGGCCAAAAAGATGTTTTGAGTTGGACCCAAAGAGGCTATACTTATCATTATCTCTAATGCTTGATGCTTTTGACGACTAAACCATCCAGGGGCCCTTTGACTTCTTTTTTTTCATATGATAAATAAAGTTGAGCTGATTTTCATACAGTCGGGTGGGGAGGGGGGCACTTACCTTTTCCATACTGCTATCCAGTGTTTCCGTGCAAAATTTGGCATCTGCTGCAGGCTCAGACCATGATCCCCATCTTGTATATGTTCTCTTGTACCTGGGTTTTGACTTTGAAACTGACTTGAGTCTTCAATTAATACAAAATAGAACTAGAAGTGAACAGCACTTGAAGGCATGAACTTCTCAGAGCTTTGGCCCTGCTGTCAACTGCCTGTGGCATTTGAAACCACCAATCAGGAGTTAGGAAAAGATCACATGGCAAGTGTTGCCATTGGTCAAAATTTTATGCAGATATTTGCTAGAACAATCAAGATTTTTAAAGAAAATTTAACTTGGCTTCTATTTCTTGCAATAGCCTCATCTTAGCCAGGAAACAACCATTATATTTCAAATAAGAATTTCAAAGTATTTCTTGTATTTCTTAAAGTACATGTATTGTTATCAAGAAAAACAAGAAATGCATTCCTCAAAGTTTCTTGATACGAAAATGAAGAACATTCAAGAATTTATTCTAGTTATGACTCGAACTTTGTCTTCTAGTTTAAATATCTTGAAAATTCTTGTTTTTCTAAGCAGGATACCCCAAGAAAGGCAAGAAGAAAATTCTTCTATTTTCTTAAACATCCCAAGAAAAGCAAGAATTTTTTTCTCAAAGGTTCTTGATACGAAAATCAAGAACATTCAAGAATATTATTCTAGTTATGACTCAAACTTTGTCTTCTAGCTTAAATATCTTGAAAATTCTTGTTTTTCTAAGCAGGATACCTCAAGAAAGGCAAGAAGAAAATTCTTCTATTTTCTTAAACATCCCAAGAAAATCAAGAATTTCTTTCCCAAGGTTTCTTGATACGAAAATAAAGAACACTCACGAATAAAATTCTAGTTGTTGCTTGTTTTCATAATCTTGAATTCTTGTTTTTTCTTACTACCAGAAAAAGAAGATAGGGGAGAAAAAAATTCTTGTATTTTCTTATACATGGCAAGAAAAAGATTCTCCATACAAGAAAAACAAGAACTTTTAACTTCAATTTCTAGAAAATTCTTATGAGAGAAAATCCTTTCTAGAAATTATTTCTTTATCTAAGAAAAATAAGAAAATGTTTCTTGTTGTGAGAATTTACAAGACAAGATTCTTGGAATGGTCCCTTGTGCTTTTCTTATTTATTCTTATCATTTTCATGGAAGTTCTTCATTCAAGAAAATTTGTCCACGAATTAAGTAAAAACAAGAAAACTAGAAAAAACAAGAAAAATCATTTTTGGTAGTGCATTTATCTGTGCTGTAATACAAATCCAAAGAAATGATCCTACATAAAATTCTAAACTTTATCAAATACAATTGTATGATTCTTCTGCATACAAGAGATAGCAGACTTCACCCCCTAACCCATACTACAAACAAGACCACAGCATGTCCATGGCGAAAGACACAAAAACCTCATGCAGTACCAAGGTTACATACAGGGGGCTCAAAATCAACCTTGACCAGTGTCTTTCTAACACCTTAGGATGTACATGTACATGTATGTAATACCAAATATCATTACATGTATAATTTATCCAGAGGTTCTAACGTTGTGCTGACCGAAAATATCTGGAAACGCAAACACATTACAGACAGACACACCAAAAACAGTACCTCCATTTTTCATGCAGGTAACAAACCTTTCCAGTAGAACACTCAGGTATCAGTAATCATCTCTTACCTCTCTTTCTCTAACTCGTCCAGATATTCTCGCGACGGTTGGACAATCAGCTTCCGTTTCGCGGAGGTGCTTTCAGCGGAGGTGTGGGAGGACTTGGCACTGTGATTGGACGCGCTGTGGTTACTCTGTTGCGGGGACCCCTCGTGGCTCCCCCACGCCCGCAGTGGTTTGTTCCGCAGGCGGATGCCATTTCCCACCTGTGCTGCTGCAGGGTCCAGGCCATTTTCTGTAGGGTAGGAGAGAAAAATTCTGTTAACTTTTTTGTAGAAATGAATTGCAAACTATATTTAAACTTACAACTGAAAGCAATTACTTTTCACCAATAGCCATAGAGTATGACGATAAGTAGCATGTCCCTGTGGCACAAGTGGTAATGCAACCCCACTGCTTGGCTAATTCTATTGATTCTTGGGCATGAGTTTGATCCTAGGGTCGAACCCAGCTCGGACGTGTTGTAACGAATTGCATTCATCATTTTGTCTTGTAAAATTGGACTGGACTGTTTGCAATGTGGGTTGTAACTGCACGTGGTTGCCTGCGCCAGGTGGTTGCTCGGCCAGGTTTGACTGTATTTGACATTGTAGAGAGGTGTGTGTGTGTGTGTGTGTTTGTGTGTGTGTGTGTGTGTGTGTGTTTGTGAGTGTGATGTCCTGCCTTGCTTTGAAAACATGTAGTTGATGTGTACTACCCACCTGTGGTAGGGTTTGCCGGCTGTTGGTTCTCCTCCTCATCCAGACCCTTCTGTATGTGTGTGAGAACCTCCTTCATTGTACAGGCCTCGCTCTCAAGCTGGGTCAGGTGGCTTGAGTTGTCCTAAAACGGGACGGACAGAGATGAGAAACAATCCAGGGGTTTTCTAGGAAAAAATGTTGGAAGGGGGAGCATTGACAGGGATTGGAGGGACAAAGCGAGGGGATTGCACCTAAAGCCGTGTTCAGGTTCAGGTCCAGACTCAGATCCAAAGGTTCAGGTCCGGACTTTTAAGTCATAACCCATGGCATTTGTGTGCTAAAAAACATCTCTTTCTGTTACATGTAAAATTGCATATTGCCATACGTCTTACATGCAAACTATATCCGCAAAATTATATGCAGCTAGCAAACACAATATTTCAGTTAAAGGCACCCAGAGCATTTTATGAGACTTGAAAACTGGAAATATTCTAGTAATTTTTATGAAATTGACATTTAATGCCACTGATTACTACATTTGCGTTGCGGCTTTATAATCAGAAGTGCTCAAAAGCGGCACAAAAATAAGCTTCATGGTGACCTTTTAGTTTCACGCGCCTAGTGTAAATAGACCGATACCATAGCCCCGCCCACCTCCGTCAAAACGTAGAAATGCAAAATAAAAATAAAAATGCAAAAATTTGACAGACATGCAGTCACTCTCTCATTGGTCGAACCGCTAATTATGATGGTCAGGATCAGTCTCTTAGGAATTTAGGGCTTAGTTAGATTTTCTGTCAGATCTCACCACACAACTACATCGTATCTTACCTCCTTTAATCATCATCATCAAAATCAGCTCCTTTAATGTCAATGTGTAATGGTATAGTGTTATTAAAACTTACTATGTGAAGGAATGACTAGAAATTGGAGTTTTTTATATTCAACTTCAAGTTTAAAGCCTCATAAAATGCTCTGAATGCCTTTAAGTCTTAGAACATGGTTCACAGTTATGCAAAACAAACAAACAGTAGAGGTCCCTCACCTGTAGCTCCTGTTTCAGGTGCATGTTCTCTGTCTGCAGGGCCTCCACATGCCTCAGCAGCTGGTCAAAGGCTGGCCCTGCCATCTTGCGCTTGGTGCCTGAACAAAAGTAAACAACAGCAGGCATGAAGGGTGAGTTGTGTAGTTAAAATAGTAACTGTAACAGTAACTGTAGATACAGAAATGTTTGAAGTTAGTGGTTTTATGTTCGAGGTTTTTGTGGCGACCGTTTCTCAGCGAACATTTTTGTCCAATACTGTAACAGTAGCAGTATGTGACTGTACATTATGTATGTAGCGCTGCCACGAACTTCAAACAACAGCAAACACTCCATTTTCCTCTTAGCGGGAATTAAAAACCACAGAAATTTAAATGTTTGCAGTGGTTTTATGTTGCGGTTTTCGCAGCGACCATTTCACCGCAAACTTAAAACCGCCGCGAACTTTTATGTCCAATACCGTAGTAGTAAAATTGTGACTATAGCGCTGCCGTGAAATCAAAACCACAGCGAACAATCCCTTTTCCCTTTAGTGCAAAATTAAAACCACATGAACTTAAATACATTAATTTTACAGTTGTACCTTCCAAGCTACTGGTCAGATGTGGCCATATTGCAAATTTTCATTGCCATCTTTTCTTTTTACAGATGAGACAGCAATTAGATTTTTGAAGTAGAACCATTAGACCCTATATGTATTGGCATGAAATATTAAACATAGTACAATATTCTAGGGGGAAGAAAAATATTCATCACACAAGTTTTCTGTATTGTATCAAAAACTTGTTAAAATCCAGGATTTAACGTCACCACCCAAAATGACAAATGCAATCCCTTTCAGCATGTCCGAGCTGGGTCCGACCCTAAAATCGATCTCTGGCCCACAGATCCACGGAATTCGATCCAGATGGCGAAGCAGTGTTGCGTCACCGCTTGTGCCACAGGGACACGCACAAGTAGGTTATAAGGGAACAAAAACACTCATTTCAACACTACAACTTGACATCTTGTGTTACTTTAATTTCTTTACAAAATACTGAAATTTAATAATCACTGCAGCCGCAAAGGAACATTCCACCTGTTAATGTTGTGTTTACAACTTCCCCAGCACCTGCCCCCCTCCCCCCCTGCACCTGGGTGGTCTTACACATGTTGTAGTTTGATACATTGGAGTATCATGTTACAGAACAAGCAGTGTAGTACAGGTCCAGCTGGTCAAGTAACACCCTGTACCTGTTGTGCATTGTCTTCAATGGAGATTATATCCTAATATCTCTCTTACTATTCCTGCTTCATATGAAGCATAAATATGGAGTTTCTGGTTATTCTAATGATACCCAATACAAAAAAGAATTCTGAGGCAAGTATGCTTTTAATTTTACACCAAAAATGATCACTCAAGCAACTGGACAAAATTTTGAAACAGTCAAAATGACTGTTTCAAAATTTTATCCAGTTGCTTGAGTAATTATTTTTGGCGTATCTTACTACCTGGATGTCTAACCTTCATCAACATATGCTTTTTACAGCTAGTTGTTCAATGCGGCATTACAACAGCTTGAGTTTTCATACCGGGTCTGCACCCCAACATTTCTCGATAAGTGTGTTGGGTTCTTTTTCAATTACATAATTAAACATAGACATAGACAGCTCGTGCTAACTTTTCCTCCCTTCATCCTCAATTTTTAATTCTTTTGGAAAATACTGATATCATTTTCCCCTGTTGTCCCTTAAAGTTGAAACACTCTCTTTCAAAGATGCTTTTGGAAACATGAACTAAAAACATCCGAGTTGTAAGTCCAACAAATCTTGTTGTTGGTGTATCCCTGCCTTCGGCACACAGATGTTTTGTTGAAGTTTAAGTTCAGGAAATGCTGGTTTGTAATTGGCCCACGTGGGACCGTAGGGCTGTCGTGGAGACAGAGTTGGTACCGATACATGCCAGTAGATGTCCTCCGCACTTCAACAAAATAACAACTTTCGCTGACAGAAAACTTGCAGAACAAAACCACATCATGTCCAGAACCAAAGATACAAAAAATGGAAGCTCTGCTGTAGTACTAAGGTTTGCCACCAGGAGGCCCAAAATCAGCCTTGACTGTCAAATCCACAACACCTACCCATATATTAAATATAATCGCAATCCATCCAGAGGTTCTGAAGATAATGTACCGGATATGCACACTGTACACACGCAGACAAATAGACCAAAAACTGTACCTTCATTTTTCATAGAGGTAACAAGTACTTTTTGGTAAACTCAGACTTACATGTATATAAAATACAGCTTTCTGTCTAATAATAAGAATCCTGTCTATAGTGACCACCTGTCTACTATGACTATTCTCTTCAAGTCCCCAGGTACTTGTCCCTATGCAGAGGTGCAGGTTTGACTGTACTGGCATATTTACAACAGTACTCATTTTCATTTAGCAATCCTCTAGAATAAACCATATAACATTTATAACTATCTTGGTGCAAAAGCTTCAAAATGTAGAAATATTGTCCTCCTAAAAATCTGCATGGCTCTCACCTGAAGTTGTCAGACTGTTGTCAATGGACATACATGTAAATATACAGTTGTATACCCAGTACTGGCACATTTCCCATTAAACCTAGAGCTTCATTGAAGTTTCAACATTTTCCTAATACACTTTATGCTTTAAGTTGTAATACCACTAAGATGATTGAATTTCCAACTTAGTAAATAGATACAAAATACTGAAAAATCATTTTTCCCCTTAAAATTTGCATGGCTCTCACCTGAAGTAGTTAGACACACACATGGAGGACACAAAGATACATTGTACATGTATACCCACTACACATGTATTGGCATATTCCATTAAACATATCTTCACTGAAGCTAAAACATTCCCCTTAAAACTGCTAGGAGCATTTCTAACTTTGCATGAAAGCTACAAAATGTAGAAATATTCTTTTTCCTTCTCAAAATTTGCATAGTTCTCCCTTGAAGTTGCTAGACACACACATGGACATTGTACAACTTGCATAATCCTCAAATGCATCTTTAATTTAAGTTTGAACATTTTCCTACTAATGACCCTAGTAGTAGTAGTAGCCTTACTACATATGTACAAAACCTACAAAATGCAGAAATACACAGTTTTCCCCCCAAAACTATCCCATTTCTCACCTGGGACAGGCAGGACCCAGAAGCGGACGTGCCGTGCCCCCTGCATGTTTCCTGTTCTGTGCAGGTCTCCCTTCAGGAGCTGTTGTGTAAATACCAACCCTACAGACTGCGTTACCAGCTGTTGTCAGGAGTGGTAACACCGCTCGCTGTGACACACACAACGTATGCAAAGTACCTGTTTAAATACAAGGTGCCCCTTTCACAATCATTGGGTAGATCTCTAACAGACTAACTGTGCCAGCTATAACTAGAATATTGTAATTCTTGTTACTTTCACTGTAACTTTATGTTGGTAACACCGCTCGCACACACAACGTATGCAAAGTACCTGTTTAAATACAAGGTGCCCCTTTCACAATCATTGGGTAGATCTCTAACAGACTAACTGTGCCAGCTATAACTAGAATATTGTAATTCTTGTTACTTTCACTGTAACTTTATGTTGGTAACACCGCTCGCACACACAACGTATGCAAAGTACCTGTTTAAATACAAGGTGCCCCTTCCACAATCATTGGGTAGATCTCTACCAGACTAACTGTGCCAGCTATATGTAGCTAGAATACTGTAATTCTTGTAAATTTCACTGTAACTTTATAATTATATTGGTAACACCGCTCGCTGTAGCACACACAACGTATGCAAAGTACCTGTTTAAATACAAGGTGCCCCTTCCACAATCATTGGGTAGATCTCTACCAGACTAACTGTGCCAGCTATATGTAGCTAGAATACTGTAATTCTTGTAAATTTCACTGTAACTTTATAATTATATTGGTAACACCGCTCGCTGTAGCACACACAACGTATGCAAAGTACCTGTTCAAATACAAGGTGCCCCTTCCACAATCATTGGGTAGATCTCTACCAGACTAACTGTGCCAGCTATAGCTAGAATACTGTAATTCTTGTAACTTTCACTGTAACTTTATAATTATATTGGTAACACCGCTCGCTGTAGCACACACAACGTATGCAAAGTACCTGTTCAAATACAAGGTGCCTCTTCCACAATCATTGGGTAGATCTCTACCAGACTATTTGTGCCAGCTATAGCTAGAATACTGTAATTCTTGTTACTTTCACTGTAAATTTATGTTGGTAACACCGCTCCTGTCACACACACAACGTATGCAAAGTACCTGTTTAAATACAAGGTGCCCCTTCCACAATCATTGGGTAGATCTTTACCAGACTAACTATGCCGGCTATAGCTAGAATACTGTAATTCTTGTTACTTTCACTGTAACTTTATGCTGGTAACACCGCTCGCTGTGAGACACACAACATATGCAAAGTACCTGTTTAAATACAAGGTGCCCCTTCCACCATCATTGGGTAGATCTCTTCTAGACTAACTACGGCTATAGGGAGAATATTTGCCAGGTTTAGCCACCATAGGGTTTCATTTGCAGGCAAGGGGGACTGACTCTACCGGCCAATTATTCCTTTTTTTGCCGAATTCTACGATCCATACGCCTGTAGGAAGGCCTGGTGGAGGCTAATCATTAGGCCACACCAATTTAATTTCTTGGTTAACAGAACCCGTTCCCGGACTAAGGACGGACTTTAAAACAGAGCTGTCACCAGCTTTAGATTTTTTTTCTGTCCTACTACCATGCTGTTGATTGTCTTTGTTAAATCTGTCATTTCAAGCTTACAAAAATATATTTCCATCTGTTTCATTGTCACGAAGTTTAGACTTTTTTGCACAAGTCAGACTGGATTCGATTTTTGTCACAAGCAAATTTCCATCCCGGGACAGAGAAACAGGTCCTGGAGACAGCCCTGCTTAAAAAACCACTTCAGAGGTGGAAAAAAGGTCAGATTTCCTCATTTAGACATTCTTCAAAGAAAACTGTCAACAGAAATCTACTAATTATAAAGACTTTGTTTACCTGGTATCCACTCTGAAAGTAACCACAATGACAAAAGAATTTGAAGCTCTGTGTAACAATTTTGACTATTCTTTACAGACATGTACACAAGCAAAGCAACTTCTTGACATTTTGGATTTTACAACAAGCTCTGCTAGAATGTAGGCGAGAGTTGTGCATTGTTAGCCAATGTTTGTAAGAGGGAGGGGGGCGCTATTGTCTTTCGACACGTGCGTAACCATAGAAAGAGGGTAACCCAAGAAGATGTCAACATCTCATTCAGAACAAGATTGCTGATTTCTTCAGAAGCTCAACAACACTGGCAAAGTGGTATCACAAGTACAACATGTATAAGAAATGTTTCTAATTTCTGCAGCTTCTTTCATAAAAAGAAATCCCCAATATTGTTTAGTATACATAGTCTTCATATTGTTATAATTTTAGACAGAACATTTATGCTATATTGTGTATGATAAATTTCAATATAATTCAGTCTTTAGGAATGTCCACTCAACAATATTAATTATGAAACCTTTTAAAACTCACTCATTTATTCACTCATTCAACATGATACATCTTTGATCTAAAAAGCCTGCTATGACCTAATTAAACCCTCAACCAATCAGATCTCAGCTAACACTAATACCTTTTTGAGTCACAGACAAGACTGTGTCGATATTAACACAATTACACTCTAGTCCAATCCGGATGTCTGTCACAACCTCATCAACCTACGCCCTTTTAAGGAAAAGGGAGGGTGCCAAATATGGACGTAGCCTTCTTCTGAGATATTCCACAGGCATAATTATGTTATTGGATGAAGGATGACATTGTCACTTGTGTTATGACAGTAGATCTGTCATCACGGATTGATTATGTTATATACACCTACAAAGACAATTGAAATTCCAGGAGAGATCGGTTTTCCAGGACTCTGTATGGAATTACAAATAACAGCCAGTGCTATGACCTAATTAAACCCTCAACCAATCAGATCTCAGCTAACAATAATACCTTTGCTTGTGCAGCAATCCTTGAATTTTCAAAGCAAACATATATTGTAACAGTTACTGTAGAAGCAGTCTTTTTCCAACTTTCCCATGTATAAAATTATGCATTGACAGAAAATGTATGGTAAAGTTGGAAATGATAGACAAAAGATATACAACACTAAAAAAAATGTTACCCTTGTAATTTACAAATGTGTATAAATGTGTGATAGAAAAACAGGGCAATATAACAGAAAGTGTTATTATTTTATCCAAAAACAGTTACTTGTTTGTAAAATCTATCTTAAGATTACCCTAGGCCTACCATTTGTATAATAGAAAACAGTCAATGCAGATTTAATGTACAATTACAAGTATGTTGCCTGAAAAGTTGCTTTTTTCATAGCTATTTGTTTATAAAGTCTAAGGTTACCCCTGCTTTAAAATCAATATCTATTTTTACTTTTTTTCACCTCAGTTTGTTTTGGAAATAGATTCCAAGCTCTTAACATCAACAAATCACTAAACTATAAATATTTCCACAACAATTACTATGATATGAAAGCAATGAAATAATTTTACTTTTCGGTACAGTTCTAAATGATCATACTTGCATATATCAAATCATCATCACAAATTTCTTTGTTTATGAAAATACCGACCAGCCTAAACTACAACACCTTGTAATGATATTATGCATGAATATTTCTCCACGTTTCACTGCCATCATTGATTGAAATATGAGAAATGGCGTCGCACAATGGGTCAACAAAATGGCCAGTCTTTGACAGGTGGTACCAAAAATCAGCTTTGTATAACCAACGCCAGCTGTTGACTGAAATAAGCTAGCGCTGTTGTTGCCAGAAAATCTATACCAGTTTTGTATTTCTCCTTTGTGGTCTTTATAATTTCAAAACATATGGAAAGTTAAGTTCCTTAAGTTTCAAATCGTATTTCCAGAAAGAACTAGCTCTTGTAAAATACTTAAACCATACGTATGTGGCTGGTGTGTTATGCGGAAGGGCGGTTATACATGTACCAGCTATATACAGTCATGTAGATACAGACAGATATTACACTACTATGTATTGTAAAACTTTAACAGTCATTTCTAGTTTTGTACAAATATGAATGTAAGATGTAAAAGTTCTGCTGCAGTACTAAAACAAGTCACCAGAGGGCCCACAATCAAACTTGTTCTTTGTTTTGCAGTCACCTATACCCACATTACAAATATCACAACAATCTATCCACAACTTCTCGAGTTATGCGGCCCACAATAATACATACAAAAGACACCCAAAAAATATTAATATTAACCTTCTTGGCAAAGATAATAATGCTTAAATCCTGTATCTGTCACCCCCAATATAACATATACATGTAAATATTATCAAGGCTCTCTGGCTTTGAGTAATTTGATGCTGGATCAATATAAACGATCTCCCAGAGCCTGAGCTCTGATCTTTTGTTTTCATCTTAAAAATTGGACTTATGTCTTGAACGTTTGTAAAACCATCCACATACATTTGGATCAAAAATAAGTTCCTATGGTGATATTAATAGTAACGTTTAATGCTTCCAAGATGTGCAATTATCACACATAAAAGAAAAGACTGACAGTGGATAATAAGTTCTAAACGGGATATTGAATAAAATCACTTTCATAAAAAGAGCACTGTTTTGTGACTGTCTATCCTTCGTTTTTACACGATTTGTACAAAATTTTGATTTTAATTTGGAACAAAATTTTTCCTAATATCAACACAAACTTTAAAGGCACTGTCAATAGCGACAAATATTTTATGAACAAAAAAGTTATAATATTATAAACCTGCTTGAATAGAACATTTCCGTTGTCAGTAATAATACTAAAATTAAGACAGTATAGTTGAATTTTAGTCCGTATTGTGTTACAAATTGAATAAAATACAACATGAAAGCGTCTGCACCGAATACTAAAAGCTAATGTCACAGTCACAACATGCTTTCTTGACATAGAAAATCACTTAATTACAGGTTCCAAACGTTATGGGTGGCTGGACCATTTTATCGATAAACACAAGCATTAGATACCTAACTTTATATGGTATCATACCACCTTATTTTTCTATTGTCACGTACATGTACTGTATAGTTAATCCAGTTTCTCTATACAAAGCACATGTAATATAGAGGGCATCCATGAGAATAGACTTACGGTAATACACACACATACAATGCCCCGAATCCTTTCTACTAACACAAAGGCGCACAAAAGTCGCCCCAAATTTTTGCCCGATGATAACAACGTCTTTCTCACTTACCGAGTTGCAGTAGCTGCATTTTCCAGAATTTAATTTTGGACATTTTGCCGGCCTTATTCCCGTCCCCGTCGCAACCCTCCTGCTCCGCTGCCTTGTTCATGTTGAGTGATCCCCGCTAAGCAGATTCAACCGTGAATTATGCAGGTTCGGGGGAAATTGGTGGGCGCCCTTGGGGACTTCGCGATACATTATGGGGCAGCATACCAAATGAGCTTATAGAGTATAATTTCTCCCCGAAACACCCTTCGATTAAACCAAACCTGAACAAAATGTTTCTAAAAATTGTACATATTTTGACAACTGTTTCAAGCTCATATATGAAATATAGAGTTATATTCTGTTATAGTAAGAAACCCTGCATGGGTCGGTACTTTATTAACGTCAGTGGGTCGTATAATTCATGAGGTAAGAGCGGGTACGGCCTAACAATTGTAGGGCGTTGGCCACTGGTGGCAGTAGTAGGAAAACCCATTCCAAAATGTGTAAAATCTCCGCATTTGTGCAAATTTATGCAAATTGCATTTTCGCAGCGTTAGCATCTAAATTGGTCTCAAACATGTGTCCACATGTGGCCGACAATGGCTCATTATGGGGAAATAGCTTCAGATCACACAAATCATGCTGGTTGTAATTATTAGGGCCATTTGGGGGATTGGCAAAATTTCATACCACATTTTACAATTCTAACTTTATGCTATGCTTCACACCTACATCTGAATAGTTATATTTTTTGTCAAATATCTGAGAATATATAGATTTAAGACAGTAAATTTTGACATAATGATATAGACGAGAATATCATAATTAATTTGATAATTTTATTGTTCAACTGAAAAAATCCTTTAGGCACCTGTTATTCAAAACAAACCTTTGAAATTGTTGGATTACATTTTTCAGAACAATATGATTGTTTCACAGATAAACTGACATAATGTAAAGTAAAGAACATGAATGCATGAAAATTTTGTTCTCTTTTGAAATATGATTTATAAGACTTAGTGCATGTAAAATTACTATGAATCAATCCTGTACAGTAATAGCAAATATCCGAAAAAAATCTTTATACGACCATACAAATTTTGAAGAAAAAAAGTATGATCCAAAGGCTTTTAGTTTCACTCAAACTTATATCAATGACATTCTTAATATCAAAAAAATCATTTTATCAACCCTACAAAATATTACTAAATTCTAAAACCTAAAATTGGAAAAAAACATAAAGATATTGAGGAATTTGATACATCTGCGGTACTATCACATTA
This sequence comes from Branchiostoma lanceolatum, assembly GCA_035149815.1. Lineage (NCBI taxonomy): Eukaryota > Metazoa > Chordata > Leptocardii > Amphioxiformes > Branchiostomatidae > Branchiostoma > Branchiostoma lanceolatum. The sequence goes on along the minus strand of CM068884.1, from coordinate 4,058,852 downwards.
TTTATGTTTGACATCTGTCTTTCAAAAGGTGTCAATTTCACAACTGTCATCTGACACTAGTTTAGAAAACAATACTCCCTATATCCTACCCCAACAAAAGAGCCAGCAGACACAAGGTACAATTTTGTTTCAGTTGCTCATTTGGGTCTATTGTTGACAATGCATAAAGAAGCTACTTTGACTTTGACCTACAAAAATCCTAGATTTGACCTTCAAATAACATTTGCCCTTTTCTGCTTATACAAGTCTTTTATGGCATAGATTTCTACAAGTAAATATTAGCTGAACAAACTAGTATGTGCAAATTATATTGTACAGATTTTTCACCACTCAAAAAAGGGGAAAAATTTCAACGTACCCACCATAATGGCATCTCGGCGAACCATTTTCCTCGAAATTCCGGCGCCGGAATGACTCTGACGAACAATACTCGTGAGAAAGAGTACGCTACTCTCCTCATTTGCATGTTAAGAGCTCCATACAGACGATGACTCATCCCTTTAATATTAGATGACCAAAATAATAGCCGTTTTATGACGCAAAAGGTCGGTTTCTCCCAAGTGTAAGTGAGAAAGCTCCTATCATTACCTTCATCAAATGATAAATCAAAATAAAGAAATTCCATAAAACTCATTGAACCAGCATTATAACATGCCAACACATAAGTAATGATGAATTTCGTCATCTATTTGCAAATACGTAATTATGGCCGTTGATCATCTGGTATGCGTCTACGCGTTAACGTGTTACGCCCCCGTCCTTGGGAGTCCCGATGACCGATCGTAATGACCAACGCTGGACGATGCGTGAGTCACTTGACGTCACAACGCGGGGGTTTCCCCTATAATTCCAGAATCTAAGACACTCAGAAAATTAGAAGGAAATTCAAATGATTCATACTCTGGAGATATTTGAAATTTCACATGAACATAAACAAAGATATGTTATGGCATTCTAGAAATGAGTCAACTATACTGATAGTCTACACCAATATAGCCACAGGCACATTTGAATTTTCTGTGCTGGAATTTACAACTTCTTTGCCTTGGCGTTTAAAAACAAAACTCAAAGTAGTTTCCTTCTTTACATTATACAAAATCACATCAAGCATAACCATTAATTTGCAATATCTTATGAAAAATTTTTTTCTGCGAAACAAAACTGACAAACATCGGAAAATACACCGGACAAAAATGTAACACTGCCATGAAGCGAATGATGCAAAATATCCATATTATAAAGTTTTAAACAAATATGATTGCTGCAAAACTTCAACAATTTCATAAATGATATAATGGTGAAAAAATTTGTTTCAGGACTGTAGCAATGAGCAAAAATTAAATCAAAGCAATTTCTTTCAGATTCTTGCATAATTTATCATATAATAATGATTGTCTTTTACTAGACTAAGTCAGAGAGCCAAGTCTTGCAATCTGTTTTTCTGAAATTGACGTTGTCTGCCTTTGTCTGGAATAACTTTCCCTTTGTCTCCAACATTTCAAACTTACTACTGTAAACTCTTTTACTATTGCAACTTGGTTTTATTTCATGGTAGGATTGAAAAGCAATTTTTCACTGTTATAAATCTGTAGTTGAAATATGTGACTGTAATACAGGATCTATATGTATGTATGTACAGTAAGTGGAGACTTTGAGTGAACAAAGCAAAAACCATTAGAAAAAAATATAAAAAGATTTGACCACTGCGAACATTTCACGTCACGATTTACAGTATAATATCACCACTACATGCAGACATGCATATTAAAGCCCTCATCCCCTGTCTGGGATGTGATCTCGGGGGAGGTTCATTTCAGCCATGCATGGTGTCTCCTCCATACACCCTCCCCCCCAAGGGACAAAACTTGGTAATAAACTTTGCATGCGGTGTCACTACGGATGAATGTCCAGTCACATAGCAATAAAAGTCAAAACTTTTGAAAAGTAGAGAATAATGTGAATAAAAAGTGTGTCTGTCAATTCATGTTCTTTGAAGAATTCGAAATAGCTTTTGTTTATCAATCATTAGGCAACACAGCTACTGTTCTGTGTTATAATATCATGATGATATACATGACAAACATACAGATGCATAAATATGTCATAAGCAACTAAATGTTTTCAACATGGTTAGAAGAATTATAATGCCCTTTAAATACCATATGAAACTGTCTTTCTGATCTGCATTACTACAGGTAGTATCTTTAACAATTATCAATAACACCAAATACAAATTATTTCAGATCTTTTTATACTCACTCAAAGATATCCTATCTGACTAGATGACAAAATTGTCAGTACGCTAAAATTCATACCAAACAGAACAAGACAAAGAACATAGATATGGCAGCCATATTTACATTATCTGTACTACCTGATTTTCTCAGTCAAAGATAATATTCCAATCTGCCTTTAAAAGACTAAAATTGCCAGTACACTAAACTAACACATTACAAGACAACACATGTAACCTACGGTACCATGGCAGCCATCTTAACAGCATCAGCTACTGTTCCATTTTCTCAGTCAAGAAAATATTCCTACACAGTACCTGGCTTAAAAGACTAAAATTGCCAGTACACTAAACTAACACATTACAAGACAATGATATAACCTACCATAGTACCATGGCAGCCATCTTTACAGTTACTGGTATCTCCCTAACCTCAGATTACCATCTTGACTCTTGGTGACTCACCCCATAAATAAGGACCTCTGATTACTTTGAAGATGACTCCTGAGTAAGTCAGTCGACTCAGACCTTCCAAGGAAATTCCTTTAGCTGAGTCAGGAAGTATAGACACTTTAAAGTACCACATTGTTTAGTTAACATGTGGGTCAATGATTATGAGACATCCAGTAGAATTACTGGTAGTCATAACATTAAACTTTGCTGAATCATCAAACTTCAAGTTCAAATGCAGTCAAACCTGTACAAGTTACCATCTCTACATAAGGACCACCTGGCCGTTGATATACAGTCAAACCTGTACAAGTGACCACCTCTAAATAAAGACCACCTGGTCATTGATATAAATTTTTTTGTACAGTCGAACCTGTCCAAGTGACCACCTCTACATAAGGACCACCTGGCCAATGTAACCACTTTTTGGTGGTCCCTTAGATAATTTTTCCCATTATTGATACAAGTCACACAAGTATTAACAATCCTGTCTATAGTGACCACCTGTCCACATACACATGTGCATTTGTAGACCAGTTTTTATCAGTCCCCTGCATGAGTGGTCACTACCAGTATAGACAGAATATGCCAAAATATGTAACAGCTTTAACAAAGGAATAACAGAACACAACAGTTCTGCAATCTATATACTGTAACTCTGTAAGTGCATTTTAAGAGAAAATAACATTTCTATGTGACATGATATTTTTTCTTATCAATAAAAGGTCATACAATGAACGATCTGTAAGTTACAGGTAAAAAAGCTGCCGTAACTTTTTCTAAATTGTACCTATTCACTGAACATTTTGCGATAGGTATCAAACTGCTAGCGTAAAAGTCGAAAATTGGATTTGCAGGTCTCCTTTTGCTATGCATGAGTTTTTATTGGTGATTATGGTACATTTATTATGTTATTCTCTGGAGTGGAAGCTTTCTGATGTCTGTATATGAATGGGTCATTAACTTTTGACAAAAGACAAAAAGTCACTGAGATCATCGTAAAAGTCAAATACATGACGCTTCAAATTTTCATGTGAACTTCTTTGAGTTCTACTTTTATGTATTCCTAAGTCGTTTTGTTTCACATTAAGCTTTTAAATTCTTACATTTTTAAGTGTTACATGTATGTACTACTAAGTCTACTAGTACTTTACTTATAAGTTGTACTTCAAAATTTCATTATTTTCCTTTTTTTCCTTTTTCACAACTTTTGTTTTACCTGAAGATGCAGGCTAGAACTTATTTGTTAATTATATATCAGACAACAAAATACACAAAACACACTTTTATATTTTTGAAGGTTAGGATATCACCGTTATTAACACTTTATGCATAAATATATACATATATGCGGAGAGACCTTTTTTGGACTCATGTGGGATTTCACACTTTATGCTGTTTCTATAATAAAAGCCACGGTAATGGAATGCTATAGAATTATATTACCCTGGGACAAGGCTACTAATAAACATGAATAATAAAAAATAATGGATTATGATAATTGTGCCAAACTTTGTCAAAACAACAAAGGTGAAGCAAAGTTACATGTATGATATCATATCTACAGAGAGATAAGTCTGTCTCAAAATTAAAACTTCAAAATGTTGTTTTAGTTTTAAAAAGTTATGTACAAACTACAATTAGTACAGAGTACTAGGTCAATGGTTGTTTCCAAACCAAAAAGAAGAAAAAAATAGATGCATGTACATACATTTTGTACATGCGATGCATTTATAGTAGTCAAATTCCATATTCAAATTGATTCATGCCAAAATTGGACATTTAATGAAATATATTGCAATTTCAAAATTTGAGTTTAGCCTAAACCTAACTAAACTGTATAAATGCATTACAGATCTGTTAAGAATCACGTTTAAATACCATCACAAGTACAAGTATAACATATAATTCATTCTAAACATGCCTTGGGCTAAATATTAATTGCCTTCTTTTTAATATACATGTAAAGCAACACACAACAAAACACAAATGAATAAATGCAGTCAAATACTTTAAATTCCTTTTTGAACAATGTTCTCTAAAAAAATTTCACCGAAACTTCAAAGTTATTTCAATGTTACCCCAAATAAAGGTTCTAAACTACAAGTAAAAAATAATTTTCCAAACTATTACTAGTAGTCATTCTCCTGCATGGTAGTGACATTGATGAATGACGCGTATGCTACCAGAATATTTTACCACTACATGTATGTGTCAAGAGCATTACCCATCAAAGAGCCACAAGAACAAAGACATATCAAAAGTTGAATTTCATATTCAGTGTTTTCTGTGCAGTATAGGCTGTTGTTGATTAAAAAATTTCAATCTTTAGCAGAAAAAAATGATACAGATTTAAAAACAACTTTCTTCTGTGAACGTACAAGTAGCAAACATAAAGGAAATATGTAATTCTATGAGGTCATAAAATTCTTTATCCATGATGGAATTTACAGATAGGTGCCCCCCTCCCCCTAGAGGCTGGACCTGTCAAACAGTTCAAAATGAAAACGGATGGGTTTGTTGTGCAAAAATCTCTGAGGATGCCCAAATAGTCATTTCTGCATGAAATGAGTATAATGACATTAATTTCATTCCAAAATATAGGAAATTAGGATTTAAAAAAAAATATATGTACAGTAACTACGTTGAATAAGTTTACGAATGGTACTGTAACTTAGCATAAGGGCAAATGAGTACAAATTTTCAGAACCAAAATTGAAGATTCATCATTTTTAAGTGTCATGTGTCAATGAATTGTAATGACTAATAATGATATGGACTCACAATGCTATGGTTAGCTTTTTATGCACAAAAACAGAAAAACAACAACAAACAAAAAATACCTAAAACTGTTTTGCACATGCTTTACTTTCATTTTCAAGGTGCGTGAGTGTGTGAAACTAAAAGTGAAAACTGAAAAGGCTAGAATTTTGCTTTCCAAAGAATTAACTAATCCTTCGAAAATAATCTGCCATCTGTGCATTCGAATAATGGCTTTTCAACGGCCCTTTGGTTAATCTATGGATTATACCATATAAATCTTTCCGATCATGATAAAAAGAATGTTCTCTATCTCAACAACTAATCTAGTTATTTATCGAAAAAAACTATTCCAAAGTGCAGTACATTTTCGTCGTAATTTCTGGCAATATATTCATATTATTAAAATTAAGGTTTAAAAAAAACTTTAAAATCGTGATAAAAATTATGCTCCCTTATCTCAAAATTTATCTCAATTTTTCAGCCTTTTACTACAAAACTATTTCAAAGTGCAATACATTTTTGTCGAAATTTTTCGCAAATATACAAGACTTGAGTGTTTAGATTAATGTAAGTATCCAATTAACTTGAAAGATTGGATAGAATCTGGACAGTTGACGAATGGCGTGTTAGATAACAAAGTGGTGATAGATGGCGCGTCAAGACTGAAAAAATGCAGCGTTGTCTGTCGTTTGCATATATTACAAAAAGGTCATGTGACTTTCTACAGACGTTAGCTCACATCTAACCTGTCAGGACTAGCCTCAAAAATACTAAATTGCATGTTACTATTAATAATAAATTACATACAAAAAGCCTAAGTGGTGTATAACATTTGTTTCTTCTCCTGTTAACATTAGATGTTCTGACATTTAACATTTAAAATATCATTTTGTCACATTTTTTAACTATGGGAACTTCAACTGAATGAATTCAATTAATATTATGAATTTAATGCTCCTTTAAACCTTGAAGTAAAGCATGACATATCATTTTAGCATCCCCAAATACAAAAAAAACAATATATGGCCACGTAAAATTTACAAAAAATAAAACAATTCTCTAAACATGGGACTAGTAGTGCTGTCTGCAATGTATTGTAATTATTTACATTGTCTCTGGTTTAAAGAAATTGCAAAGCACATACATATAAAAGTTAAAACCAAAAAGCTTGATATACAGAGGGTTTTTTGTATAATCTTCCATATTACTGTAAGTTCATTTATTTTTGTGGAACTTTTTTTTGTGGTAGAAGGAGGTTGAAACAATACCGTAGTACAGTAGACTGTAGTAATATGGAAAATGCATATTTGCGGTGTCATCATGAATTTGTGGCAGAGAGGTTACCGCTGAAAAAAGAAAACTGCACAAATTTCAAGATTTATGGTATTGACTAACCGCATACCTTTTTGCCGTTTGTGATTAAACTGCAGTTTTTGATAAGGTTGAAATACAATTGACAACTGAGGTTTTCTTCATTTCCACTGTATGATTATTATAAAGGCTATTTCCGCAGGGTGTCATCAATCACAAGTGGTATCTATGGCAGATCATTAAGTCTTGTGGTAAACAATAAATCTCTGACAGTCATAGAAAACCACAGCGAAAGTGATTTTCATTTGTAATTGATACAGGTCTTTTGGTTACATTACATGGAATCAAATTCGGCGAAGAGTATGAGACTTTTATGTCATGGAGGATTTTAGCTATAAAAATATAATTTTTGTATCTTACATGGGATTGTAAAAAATATTTCTACTTCTTTGTCTATTAAATTTTAAGCTAGGTTTCAGGACTCCCTTCAGGACCTGCCCCTCTGTCCCAGGACGAAAATTTGTTTTTCGGGACGCACACAAATTTCACTCTATTCATAGAAAATACTGAACTTTATCATTTTTATGATACATAAAACTGATAAAAATGTATTTTCCTGAATTCGAAAATAAAAAGACAAATTTAACAAAACAAAACATCATAGGCTCACAAACAACAAATGGGATGGACAAATTAGCACATTATAAAGAAATATGTTGAAAAATGCTTTCGAGACCATTCTTCAATGTGAGTTATGGCAAACTACAGTATGTCCACCTGTCTAACATAAAAGTATAGCATTAGTCCCCCCATTATCCCAAAGGCATCTCAGCACCCCCTGGGATGGCTATTACCAAAAGATGGGGCTGCAAATTTATGCTAATAAGTAATTAAGCATGCGCAACACACATTAGAGTCTAAATCCAACATCATTACTGTCCTAGTACCACGCTGGTGCCATTAGTTAACTCCTGACCTTTGAAACCTGCTGTCGGATTCATGGAGAGTAAAATTAGCACTACACACACAACTTTTCTTCCATTAGGCCGTATCGTTTGGATTAATTGTTTCTCGTTTTTCATTTTTATCTGATAGAAATAACTAAAGGAAATGAAATTAAAGAAAAAAAATAAAAGAAGAAGCATTTTAGTATTTGTTATGAAGGCAGCTGCTTTTGGTAATCCCCCTTTTTTGTTAGGGAGAGAAATTTATAATGGTCTTGTTAAGCATCCCATACATTTTTGGAGATCGGCTTAAGCCAAGTCCTCACAAAGGAAGGTTATATGGACCGTTTATACATGCAGGTATAATAGGATTCATATAAACATTGCAGCTATTTGGGCAAACATAATCTATATCCCAATTTTCTTTTTATTCCTAAGGCAATGTAGCAAAGAGAAGTTAAAGAAGATCTTTGTTATTCTCTGTTTCCATACACATTTCCTAATTTCACCTTTTTTTAAGCATACAAAAGAGGTCTTGTACAGAATGTATGCTAAGTAGCTACCACATGTAGGTCTGACAAATGTGCAAAGCACAAAGAAGTCAAAAGGCATGGGTATAATTTTGCTGCAGTTTCAACTTTTGTCACTAGGAGGAGCTGATCTACAGAGCAGCCCCCAACCAACAGCATCTCACAAGCCTCAACCATAAAATATCCATTTTATCACCTTCCTGAAAAATGTACTTTGCTGCAGTTTAAACGTTTGTCACTAGGAGGAGCTGTTCCACACAGCAGCCCTCCAACCAACACTAATGTCTCAATCATAAATATCCATTTTATTACCTCCATGAAACATGGAGGTTACGTTTTCGACAGCGTTCATGTATGTGTGTGTCCGTCTGTCTCTTAACACCATAACTCGAGAAGCCTAAGATGGATTGTCTTGATATTTGGTACGTAGGTGAGTAGGTCTTGATGGGACCTCGAAATTATTAAATTTTGGGTCCCCTGGCAGCTTGTTATGGTACTGCAGCGGAACTTTCAGTTTTTAAACGTTGTGTTCTGGACAAGCTATGGTCATGATTTTTGGGTGGTAGATAGCTCTTGTGTATGGGAAGAAGTGACATCCATTTAGGCCCTCTAGTTCTGACAGTGACATTACGTACCTTTAACAATCAGCACAACAGCAGACCAATCGGCAGCAAGGTAGCTGGAGGTGTGTCTTCATTCTGCCTCCTCATTGGTCAGTAGCACCAGGTCAAATGTACACAAAACTTTCCTGTATGACAAGAAAAAAAATCCTTGTTTATTTCAGAATGTACATAATACCGTATACAATCTCTAAGTAATGCTATTTTGCTACAAAATCAAGGTAAACATAAAGATGAAATTTGAATCTTCTTTTTAACAATATTAACAGTCATAGTTTGTAGAGCAAGTTATACATTCTAAATACAGCACCAGTTTATAAGACTAATATTTGTCCTATTAACTTATATAGGTTATCATTTAGTATTTGCATTCATTTCTCTAAAACACATGGTAACCCTATGATAATGCAATGATATACAGTGAAAACTGCCTATTAGAAGACCATTCAAAGGACTGATAAAATCTGGTCTATGTGGACAGGTGGTCACTATAGACAGGATTCTTAATCATTGTTAATGCTTGTGTCAATGGGGAAAATTATCTAAGGGACCAAAAAGTGGTCACATTGGCCAGGTGGTCCTTATGTAGAGGTGGTCACTTGTACAGATTTGACTGTATAATGGTTGTGAAAAAAGTCGTAAATGTTAGTCAAACACATTGACTTGACCACTCTCCCTTTCAACAATTTATAATCATCCCTTTCCCTTTCGCTCCATTGTCACTTCTTCTAACACTGTATCCACTGTGCTACGTCTGCCCAGCTCTAGCCATATTGACTCCAATGACAGCTACAAACCGTGTGTGTTTACTTGGAATACAATGTCAGGATGTTTCCTTCTAACTTTCAAAGGGAATGACAACGGACCACAAATATCCTAGGACAGTACGGGCTAACATAACCTCGTGAGTTCTCAAACACAGGTTTAACGCAGGCAAACTCCAGTATTTACAGGTTAAATCATAGACTTCATTTATCATTTCCTGTACGTAAATCTTATAATTACAACCCCCCCCCCCCATGTTTTTAATTTGAAGTCATTCAGATACTGATTTGTTACATGAAGTACATGAACTTACATTTAAAAAAAAGTAAAAGATAAAGGTAGTGAGTCCCAAAGACTTTTTGAGGCTGTGTGGGCAGTGGGTTAACGTTGTTATCCACTGTGACTACTAGGGCATGGTAAAATATTGGAAAACGGACCCCAACCCTCTCCTTCCAACCTCCCAAACCGAACTTAGTTAGGTACCAATTTTCACACCTGGATGGAGAAAGGAAAGTCGTGTAAAGTGCCTTTCCAAAGGCTTACTTGCTTGCTTATGTCGAGACTGGACAGTCTCGAGTCGTGATGGCAGTCCATGTAGTTCTATCCCTCATCGCTTGGAGCAGACTATCAACTTCAAGGCCAGTGTCTTTCTTCAGGGTGTCAATGTCTTTCCAAAGGGCACAACATTAATATTGGTGGCATGTCAGGGACTCGAACTTAGGACCTTTGGGTTCTGGGTCAAACACCCTAATCGCTGTACCAACACGATGCACAACATGGTGGCATTTCAGGAAACTAGAACCGAGGACCTCTGGGTTCTGGGCAAGTCACCCTAACCAGTTTGCCAATATGTCACGCCACGTACAACATCAGTGGCACATCAATGGACTCGAACCCAGGATGGTTACACCAACATGATGCTACAAGCACTTACATGTAGATACTTCAACTTCAAGATTATTATCTTGATGCTGTTCTATATCATTTAAAAAAATCTTTGAACTCTTGGTCTAATATACATCATGTATAATAGTCAAGATTACAGGACTGGTATATGTTACCTTTTGAAATTTCTGGCAATCAAAGGAATATAAAATGTAATTGAATACAAAATATATGATAAAAATATTAAAAGTCAGAATCTGAGAGAGGCATAATTCAGCAATATTAACTGACTAAGTGTGTAGCATTTGATAGTAAAATGTTTATGCTACAAATGTCTATTTCAAGAAAATATTTTTTCAACAACACAATCATATAGCATTCATTAGAATTTAGAGAACCTCAACAATGCCAATGTCAAATTATAAAACAAATTCTTTGAAAAAACAACTTCCTCCGTTCTCCTACCTTTACAACAGTTGACTAACTTACAAAAATGTCAGCTACATTCATGTAAACTGACTAACATAGACTACAATTGTAACTCAATTCAAAAATAGCCTCTCAGACTCCTACTAGTCCTAGTCTAAGCCTTAAACTCCAACAAAAGAGACTGAAACTACATAATCTCACACAGATTGCCCATTTCAATATGCCTACAGACCTCTATTCAAAAGACTAAATAGTACGCTTACTTTTGAGCCACCCTAAAAGCCTTGCCTGTTTCCTCCAAAACTCTCGACGCTTTGAGTTTCACTCTAACAGAGTTTGCCCCAAAACGTGGACAAAAATCACAGACAGTCTAAGTTAGAAACCCTCCTCACCCTGAAAAAGGCCCCTTGCATTGACATTTCTGCACGGCAACAAAAGAGGTCGGGATTTCGCTCAAAAGAGATCTGCTGCCCACTTGCATGCCTTCATTGTTCCCCAGCAAAACTCCTCGACTGGAAAATTGCGGCAAATGGAATTCAGCAATTTCTTCCTTCCGTTCTTTGCCGCGAAGAAAAGGGGGAGAGGAGAAAGGGTTTGGGGGAATTTACATGGGAATGGTACATCTGTCTCCTGTGTGCGGTGATAGGGGCCAGAGGGAAGATACACAAACTTGACCTGTGTTTCAACTTCACTGGTTACAGGACACTGTACAGTAACAAACTGTTTCACCCGGGGTTGAACTGTTTGAAGATGAAAAACTCCTATACTAGTCAAAGAGATACAAAGAACATTGGGATAAACTTTAAGTTTAGTTTATGTAAAAAAAAAATTCAGAAACAGATATGTTACAATATACATTATTCTTAAACTAGATTACTTAATACTATTAGTATTAAAAGACAAAACCCCCTTCAACCGCTTCAAGATGAAAAATTTCTATAGTAGTCAAAGAGACACAAAAGAACAGCAAGATAAACTTTAAGTTTACATGTAGTTTATGCCCAAAAAAATGCTACATGTATGGATATTAGTTGTATATTGTTCATAAACAAGAGATAGATCGCAAATTCACAAATTCGTGTTCTGAAAACAACCACAAAGTTTGACAAAGTTTTTATCTTGCACTTTCTGAAACTCTTAAAGTAAAAGAAAACTGACCAAACTCGCTTTGGTAAAGTCTTGCAATAATGTTGACCACTTGTAACAAGAGTTTGTCTTTAAAACACATAATGTACATGAAAGATATCAAATGTTTAAAACTACATGTACTTAAGCCCAATCTCTAAAACCAAAGATTTAGTGTTCTTATTCCTCTGTAATAATATACATGTAACTACCACGAACATACCTTCACATTAGAAAAAAACCTTCCACCATCTGCTTGGAGATTAGTACAACCTTCACGTAAATATTCCATCCATCAACCCACGTTGACAGCAAGATCGTTTACAATCCTCCAAATGACCTTGAACCTAACTTCTCTGCTGCCTTTTCATCCTCACAATCTAATATCCAAGGTCATCCCATCGTCATGGCAACTGCTGACCCCTCCCATACTTACCACACATCTGGTAGCTCAACTTTTAAACACACTGCGTTCTAGGGTGATGTTTTGAACTTCAACTTGTAGGTACCAAAGTACCGCCCCATAGAGACCCGTGACCCCATGTAAATGGCCAGTCTCCGTATCAAAGCAGTCAGCATGGTACCAGCGAGATGCGGACTCCCGGGCCAGCGTAGGAAATCGGTTCGCTCGCCATGAAATTACGGAAAATTGAAAACCCCGGGTTCAGCCTTGAATGTGGGGCCAGGCTGTCTGGAAGGGATGAATAGGAAGGGGAGGGGGGCTTAGGAATTGCTCATTTTGCACTTAGGCCACAGCAAGTAAATTTTGTGGATGACATCCCCTGCAGACTCCAAAGTTACGTTTTGAGATATGGCAAACAACAAAAACTTGAATTTTAATAAAAAGTTACTGCAAATGCATTTAAGTTTGCGTGGCTTTTATTTCACGCTAAGATGAAAATAGAGTGTTCGTAATTTGGTTTTAGGTTTGCGACAGCTACAGTATTGGACAAAAATCTTTGCAGTAGTTTTAAGTTTGCGATGAAACGGTCGCCGCGAAAACCAGAAACATAAAACCACAGCAGACATTTCTGCATTTACATTTACTTGATCAGAAAGTTTTCAAAGAACGTCAAAAATACATTTTCATTCATTTCTTAAATACCCATAACATTAACATTGCCCTCACTTTTAAACATTATTGTACTATCCCCAAACTTTCCTCTCCAGAAAAAGACCCCACAGAACTATGGAAGCTCTGATTACCGCCCCCCATTATGACACAGTGGGATGTCCCAACTTGTAATCAACCTACAATTTTCCCCTCTTCTGGGCCACTGCCATTCAAAAGGAGGGGGGACAAGGCTCAGGGCAGAAGGTCTTGGCCTATAATTTGTTACAGTAAGAACAAAGACACATGTACATGTACTAAATCAGCCAGGGGCCAGAAAAAGGAAAGTTTGGCCTGGCCTGGCATACTGTAAAATTAAGTTTGTCACTTTGTGTGGTTCTTATTTTGTGGTAGGCAGAAAATGGCGTGTTTGTGACTTTGTGGTGGTTTTAAGTTCGCGTTTGAAACAATAGTAGTGCTACAGTCATACATGTAGGTGGGCAAAGTTTCGCGGTGGTTTTAAGTTCGCGCTTTAAGTTCACCGCCAAAACCGCAAACATAAAACCACCGCAAACATTTATGCATTTACAGTCGATAAAGTTCAGTATAATTCGTTTATCCTACTTGTGGTGACACTACTGATACATATACAATCACTTTTTAGTAGCAGTTTGTGAGTGAAAAATGTTAGTTTTACACACAGATTCTAAAAAATATGAGATATATATTTTTTTCCATTCTTTGACTACCTGCAGAATTTAACTACATGTAAGTTTTAATGGTAATATTTCAAATTAGCAATATTTTTCCAAATCTGAGAAACAACAAATAAGATTGGTGCAGCCTTAGTATTGTAGGGGAAAATCATAATCATCATACATGTATCTAGGGTAAAATGTAAAATGTAAACAAAACTTTGACAGAACCAATGTATATCAAAATACTAAGTATTGTGTTATCTTCTTCACTGAAAATAAAGAAAAAAGCTCTTTCAAAGATTCATAGCTTGCTAAATGTTTCTCTAGTTGAGATGTGTGATAAGAAAGACATCAATCACATTTGATTGACAGCTGTCAAGGTCCCCCACAGTGATATGTCACATCAATCATTCTGATTAGTTCCAGTAATTTGATTAGTAGAGAAAGACAAGGACATCAAGCCAAATTAAGAAAATTCAGTTCCACTATCAGTCTAAACTGCCCAAGAACACCACTCAGGGGACCAATATAATCTGGTCTATGTGAACAGGTGGTTACTATACAAATCTTTCACTGTTTCAGGATTTTTGATGTTTGTGTCAATGGGGAAAATTATCTAAGGGACCACCAAAAAGTGGTCACAATGACCAGGTGGTCCTTATGTAGAGGTGGCCACTTGTACAGGTTTAAAATTGTATAAAATCACATTGCACAAAACTTTATACCATTCAAAATTCATGATTCTATAAATATCAAGACTTATGATAATATCAAAGTGATAACTGTTACAGAAATAATTTCCTAAATGCATCTGTCAGTAAATTTCTATCCAGAAATCCTTCTAACCTCGATACTAGCGACTGTAATAATAGATAAATAATTCAGAGTTTTCCAACAAGTTATTCCATCCTTCCCTACATGGGCTATAAAAGCTGCCAGCCATCTTGTTTTACATGGAAATTTTATTGTGACAAATATACAGCTTATAGATACAGTATTTGATAAGACACAGGAAATTGAATTTTCAATCTAACTGTCAGATAAACCCTAGGTTGTGATACATGTATTTTCAATATGGTTTGAAGCATGGTTTTCTAACGGTTAATGAGGACAGGGGTACAATTTAAAGACGAAATTAAACAGGCATCTTCTATACTGTATAGAGGCCACCTTTTTCATAAAGTTGTTGTCCCAAAAATGTACCAACCAAATTTTACTAACAATTTGCCATATTTCATTGAGATTTGTGAAAAGCAACAATTTTTCCACTCCAAAAAGAATAATTTGTATCAAGCTTGAAGCCAAACCTGTTAAACTGTTTTTACTCTTAAGAATTTTCTCAATTTAACTTTCTTTTTTAGGAAAGTAAAATACAGAATTACATGTAGGCCATAAATTAAACTGCTGTTTCTCTTGCATTTTTGTGTAAAATCTTAGCATGAGGATCAAATCTATAAACTACATCCCCTCTCTTCTATCTCATTTTCTTTAATTTCAAATCTAAGAATCTAGAATTCAAATCATTGTGGTCTTACCTGTTAAAGCCTTCCCCTCCCTGTACATCTACAGCAGAGACAGGTGTTATTCTAAGCCCTTTAGGAATTTCCCACCTGTGCTATTCATAGAAAAACACAGGTCTCATCCCCTATTGTGTCTATAACAATTATTTCTCCTTCTTTCCAAGTGGGTCATAGGCTATCTTGGGTACTGAATAGAGACATTTCACCCAAGCTTTTACATATAAATAGACATGATAGAGCGAAAAAAGGCTTTGAACTGATCTTCATTGTCCTATTGTTTAGGGAAGAATGGTGATTGTTAGTACCTAATTATAGCTAGTCATTTGTGTAATAAACACTTGGATTGACTATCAATTGAGTGGTAATACAGTATTCATGACTTTCCACTTCTTGGATCATTTATGCTGCTGGGATGCTTATTTGAAGTGAGGAGGTTTAAGATTATAAAACCTCCTTCTTTGAAGCTGCAACATTCAGTATGTAAAGGGGCAAGGATGGTCGAATAAGAGTTGCAGCATTCTTGCCAGACACGAATAAAAAGAATGTCTATCGTGGTGAGGGAAACCAAAGTTCCGTGCAGTGAGCACGAAAAGCGTGAGAAATTTTAGAAATGTAACATTTTCAACATTGTAAGAGGCAAATTTTTATTAAAAACTCAAACATGTATCATACAACTAACAGATACAATTTTTTTCTACATTATTAGATTTGAAGAAAATAATACTAGATTAGAAAATCAACCTCAGGCTTGACTAAAGAGAATGTCTATTGTGGTGAGGGAAACCAAGTTGCAAGCAGTGAGCACCAAAAGTGCGAGAAATTCTGGAAATGTAATATTTCACACATTTTAAGAGGCAAATTTTTATTAAAAACTAAACATGTATCATACAACTTATTACAACTAACAGATAAAAAATGTTTAATAACCACTGAGATATCAATATGTTTTCACTAATTCAGTCTGTACATGTATGTTAGTACTGTAATATAGTTATCTTATCATTGCAATAAGAATATTAAGATAAATCATATATATTTGCTGGATAAGTTCCAATGGTATATTAGTGTCCCAAATCCAGTTACATGAAGTATTCCTTATGTCCAATCATATTGCAGATCAGATGATTGAATTATCAGTGGAACAGTCTAAATTTGGAAGTGTGCAGTTGTGGGTAGCAATAAAGGTTACAAACATTCATTCTTATTTCTAGTACAGATACGACCTTTCATGTATAACATGGAGGTGAAAATTACCTGAATTTGATTTGGTGCTACATATGAAGGCAGCCCCTTATGAGAATCGCTTCCGCCAAAATGGTATTTTTCAAACAGTATTTTTCTGTGATCAAGATGGAAGCCTTCAACTGTGTCTAGGGGCATCCAATTTTTGTAAGAAGGACAAAAATTGATGTAGCCTCAAAACTTTTTTTTTTAAACGTGAGCCCAAATGGCATTAAAAGTGTCTGAGAAACTGTCATTTGGTGCATAAAAAAATGTTTTTCCATACCTTTTTAGTTAAAATTTGCTTTATATCATTTCATAGGGTTAGAAATTCCAAAATTTCCTGAGGGAGCATGCTTGTGTTTTTGTGGAACTCTTGCATTTATGGCCTCAATCGAAGTCAGTTACAGCCTACAGGCAAACATTTTTGCGCCTTGGAGTGAGGAAAGTCGTGTTAAGTGTCTTACCCATTAGGGAACAACACCGGTGGCATTTCAGGGGATTCGAACCCAGGACCTCTGGGTTCTGAACCAAACACCCTAACCGTTATACCAACATGATCCCTTGTCAAATCTAGTGCCACGGAATCCTGCATGCTGGGCTGAACCTCTATGTAAAAGAGAAGTGCTCCCACATGCAGTTTGGGAGTTAGCCCACAAATCTGCATGGACTTGTTTATTCTTCCCTCACATAATCTTCTTTCCGAGCAAAGCCTCACGCTGAGATGTTTTGAGCAGTATTCGACCAGGGGTCTGGGTTCAGATAAGAGGCTCAAATTTCTTCTAGTCTGGTTGTTTACAAGCCTCTTAGGCAAAAACAAGTTAATTTGTAGGTTCTCTGATTTAATAAGAATAATTCTGATTTAGAAATAGAAGATCAACTTGTCATCTTTGTATGAAGATTTAACAACAGTATACTATAAATCACTTTATCAAAATTTCACAGGGACATTTTCACTTGACTTTTTCACTCAACTTAAACTTCACGGTGGCGGCAAGTGATTTACAGAACGGATGTGTGAAGGAATCATAAATAACAACAACAGGTTTTTTCACGGTTATGATAAGTTCACAGTACAGAGGTGAACGTGAAAGCCGTGAACATAATGATAAAGCTACAGTGAAAGAAACAAGAATGACAGTATCAGCCAAATCAATAAACAACAAACAAATAAAACAAACAGACAAACAGCATTTAGCTTCCTTTGAAATTGTATGAAATAAAAAATGTTGTAGTTCGTTCAGGTTCTAGTTCAAAACCAGTACCTAAACCATACAGGTAAAGGTCCATATTGGAGAGACACTTGAAAGGGATACATGTATATGATATACACAAGTTGAGTATCAAGTATAGAATATGAATATCAGTAAGAAGTAAATTGTAATTGAAGGACTAATGAATTCCTACTTAATTTCTTGGTTAACAGATTTGTTTCTAATTTTCGCATGTCAGGACATCATGAAAACAGAAGGCTGGGGTGAAAACTTGCACCTGACCCTGTTCACGCCCTGAAACTTTGTGCACCAAAGTACAAACTTTCCTAGATTCTGTTTTCATGTTGATTTTCCAACCTAGCTTTTTATTTTAAATTCCGTTAACCAAGAAATTGAATTGGTGTGGCCTTAGCGAAGAGAACTAGTTATTGGTCAGTCGACGGAAGTATTGGTGGCAATTTAAAAATCGAAACAAAATGGGCCATGGACGTGAGAAAAATTGAAACAAATGAGATGGATCCCAAACCAATACCGGAGGCATGCAAATCCAGCTTTAACAGGCCCCAAAAGCACTTAAAATGCAGCAGGCAGACTTAACTTTTGGCCTTCAAACCTCTCTCACTGACTTCATCTCAGAGTAATAAATCTTGAAATATTAATGGTGGTTTTATTTCTGCAATTTTTGTGGCACCTCTCCTCTACAAATTCATGACTAGAGCTGTGTACCTAAACAAATCTTAGGTACAGGTACAGGTACACGGGTTAAGGTACATGTATACAGGTCTGGACCTGAACCTGTACCTAAACTACTTGTTTGGAAAATGCTAGATTTTCAATAAGAACAAAAGCATGGTTGAACTGGTAAAAACATAATATTTGATTATGCTAGGTATTATTTTTATAAAAAAAACACAGATGAAAATTTGACTCCAGCCATGCAAATGTGTTTTCTGTGCTTTAGAGTGGCTTTAGAGCACTGCCACGGTAATTTCATAGCAATTTTATCTGTCAAAGTGGCCATCCCCTGAGTCAGGTCCAGTACCCTATACAGCAGGGTCAGGTATTTTGGACCTGTACCTAAATGATTGTACCCGGTACTGTATCGGTACAGTGTACTGGTACACAGCTCTATTCATGACACTGCAAATGCAGAAATGTTCGTGGTGGTTTTATTTTTATGTGCACGGTTTTCACATGTCATAAAGATATGAATTCAAACAAACTCTTCCTAAAGGCATATTCATATCTACAACTCTAGTTCTACAAGACCCTCCTACTTCAGAATGAAACAATCCAAATATGAATCATCTTTCGTTCTCCCGTGATACGATATGATTTGTACAATACGCCGCGGTTAGGAGGGGCTTTTGGGGATGCAGTTAATATTGCATACACTATTCCTCCATTAATTCCCATGGCCATGTCTGTAGGGAACATTCACAGGATCATTTTTCATCCCCAGTTTTCTATAACAACCACATTCCGATACATAACGGAAAAACGCAGAAATTCCCAAAAGGAATCCTGAACGTGGAATTTTAAGTGTTTTAACCTTTGTTACATTTTGATAACAAAATCACAAGGACAATTTTAATGTCATGAATCATTAAAAAATATCCTTTTAGTAGAAAAGTGTCAGTTTTGTTTTGAAACAAAATGGAGGCACAAACTTCTCCAAAGTATTTTGTTGCACATTTGTTTTGTTGACATAAAATACTGTATACAAAAATATGTCTTCAATTCAAGATATGATATCCCCAAAAGTAGCATTTTTCCTGCCAGTTTCTAATTACTTTAAATAAAAAAATAAGCAAAAAATGCCCCTAAGATTTCAAAATTCATTAACAATTCTCTATAATTCTCGGTACTCCTACCGGTAACATTGGAAAGGATCAATTTGAAGTTTAAAATTTCAAGCACAAGGTGACAAAATTCAAAGGTCACAAAATGTTCTACTTGTTTTACACCTGTGTAATGTTACCCAGTGATTGGCCTGCCATTCACCACCAATCAGGTCATAAAGCTGTCAACTTCCTTTCATCTGATTGGACAATGCTCTAAACAGGTTATTTGGGGGTCAGTTGGATGGATGTTCATGATAACCTGGCAACTCCTGTAAATATAGTTATCTCAAAGACCAAAGACAGACAATTAACACCCCTAGGCCTTTCACTAGACTAGAGGCAACCAACCACTTAAGTTTAGGCGACTAAAAGCATTTGACAGGTCACTTAAAGAATTTCATAGATTATGAAGACATCTTTTCATGTTTTTGTTGTCTTTTGAATCATACTTTAACCTTGTTTATCACAGTCTAATTATGAAATCAAGGGTTGTACAAATCCAATTTTGGTTGCTCAACACTTGCTTGAAGCAATCTCCGTCTAGTGACAAAACGGCCTCAAAAAATTTATTCTACTTCTACTTGTTCTAGAATGTTCTATCAGCAAGGCTCGAAAAATATGTATCCACCTACATGTACAAACTGCCATCTATAGAAAGAATTTTCAGCTGTCTCGTAAAAATATAAACAACTTCCAACTTTGCAGGCTAAAAAAGATTCAGGCTTGGAATCATAAACAAATGTCTGCATATAGCTATGCAGTAGCAAAAATAGATATGTACATAAATACAGGTATTATTAGTAGCTATATAATTACAAAGGTATGCAAGGAGATGTCAAAGGGTTAGTGTTTGAAAAGTCTACATAGTAGGACAGAGACTTGGCTGTTGGATATTTTACAGAATATCTTCGCAAATTGCCGGTATATTTTCTTACAACTTTCAATGTTGCATGTACACAGAAAAAAATGTATTTTGAGCCCAAATCGTTACGAGAAGACATAGCAGTCCTGTCCGTCTAAAAATTCACATTATCATTTTTTTCATTATTATAATTCATAAATAAAAACAGCAACAAAGAAGGTAGTCAAGGTATACATTGATAACACTACAAACTTGCAGTAAACATATATCTGTCAGCAAATGATCTATTTTTGTTAGCTAGCTTTCTTTTGCCTAAGGCTTATACCATACGTATACCATATTGAAACTCTGTGTATCATAGAGAAATCAAACTAAAAATCTCCATTTAGAGGCCTTTTAATATATTTACATGGAATAAAGACGTATCTGACTTATGTTGAAAAAAATCCCATGCAAATAAGGACAGTTCAAGAAACACCACCAAGGTAAATCTACTTAAAGCCATCTCCTGAGATTTCACATAAACAGTTCAAGGCTTTTTCTGTTTGTTTGAAAACCTCGCCAGAAATTTCAACACCCCGAATACGTAAACAAACCTGTACTAAGCCCGGAAAGGTCGTGTTTTGGACATACCTGCACTCTAGTAGTACCCCACCTCCGGTCTGCCCAGGGCGCTAGTCTATACTCTACAGTGTAAGACCATCGCATTCATGAATTATTCAAAACAGATAACGACCAGGTACTATTCAGGACACATACGGGATCTTATTACGGTTTCATGTACAGCCAGGTGCGTTGGGGGAAATGGCTGTGTTTAGTACAGTACTAGTAGGCTTAGTAACTTGAATTTCCGTCTTTTCCTAGTCTTTTATTTTGGACATCCCGAATGGTAGACACTACGACAGGGTATGCCATCTTTGCGGCATGTTATATAACTCTCAAACCAGTAATTTTTGCCCTGAGAATGGTACATTATAACAGAAGGACTACCAAAACATTCAGGTAATTGTTAGCGGTTGTGTATAGACAACCTTACCCATTGATTCACCAATCTGATAAAACTATTTACCGCAAAGGAAAAGAAATAGGGCTTTTGCGAAATTCCGAAATCTTCATTAGCACACACAACCATAGTTTATGGAATACAGTCACTGTACTATACCAATAAATTGACCAATTATATTAACAATGTGTAGCCTAGGGATTAGCATGTTATATTCCACATGCAAGCATAATATTGATAGACTGTTCCAAAAAAACACCTACATGTAAAAGACAGACAACAGCCTAAGCCCCACCCTAATCGTTATTACCAATCAAAAAACACTTTCCTTTTCCTAATCAATAGACCGACTTAATTAGGACTGCTGACATGAACACTTGCAGCAAATCCAGTCAATCAAGACCCCCTAGCTATGCACTGATGTGTTCCTGATGACCATGCCAGTATTGAGACTTGTTGAAATGTGATATTATTGCTAATAACCAAGTAAACCTGTAGTTCAACTTGTGACACGGACATTTCAGGGCGACCAGTCAGTCAAGACCCCCTAGCTATGCACTGATGTGTTCTTGATGACTGTGTAAGTACCAGTAATAACACTTGTTGAAATGTGATATTACTGCTAATAACCAAATAAACCTGTCGTTCAACTTGTGACACGGACATTTCGAGAGGAACCAGTCAGTCAAGGCCCCCTAGCTACGCACTGATGCATTCTTGATGACCATGTAAGTACAAGTAATGACACTTGTTGAAAAGTGATAATCCAGCTAATAACCAAATAAACCTGTAGTTCAACTTGTGACATGAACATTTCAGGGCGACCAGTCAGTCAAGACCTCCTAGCTATGCACGGATGCGTTCTTGATGACCATGTAAGTACAAGTAATGACACTTGTTGAACTGCGACATTACTGCTAATAACCAAATAAACCTGTCGTTCAACTTGTGACACGGACATTTTCATGGCAACCAGTCAATCAAGACCCCCTAGCTATACACTGATGTATTCTTGATGACCATGTAAAATACAAGTACCGTAATGACACTTGTTACACTGCGACATTACTGCTTATAATATCAGAATAAACCTGTCGTTCAACTTGTGACATGGACATTTCGAGAGGAACCAGTCAGTCAAGACCCCCTAACTATGCACTGATGTGTTCTTGATGACCATGTATTAAGTACAAGTAATGACACTTGTTGAACTGTGACATTACTGCTAATAACCAAATAAACCTGTTGTTCAACACCAAAGCCCTGTCATTTATAATATAATATGAAGACAGGCCAACATACTAGTACTAGGCTCAAAATACTGAGCTGTAATTTGCAGACAAGTTCTTTCAAACTGCAGAAAAAGATAAATGTTGGAATCAACACCTTGAAATTTGGCAAGCTAAAAGAATACCAGCTAACTTAAGTGTTTGGAATGATATTGCAGAAAACTGTGATAAAGTATTTTGGGCCCTGTCCAAGGTCCAGTCACCAAGGTAATAGATATTCTACTGCTGTTTCAGAAGGCCATTTGAATGGTCTATAGGGAAAACAGGTCTACCACCATTAGTTCTGCTGGGATTATAGACCTTCCACTGATGGAATTTCCCCAGATGTCTCTATGGATTCTGTAAGTCCAGGCATTCCTATGGGAATAGTAGCAGACTTGAGAGAAATTTGAACCAATTCTTATGCTAATGCATTTGAAACGCACAACAATTCTGGAGTCCAAATGTACTTTTTGTAAATGTAAAAAAACGGAGCAATTCTTACTGAGTAATCGAAGAAACTTGCAAGAGTTCATGCATGTCTAAGATGTTTGTGTTAGGTGTTTAAGAAACAAAACATTTGATTCCCAAGCCAGATTCGAACCTCGGATGTTTATGCTTATCTGCTCAAGCATGTAGCGAAGCACTTTAGAGGGTGGATTTCACTGATACATGCCTGTGTGTAATGTTTTACATCAGCGATTTAGAACTAGAGGAAAAAGGAAGAACTGTCCGTATTTCTGAATCATATGTTTGTAAATGTTTCAGTATTTCAGCATTTTTAATACTTCTTATGATATAATTTTCACTTCCGAACATTTCTATAATTGCTCATTTTTTAAATCAATTTGTTTGCAAATGTTTCCATGTTCCAGCATTTTCAATACTCCTTTTGAAATAAATTTTCACTTCCTATCACCCCCCTCCCTTTGACAGATCAAACAGCATCAAACATTGCCATTGTCAAAAATTATTCAAATGAACATTGCTTAGACTACTTTCCAGAAATCATACACAAATGGACTTGTGTATGACCGTTGAGTCATAAATGACAGGTAAAATTTATATTTCTGACACATCGGAATGAGTTCAGTTGTTACAAGCAACAAACTTGTATCATAAGAACCTCAGCTAAATTTCAATTATGATGGTATTCTACATGAATTACATACTAGTAAAGATCAGAGAGGGACGAAGAAGATACTTCTTTCCTTATAAGTTATATGATTTTGGTACAACGATTTCATATTCAAATCATGTACATGTAAAACCAAAATTGCAGCAAGTCCAACATGTGTGCTTTTGCTCACTCAGATTATATACATTGACTAGTGCATTACTATTATCAGTAATACACGTAAATGTATATCATATGGATGTATAATATCATTCATTGCATAATAAAGCAGTGAATCAAGAGTTGTTTGGAATATAAGCTGATTGAAATATATCATATTTCATCTATAATTCTCCATCTACATCCATATTACATGAAATGCATATTCAAGTCTTGATAGAAAAACACCACATGTTGCTTGTTTTTGTTAGCTACCATATACACATGTATTATGTATGGTGAAGCTTTACCAAAATATGTGTTAATTGTGTAATAAAGCTATGGGAAAAAAAGCGTTGATTTGAATATGAGTTGATAGCTATTTCAGATGATATTCTAGTTCATTTTTCACAATATTGGGTCTCTTACATAACATCCATATTACATGAAATGCATATCAGAATCTAATCTCCATGCAGATCTACCGGTTGCAAACCGTATCCAACTGGCAAAAGGAGGTTCTCGGGTTGCAATAAAAACTCCTTTTGCCAGTTGGATACGGTCTTTGCAACCGTTAGATCTGCTAAGAGATTAATCAAAATCTTCAAGGCCTGTTTCCCACGTGACCTTCTGGTTGGCCCTGATACCATCTTGCCTAAAATTCCTCCAGGCAAGGTCACAGATCTCAACAACTGGGCTCTCTTTTCTCTGACAAAAATGGATCTATCCCCATATGTGTGTTTGTATGGCTGTGTGTGTGTGTTTAACTTTAAGGTAGATGTACAATGTAGCAGACTGCAGTTTCTTGCCTATCCCTATGGCAATTTCTATATTGTTTATTTCTATAGTTGGCTCAAAATTATAGTATTACAACTTGTAGTACAAGAGAAATACAACAGGTAAAACCTACAAAGTATTCAAAAAGGAAAACACAAAAAAATCTGTGTATCGGTTCACACACTCTCTTTGAAATAGGGCTCTGCCGGGCCTGAGTTCTATCCTAGGTCGGACATGTCGTACGGGATTGCATCCCTCATTTCGGATGGTGACGTAAAGCAGGCAGCCTTGTGTATGACTATGAGGGAGCTTCAGGCGTAAGCCTCAAACCTCTGCACGCAAAAGAACCCAACACACTTATCGAGAAGAGTAGGGGTGACCCAGCGTGCATGGTTAAAATGTGAGCTGTATCAAAGCCTCAAACTACTAACTCAGTTTACTGTTGTACTGTTAGCTACTTGAAAAAAGCAATATACTCAGCTGTCAGCAAGTACAATTGAAGATCGTCGGACTGCTCTATGTATACTTATGTATCTATTCCAACATGTGTGTGTGGCTGTGAGTGTGTTAAGGTTCTTTCTGTGTGCCGTACCGCCTGAGAAAAACATGTGAAGATCTCCCAGCATGTCTTCTAAGTGACACCGACATACCATCTCTCTCAACACACAAGCTCACAACAACAAAATTTTCAACACTCCTCAATATCAAAACATATTCCAAAGAAAACAACAACTTCGGCTGCATTAAAAATACTTATTAATATCTAGTAGGGTTTATAGGGGTGGGGGGTCGAGGGAGAATTAATATTTTAATCACAAAGGGACGATTATAGGTTTGAATAGAGCGGAATGGGATTTGGGTTTTAGAAATCTAGAACACAAAATTATAAGAGTACTTACCTTTCTCCGCGATTCTGTGAGTGTCTTAAGGGTCTTCACATAGCTTGAGGTGTCTTAAGCAACTTGTGGTGTCTAGAAATTAAGCAGAATGTGAACTTAAGGCGGTTAAGCGAACAGAAATGTGAATTTCGGACAACAGAGTTCGGCTCGAAGCATATCCGCTATACAAGAAAGCAGAGCCAAATCTGATATCACGTGATCTTGGTCTGACTCATTTTCTAACAGGAAAACATCTTTTATTATGAAATAGTCAATATCATTAATATCATAACCAATAACTAGAAACATAATGAATGTGATAATATAAAATTTTAGTAGCTATAACTTTCATGTCAAAAGTTTGTATGATTTGAAAATTTCAGTATTTCACCCCTATTTTTCTGCAGTGGGATGATCGGAATGCCTACGTCATTTCTCAGAGAGGGAAACATTTTTTATCAGATAATTGCAAATATGTTAGATATCATAGCCTATGATAGAATATAGAAATAATGTGATCTTATAAGATTTTAGTTGTTATAGGATTTATCAGAAAAATTTGAGTGATTGATAAAGTAAATTATGTCACCCCTATTTTTCTAAAGTAGGATGATCGGAATGCCTACGTCATATCCAATATGGCTTCCAGCAGTTGACGAAAAAAAATAACAGTGACATATCTGATATGTTCGGGCTGTGTTTCTGTTCTCCTGCGGCTGGACATGACAGAAGTGATGGAGCGGACCCTTGCCTCCCTGCCGATGTTCGTGAAGGGGGAGCTGGGCGGTTCGTTCGGCGCGTCGCGGGGCTTTCAGAGCCTCATCAAGGCGATCGGCGAATCCCAGTCCAAACATGTAAGACCCCCCTCCCCTTTTCTGATTATATTTACCTTCGCCGAGAAGGTTATGCAGAGGGTAGCGTTTGTTTGTGTGTTTCTGTGTGGGTTTGTTTGTAACGTACAGCACAACTCGAGAAGGCTTGGATGGATTGTCTTGATATTTTGTTTGTGGGTAGGTCTTGATGAGACGTGGAGATGATTAGATTTTGGGTCCCCTACCGGCTTGTTACGGCACTGCAGCGGAACTTCCTGTTTTGATATCTCGTGTTCTGGACAAGATATGGAACTTATTTTTGAGTGGTAGATAGCTCTTTGGACAGAGAATGAGTGGTATAGGTTTTGGCCACCTAGCAGCTTTTTTGGAACTGCAGGAGCAGGTTTTGCTTCATTTTATATAGAGAAAAAAGATACTTGTAGATTTTAAGCACATAGCATAGCGGGACCTAGCGCCTTGAAACCTAGATCTAGCTAAATGATAGACAATAAACAAAGACAACAGCACTAAGTTATTGATTCATGTTCAACATCATATCTGAAACAAATCAAAGGGGCGAGTACGCCGCTCCCGGGATTCGAGCCCGCGGCAACGCCACGGCAACGCCTTAACCACTACGCTAAAAGGTCGCGACCAGTTAGCCTGGTCAGTTGGAGGCGCTTGAACCCCCACTGTTACACTACTCCCCCTTTTCTTTTTAAGATTCGTCCTCGAATCTCCGAGTTCGATCTTCCCTGTGTGGCACACGTTTGCCAGGCTCACAGGGCCGGTGTGGGAACCAGTGAAACAAATCAAAGGAGCGAGTAGAAACAGAAGTGATCCCAACCGAGATTCGAACTCACGCCGAAACCGGAGGCCAGATCACAGGCACGCACGCCTTATTAACCACTACGCTAAAAGGTCGCGACCAGTTAGCCTGGTCAGTTGGAGGCGCTTGAACCCCCACTGTTACATATCTAAACATAATTTCTTTCATTGTAATTTGTATGTTCCGATTGTGTTTTACTATCTGATGACCTGCTAAATTGTATATTTTGTAGATACAGTATTGTTGATTTTGTATTGTATAATTTTTATGTTGTTTTTAGTGTATGGGAGGGCAACTTGCAAAGGTGCGTATGCACCTGTTTTGCCCTCCCTTTTACGTTGTGATGTATTCAAATAAATAAATTAACAGCTACAATTTTGCATGTATGAAGCATAAAATGCATGTTGTAACTACTTATTTGGACTCTGGGATAATATCATATTTAAAAATGAAGTCCCTTAAGGTGATAAGTTATATAGGAAATTATAGAAAATATAGAAAAAGTTATTTCTAGCAATAATGGTTGTGTTTTTCACCCCTTTCAATTGGGCTATTGTTTGTCCAGACCTCCAGACAATTGTAGTCATTTGGTATATTTAGAAATGTGTATTCTGCTGTAAAAAGGATTGAAACTGTGTTTCCCAAAAGCTACAGTTTGTGGAACAGATCTTTGTAAGTTCATTTATACATCTACAAAAACTGAGTGTACAAATGTAATGATAACAATTTTTGTGTTCTTACTTAGGAAGAGGAACGTATCATGAAAAAGGAGGTGAACTACCTACAACAGAAGCTCACTCAACCAGACATCTCCAAGGTAAGTACCTAAAACTTCACAGGTTACCTGGGTCTCGTTATAACATCAAGAAACTTTATCTGAATGCTTCTACTTTTTTATAGTTTCATATATGATTTCAGTCACATCACTATGAATTCAATAGGTCCTTTAAATGAATAAGTACATGTATAATCGTGTTGTGCAGTCACTTTTGCTATTTTGTACAGGACAATTAGAGGAAAAAAAACTCAACTTGAAAGTTGATACAAAAATATTTAGAATTAGAATGCCACAAAAGAAATACAGAACTTTTGATGAGAACATTTTCCTACTGATCAATCCCTTTTAGTTTTCATACTTCTATACCATCCTTCATGATCTTTCTTGGTCTGTCCCTTTACTAGTAATAACAGTGTCGCACCCCTTTCATGACCATTCCTGAACTGTCCCCTACAGAAACAGATGAAGGAGTTGCTAGTGCGACTGGTGTACTGTAACATGCTGGGACATGACATCACCTTCGGCTACATCCACGCACTCAAACTGGCCCAGCAGGGGGGACTGGTGGAGAAGAGAGTAGGTCTGTCAATCTTCATCTGTATCATCATAGATAGACTAATCCTAACTGTCAATCAAAATGAGCACTTAAGGGTTTAGCCAATTAGAGAGTGGCTGTTGCTGCAGCTGTGAGCATGGTGGAAAATAGAGTGGGTCCGTCCACCTTGAAGATTTTTCTTCTGTATTATAGACTATTGCCAACTGTCAATCAAAGTTAGTAGTTTAGGCTTTATCCAATAGGAGAGTAGCAGTTAAAGTTAGCAAATTAGGTTTTAGCCAATAAGAGAGTAGCTGCAAACTATGACTGTTGCTGTCAGCATATAGTGGAGAAGAGAATTTTATAATTTTATCTGTAGTAATACTAGCTTAACTGTCAATCAAAATGAGCACTTTTGGCTTTAGCCAATGCGAGAGTGACTATAGATGGTGACTGGTGCCCCACAGTGATGCCCATCTTTATTTGTTTGTTTTTTTTTCTAAAAAAAACACAATGTTTTGTTGCTATTTTTGCACTGATTGTTATTTGAATGTAGCATTCATAAACGGAATTGTGTTATTCTCCCTTTGACCTTTATTTCCCAGGGTACCTTGCGGTGTCGCTGTTCCTCCATGAAGACCACGAGTTGATCATGCTGCTCATCAATACCATACAGAAGGTCCTGACTCTGCAGTTATTTAACCCTTTTCCTGCCGTGGACCCTATTGATGTATACACATACAATGTACACCCAAAGTTGAAGCATCCTCGGCAGGCGGAGGGTTGATTTAATTTTTATTTTTATATCACAGTCGTTTTGAATTGACTCAAATTTCTGTCTTGTAAAGAATCCAAGTACCTTAGAGGAACTGAAAGAGATTCAACAGAACTTGAAAGTAAAAACTTGTTTCTTTAATTAGATTTTATGTATTTGACATGTACTGTGTGTTTTATGTAGTATTGGACTAATTTTTCTTTAGTTGTAAAGCTCAACTGTGCAATGATTTAAACCAAATATGTGAAGAGAAAAATGTATTGTGATCGTGATCTTAATCAAAGAACAAGTCTTTGCATTTTGCAACCAGTGCAATTGCCCAGTGACTATAGTGTTTGCCTTGCATTTGGTAAGGCGTGAGTTCGATCCCTGGCCGAGTCATACCAAAGACTTTAAAAATGGTGCATAATGCTTTCTCTGCTTACTACTGTACTCAGAAAGAGTATGGGAGTTAAACACACACCACTACCAGTGAACTAGGCTCCAGCTGTAGTAATTGCACAAAGTTGTGTGGTCCAAGGGCTATTGAAACATAGATGGGCACTGCTCTATGCACAATTTGGTGCAGAAAGGACTCTAATTATAACTAAAATATATTTTATGGTACCTTCTAGGATCTAAAGAGCACCAACATCTTGCATGTGTGTATGGGTCTGACGGCAGTATGTGCCCTCATCAGCACTGAGATGATCCCAGCATTGCTGCCAATGGTGGAGGACAAGCTGCAGCACCCAAAGTAAGAGCTAGGGGGCACTATTGCACTGTGTACTTTACTCTCTCTTTGATGCAACATGCAAAATAAATAGTTGGTGGTGTTGCTGTATAGAGTGTAAATGTTCAGGGTGATTTTATGTACATTGCCAATGGTGGAGGACAAGCTGCAGCAGCCAAAGTAAGAGCTAGGGAGCACTACTGCACTGTGTACTTTACTCTCTCTTTGATGCAAGGTACACAAAATAAATAGTTGGTGGTGTTGCTGTATATAGAGTGTAAATGTTCAGGGTGATTTTATGTTCCCTGCCAATGGTGGAGGACAAGCTGCAGCACCCAAAGTAAGAGCTAGAGGGCGTTACTGTACTGTGCACTTTACTGTTTCCTTGATGCAACACTCAAAATAAACACTTGGTGATGTTACTGTATATAGTGAAATGTTCAGGGTGATTAATGTTCATTGCCAATGGTGGAGGACAAGCTGCAGCACCCAAAGGAAGAGCTAGGGGGCATTGCTGTACTGTGTACTTTACTCTCTCATGCAACACTAAGACATTTATTACTGTACTAGTAAATAGTGAAATATTAAGGATGATTTTATGTTCACTGTTTTTGCGGTAACCACTAAGTCCTCCCAGTGCATGTGAACATATTTTCTGTCTTGCTTTTCTTTAAATTTGTTGAAGATATTAACTGAAAACACAGCAAATGCCTCGTTTCCCAACCTGCTGCAAATTTGAGTCCTCGTGAACTTAAACGAATTTACAGTTTTTTCATTGTATAGTTACTAAAAAGTAAACTTAAGATATTAGTGTGGTTTTGGTGGATTGTCGTATTTCATGATATAAACGCTGACAGTTTACTGAAACCAGCTCAGGGGCTCACCTAGTGGAGCCACCATCTCAAAAATCAAACGATCAACGCCAGAACAGACACATACAAATATTCATGTTTCTCCCGTACCATCCCCCAGTGGAATGCCCTGCCTGGCAAGGTTGTGACGGCTCCCACCGTTGAGTCATACAGTGCCAGGCTGGAGGCCTGCCCGCCTTAGCCTGAGATCTCCTCCCCCCCTACTTTGCCATTCGTTGGGTCATGTGGGGACAACAAAGATGATGATGATGATGATGATGATGATGATGATGATGATGATGATGATGATGATGATAATGTCATATGCATGTTTTCAAAACCATCGCAGACACTCTATTTTCTTCTTACCACGAAATTAAATCCCAGCAAACTTACATTTTTACATTATGTTGTTTTTCACAGGGAAGTGGTACGTAAAAAAGCCATCATGGCCCTGCACAGATTCTACCTGAAGGCCCCAAACATGGTTCAACACATCCACGAGAAGTTCCGCAAGGTTCTGTGTGACCGCGACCCCGGGGTCATGGGGGCATCGCTCAACATATTCTACGATCTCATAAAGGTATGCTACAGTTTACAAACTTTAAGATATAGTCCGGCTATATATATATATGTCACCCCGCAAGGGGCGGTATAACCCCGACGACTACCACGACGACTATATATATAATACAAATGTATATATATAATTATATGGCCTGCGTTGGTCAGTATTGACCATGGTAGTCTGGCTATTCAAGAGATTATGTATTAGGATTTACTGCTTTTGCATTGTAAAAATGCAAAATCTTATAATAAGATTTTGCATTTTTACAATGCAAATCCTCAGTAAATCCTCACAAGGCGTAACACAGTCCAGTCCAAATTTGTACAAGATGCATACAATGTAAGTCCACACCCTGTTATTATAAGGTTTGTTCCACTCACACTGGGAAGGACAGATTCTTTTATTGATAAGTGTTATAGGTTCTAGGTGCTAGAGGTGTGGCTCTCGTCAAACACAGGGCCTTTGGCCATATGTCCAATCCCAGAGGATGTCCGATTTTGGTGGGGGTGGGGGGACCAATTGGAACCAGGATACATGTACTTTGGATACTTTATTTTGCTCCATTAGCTACATACATAGTATGAAGCTACTCTTCCTGGAGTAACCACAGAAAATACATCAGACAGACTACATAGAATTGCCTACAGGCTCTGAGAGTTTCCCAATGGGCTCTATGGATTAAGAATTACCTGGTATCTTTGCATGTCAATCAATTTAGATAAGTTGTCCCAGTGTCTGGTATGAGGAAAAAACAACAGTGGGCAGTGTGTGTGAGGAGAACACAAATGTCATTGTGTATGTAATTACCAGGGAAACAGGGTGTCCTCTGCAAAATTTAAGGGCAGCTAGTCCCTTTTTTTTTAATAATGTTTTTCATTGGTCAGAAATTACCCATGCAATGGCAGCTTTTCTAGTGCAGAATCGGTTTTCAATCACATAATACATGTACACATGGCCAACAGATACATATTTTGCTCCACACTTGCATTTTGTCGCAAGGGTTTGTGCGGCTGCCATTCGGCGCCACCAGGTGACCTCAATACGACTTTTCCCAACCGAAGTCAGGTACCCATTTACACCTGAGTAGAGTGAGGAAAGTCGTGTAAATTGCCTTTCCCAAGGGCACAAGATCGGTGACATTTAAAAGGGCAGCTAGTTTCTTTATTTTCTTAGAGAAGGGAGTCAAGAAGAAGGCCTGACGCCTTGCTAGCTAATAGCCTGGTTGTAACTGTTGTCTTTTCCCCCCACTCTAGGAGGATGCAGAGAAGCATAGGGACCTGACCAACACCTTTGCTTGCATCATGAAGCAGGTGATTGGTGGGAAGCTGACCAATGACTTCACTTATCACAGTGTTCCCGCGCCATGGATCCAGGTGCAGCTGCTAAGGATCATGGGAATGCTGGGGGCTGGGCATAAAAAGTGAGAAATATTTTCTGGGAATTTGTTTTCTCTGTATGTAGAAATCTCCTGTTTTGTACATGCTATCATCAATTCATTTTGTGTATAATATTAGCTGATACATTGTAGTAGGTTTACTAAATTTTAAAATAATCTCAAGTGTATAAAGTCAACATTTAGCCAATCATTTAAGGGGGGCATTATGATTGAAATTGATAAGGGCTATACTCCTTATTCTGTTTCAAGCTTGTAGTTACATCTTAGTAATGGATTTTATGAATTAAAAAAAATAGTAGTATGGCAGGTTCTGTTTGGACTTCATAAAATTTCAAACATTGCATTGATATGCCAACTGTCATAAATAGGTCAGGTGGCGTCTGTGTAGCACAGTGGCAGAGCATCCGGCTATGAACCAATAAGACCCAGGTTCAATCCCCAGTGGAGTACCCAGACATGTCCGGACATGCACCCAGACGTTGTGCCCTTGGGAAAGGCACTTAACACACATTTCCCATGTCCTAAGCCCAGCAGTAGGGTTTGGGTTGGCGTTAGGAAGGGCATCCAGCCATAAAAACTCTTGCTACAAAAAAAGACTTGCAGTTGATGAGGAGTTCTGGGGCTTCCCCATCCATGTGCAAGCACGTCTAACCCCCAGATGATGGGGAACAAAAGACGTCAAATTGGATAGAGAGAGAGAGAGAGAGAGAGTACTACATACATCATTAGATATTTCTGATTAAAAAAGATCTACTAAAGTAGCATCAGTAATCCCTGAGGTATGCACACTTCAGATATCCATGAGTTCAAAAATGAATCAATCAATGAGTGTTTTTTTTTCATGTGGCAGTCTGAGCCTACATGTACTTCCTGGAATTATTAGAATTGACGTTAATCTTTTTACTTACTTTGATTTTTTTTTACCATAATTATACATGATTGTATATCCTCACAGGAACAGTGAACAGATCTACGCAGTCTTGGACGAAACTCTGGACAAGTCCGAGATCAACCACAACATCGGATACGCCGTCCTGTACGAGTGCGTGCGTACCGTCACCGCCATCCACCCAAACCCTGCCCTGCTGGAGAAGGCTGCGGAGAGGATCGGCAGGTTCCTCCGCTCTAACAACAACAACCTCAGATACCTGGGTTAGTTTTGTTACAGCATTTGGTAACATTTTATTGTATATTGTTGATAATTCTTCACAGTATATTTCCAACAAGATGATAGAAACTGACAGCTTTAAATAGGTTTTGAATTCCACAAATTTAGACTGTTTTATTGTGTATTTGTTACTGAAAATTGGATGTATTTCTCATTTCTGCGTACTAGTTAAATGTCTTACTAGTTTTAGCAAACCTGTACAATTCAGCCCTTGGGCTATCCACAGCTTTTAATCCATGTTGTTGTATTGTGAAAATAAACCAGTCTACTACTACTACTGCGACAGTAACTACTACTACTATTACTACTTAACAGTAACTGTAACAGTAACTACATATTATTAGAAGGCATAGCCCATCCCTCTCCGCCCACTGCTGTTTACCTCCCCAACTGAATTCAGGTACCCATTTTTACACCTGGATGGATTGAGGAAAGTTGTGACAGTGACTCCAGGAAGAGTAGTGAAATGCACCTGTGTAATTCACTAATGGATGTCGTTTTAACAATAAACAATAAACAGTCTTTCCCAAGGACGCAATGTCTATCAAGTTACTCTGCCATTTCACGGGACCAAGCCTTAGGGTGGACTTATGAGGGTTGAGGTTATATGACCATACACTTTATGCTGCTCTCTGACTGGTGTTATACTTCCATGTAGGTATCACAGCCCTGACCTCCATGTTGCCCGTGTTACCGGGCGTCGCTGGTGAACACCAGATGGTTGTTATCGAGTGTCTAGATGACCCAGATGAAACTCTGCAGAGGAAGGTACTGTTACAGTATATTTACTGCTGTTTCATTCAACATCTATCCACTGACAATCCTTCCTATTCCATTTCTTTCTTTTTTTTTAACGTAAAAATGTCACAGAGGTCAGCGGTGTCTAAAGAGTGTTTCTTGTTTTCCCCCCCAATATAAAAACGCGTTTGCACAACCAAGTGATTCATTCAACCAACGTTTTCGTTGACCATCTGTGTCCTTCCTCAGGGCAATTCTGACTGGTTCACTTGCATCACGGCTATAGGTGTCGCTGCTTACAGATGCGGTCTCCAAAGTAAAGATAGTTAATGCAGTCTTTATTTGTATGCTAAATACTTAAACGTTTCAGACTCCATTTACAACTAGTACAAGCAGCGACAACTGTGATGCAGTGCAAAGAGAACCAGTCAGAATTGCCCTGAGGAAGGCAACACACGGTCATCAAAACTTGTGTACAAAGAGATTTGTTTGTCAGTGACCAATACCAACCTTATGAAACTATTCAGATGCAACTACAATACAATGTACGTTGATGAAGGTTTGACATCCAGGTAATAAGACAAAAGCCTGTGGTGGATTGATTGAAAAACAATTACTCACTCAAAGCAACTGGATAAAATTATTAAACAGACGATTCAGACAGCATCCGCTGTCTTCCATCAGTGTAAAAGGAAAGAACGGAAGAACCAGGACAATTTGATCCAGTAATGTAGCTTGAGTAATTGTTTTGGCATTTCAATCTACAATCTTTCCTAGTTCATGTCTAAAGAGTGTTTCTTGTTTTGACCCCTCCCCCCCAAACACTGTCTCTTGTTTTTCCTGACACTGAGACAGCATGTAAATTGGGAAGTTCGCTGTTCCGACTGGTTCCCCCCTCCCCAATTTTTGGATGCCCTGTCTGTACGGTGTGAGTGTCTATAAATCCTGTAGCTTAAAGCCTGTTGACAACTAAAGATAAAAATATGAGTGGTCAAAAGCGTGTCTGAAGAGTGTTTGTTGTTTTGCCCCCCTCCCCACCGCAGACGTTAGACCTCCTGTACAGGATGACCGGTCCGACCAACGTGATGGTGATCTGTGACCGTCTCCTCTCCCACCTCAGCACCACGGCCGACACCTACCTCAAGTCTGACCTGGTCACGAAGATCACACAACTGGCAGAGAGATATCCTTCTAGAGAAACAATCGCTCTTGATAAGTCGTATGATGTCCCTGTAGCTCAATAGTTGAATCTGAACCACACATTCAAGCTGGTTTTGCTCACAAACTGCCTGATATGTTGTCACGCACGTCCATCCATTACCGCGTTCTAACCACACTCCTCAGAGTGTCACGGAGCCCAGCATCTGGCTTAATGTAATCACTTCCGCGGGGGGCCCAGTGCCAACACACATGCCGTCAAACGTTTCCAGATACTGGTATTGCTATACAATCCTGGTTGGATATTTCCCTTCCTTACTTGTTTAAAAATACAGAGAAAAATGGCTGTATTTATCTGTTGTAAATCAGTCAGATTGTAATCAAACACTTGTTTGTACACGTGAACCGAACCCAGACAAACTCCATCATGGGTTCGGTAAGTTTGTCAGAATGCATTCTAAACAAACGTGCTCAAGACATACTATATTAGACAGTTTGTGAGCAACACCCCTCCCCCCTATGACGAAACCAGTTTTGTGTGGCCTAAGGCTTGCATTTTTGGTCCCTATCTCTCTGAAATGCCCAGAAAAGAAAGTTTTGGTCTCAAGGATCCAAAATTGAATTTTCTAGCCTATTTTATGAAATGTTAAAGTTTCTTTTTATGTAAAGTAAGATGTATGTTGAGTTGAGTTTCACCCTTAACAATCACACGTTTGCCCCCAGTAACGAATGGTTTATCACCACCATGAACCGAGTGTTTGAGCTGGGCTCTGACCTTGTGCCGAATGACGTGGCCCAGAATCTGCTGCTACTTTTAGCCGAGGGAACAGACGACGAATCTGAGGATGCAGAACTGAGGCTACATGCAGTGCAGTCGTACCTAGGCCTTGTGGAACGACCTCACCTTCCGGATATCTTGGTACAAGTGTCTTGCTGGGTCAGTAACCATCCTTTTGATGGTGTTGCAATTTTCTATAATTATGGTGTAAACTAGTCATTGTACTAGCTACTTTATGAAATGTGCTTTATTTTTTGTTACATAATGTATACACCAAGGCAAACACTTGTGTCAACCAATGGTTTTCTTCAATCATTTTGGTACTCTTTCTTTCTGAATGTTCTCACCACATAGCAACACCCAAAGATTTCTTCACGGTTTCAAGTTGAATAGGGCTGAAGCAACATCTCTTCTCCCTAAGTCAGAAACATCATTTCCGAAAACCTTGCCTCGCTGAGAGTGAGGACTGTTTTATTTACATATAAGGTATAGAAAGTAATCAATAGACATGATATTGCATGATTGTACAGCTATTGGTGCATAACACTGAGCAACATGTGCCAAATGTGGAACTATATTTTGTCTCTGAAGCATAAAGACTACCCTTACAATGCTGAGTTGCATGTATGTAATATATGCATGTATCCATGATTATTTTCTCAAGTCATTGAATACTTCTTAATGAGTTGTCCTGCTCTTTTCCTTCCAGACATTGGGTGAATATTCTTACCTCCTGACTGATGTGGAACCTCGGGATGTTCTGTGGAGACTCCTGCCTCTGTTAGAGCGAGACTACCCCTCCACAGAGACCAAGGGATGGGTCTTCACTGCCGTCTGTAAGCTCTGTGCACAGATGGGCAGAGTGCCGGAAGAGGTGTGTTTGTTTGTTTGTTTGTTTGTTGTTGATAGAGTTTAATACAAATGTAGTCGAATCAGTTAGGAGGCTAATGAAAATGTTCAATAGTCCTCAAGGTATCCCAGAATCCTCCGTTTTTCGGTGTTTCTCAATATTTAGATGTCCCAGAATCCTCAATTTTAGGGTGTTTCTAAATTATTTTGAAATTCTTGGTATCCCAAGAAACCTTAATAAGTTATTGTATCATAACTAGGAGCAGAATGCAATAAAACTAATTTCTACCTTAACCATGATGTCTTATTGTACTATATATTATATATACATAATTGACAACAGTACTGTACTACAGAATTGTTTCAAACACAAAGTTTTGCACACGCACACATCCTGTCAAACGTTTCCAGACATCGCTATACAATGTCAGTGACTAATTAATTTCGCCTCCTCACTTGCATAAAATTACTGAGGAAAGCAGCTTGTTTTGTACTTAATTGTCGTAAACAGTCAAATTGTACTCGAACATCTGCTTTTTCTGGGTTCGGAGAATGTCCTTCGAACATGTTCCACTTTCTATGGACGTGCAAGGTTACATACCACTAGACCATTTGTGACCAAAATCCCCCCTATGAGTATGACAAAATCAGTTTGCGTGGCTCAAATTCGTGTCTTCGGACTGATAAAGTGTTTGAATGTATTTCGCAGGTTGTGTTAGTTTGTGAGCAGAACGTGAGCTGTCTGGATGTAGACCTGAGACAGCGCGCGGCAGAACTGTTGGAACTACAGACCGACGTACCGCTCATGCAGACTGTTCTACCAGTAGATGCCTCCTGTGAAGATCTCCAGGTTACAACTCATTTTTTTTAGAACTATCGTAGAGTGGAACTCATTGCCACTAAGTAATTGTAGCAGCATTCTTACTAGTAGATAGCTTTCAAGTTGAAACATACTTACAGCTAGTTGTGCAAAAGCTATATGTGACAGGTCGTTCAGTGTAATATAACCAGCTGCAGCAGCGAAATGTGCCTGAAAGCTTGTGTGTTATGCCGAAGGGTGGTTATACTGGCTACACAGATACTGATACAACAACAGTTTTATTTTTGGCGTCACATCAGGAGCAGTGCCTTTGACGTAAGACTGTGATCTTATTAGAAATGTAACAAAAATTGCAGAGACAGACATTGACACTAAAATGTTAAATTCCATTATTCTCTATTTTTGGCAACTTTGTAACAGCATTGGCCTACATGTAGAAAAGCAGAGAGACACAAAAAGACTCCCTTATTATTCTTCATTTCCTCTTTTTATTTTATTTATATATCAACAAAAAGAGACTTTGTGTCAACAGGTCAACAGCATTTGCCTGGAAAGAAGAAACAAAAATATGCCTATCTCTATCTCTCTCTCTCTCTCTCTCTCTCTCTCTCTCTCTCTCTCTCTATCCAATTTAACGTCTTTTGTTCCCCATCATCTGGGGGTTAGACGTGCTTGCACATTGATGGGGAAGCCCCAGAACTCCTCATCAAGTGCAAGTCCTTTTTTGTAGCAAGAGTTTTTACGGCTGGATGCCCTTCCTAACGCCAACCCAAACCCTACTGCTGGGCTTAGGACATGGGAAATGTGACTGTGTTAAGTGCCTTTCCCAAGGGCACAACGTCTGGGTGCATGTCCGGACATGTCTGGGTACTCCACTGGGGATTGAACCTGGGTCTTATTGGTTCATAGCCGGATGCTCTGCCACTGTGCTACACAGTCCTTTTTTTCTATTTCACAGATTGATCCATCTCTGTCCTTTCTGGATGAGTTTGTGTCTGAAGCGTTGGCCCAGGGTGCTGCACCATACAAACCCAGACAACAGAGACAGTCGGAAACACTGGCCATGGAGGACAAAGGTACATGTATGTGATGTCAGAATCTAACAGAATCCTTGGAAAGCAAGCTATAAGAATGAAGAAAAACGAAAACATTGCACACAAAATTATAAAATGTTTCAGCAAGAAATGGGACTGATGATATGATTTGAAGTTCAGTTATTATGTAGCTTTCTTGTTTGAGTTATTTGATATGTATTATTTCTCTGTTGTGAGTTTTTATGATTATTCTATGGCAAATTATGTTGAGACTATTACAGTATGGCAAGAAACTACAGTACTGTAACTTACTGTTTACACTACATGTATTTATAATTTTGTCTCTGATCCACCTAGTATTTAAGATACTATGCGCTGCATTGTATCAATGTGTTATCATAATGTACAATGTATGTTTTTTTCACTCTTTAGAATGGAAAAGGACATATCTAACTTAAAGTGTCTAATAATTGATTAATTTTTTTTTAATTTGATAGAATAGTTTCAAACACAGTAGAACAGAATTCAATAGAAGGGAATAGAAGGACACTTTATGGCACTGACAATTTTCATGGTCTGGAATCATGATGCATTTGGAACCAACTTATCAGTACCACAAACATGTACATGTACATGTACAGTACATGTCTTGCTATGTGTACACCTTTCTAAAGGCCTTCATACTAGCCATTACAACACATGGCTTGTTTTACATTTCTAATCCATGAATAGTTTCATCAGGTTGGTAGATTAACAAAGTTTGTAGTTCACAACGAAGTGCTTTTACCTAGCTGATGTTTCCTTGGCTGACTGTCACCTTCTTCAGGGCAAGACTGACTGTAGTACCTCACACTACAGCTAGGTGTCACTGCTGCAGTGTGAAAAATGCTCCAGCTATGAACTGTGATGTGGGGATATACAATCATGTATAAACTCAGTCACATTTGGGACTGCATTCTTTACAATGCAGCAGCGACACCTAGCTACATTGCAAAGTAGTTCAACCACTGAGAGGGGATATAAACTCAGTCACATTTGGGACTGCATTCTTCACAATGCAGCAGCGACACCTAGCTGCAATGCGAAGAAGTTCAACCAGTGAGTTTTGCCCTGAAAATACACCTTTCTCACGCGGCGGACATGATAGAATGAAGACGAGGCCAATGAGGCAAAAAAGCAAAAATGATGTACAGATATGATTTTCCTCCTAAATCAATTAAGTTTTGAAATATGATATCCAAGTATCAATATTACAACTAATATAATGCGCAAAAAAAGATGCAGCAATTTAGAGCTTCGTTGGCCGATCCCATAGTCTCGCTATCCTCTGTCATAACATACAAAATTAATGTAAAATAAAAACATAGAAATGCAAATATTTGACGGTCATGCAGCCACTTCCTCATTGGTCGATTCTCTAATTATCAGGTAATCATTGGCTAAACTGCTAATTGTGATTGACAGTTAGGATCGGTCTAATGTTTGCCACAAGGGCCTCGTTTTCATTCTATCATGTCCGCCGCATGAGAAAGGTCTATGATCACAGACAGTCACCAAAACGTGACTGGGTATCAACACTCGGTTGTGAAAAAAGCACTCAATATTTAATTGTTTTATCTAATAACTCCAAAGTAGCTCAGTAGCATCACACACTCACTCATAAAGGTATTTTTTTTATTTCACCCCCAGCCCAAGCTGCCTTGTTCTCCGGTCTGAACTTCAAGCCATACGACACCCCCCTGGTCCCCCCCTCCCTCACAGCATCCTCCACACCCCCCTCCTCACAGAGTAAGGGGGTATCGGAGCCATCAGGGTCCCTCAGCTCAGGGGGGTCGGGGGCAAGTTCTGAGAAACTTGATGGGTAGGTATCATTATCAATAGTCCTTCCTTGGAAACTTTAAAATATACAATATGAAATACAACACAGTGTATTCCGTATCACCCGAGGTACCAGCCCGACCATGGGTCAAACCACCTCAAGGTTGAAAGCCAGAGGGCGATCTGACCCATGGAAGGGCTGGGACCGAGGGTGATGCAAAATAGTCCGTGTTGTATTTTATTTTATTTACTGTTTGCCATATTCATCTGAAAAAGCACACATTTTGATGCAAAATGTCCCAGAAGTTGAGAAAATTTATGTTTTCAAACAAAAACTTGTTACAGCAGCAATGCCAATGTTTGAATCTGGTTGTCAAATTTTTGGCAGCGGCTCATGTAAAGTGTGTTTGAAATGTAAGTTTTTAAACATTCTTATATTTCTATTTTATTATGAATGTTACAGTTTGGGACTTAAGACACGTGGAGTTCGGAAGATCTGGAGCAAAGACGGCTGCACCAAGGTCAAGAAAATGGCTGCTTCAACTCTGGAGGTTACACAGGAGAGGCAAGAAGAGACCAGAGAAGTAGTACTGGAAGGGCTTGACAAGTCAAGTTATTCAGGCAGTGCGCATGTGGAGGTAAAGTGGTTGATAGCTTTGTGGAATTACTGTAGATTTATCAAAATCGTGATGGGAAGTATATTTTAGTAATCAATGTTTCAACTCCATCTTTAGAATCAATATGCCTCATTTTTTGAAATTTCCATTAAAAATGATGTACTCATGAGTCTTTCACATTGGCTAGCTCCAGTTGTCAACTACAAGTGATTCCTTGATTGAAAATATTGTTTCACTCACAGTCTTCCTTAACAAAATAATTATAGCATTTCTGCTCTTTAGTTGGACTGAAAAGAAAGAAATACATTTCAGAATCTGCAAAATCTCATGTCTTTGCTTCACATTTTCAGATCACTATTTGTATTATAGCTGCAATGTCAAGGTTATCTGTAACTTTTGAAGACTTTTAAGAATGTTGTGAAGTTGAAAGGATACTATGTCTTGTCTTGTAAATACTACTAACAGTAACATGGCCACATCTTGGATGGAGACACGCGCCGAGCGACCGGCGGCAGATCGGGGGTGCGCACTTTATTCAGGTTTTTCTGTCAATCATCTCAGCTGACGTGATTGGGTTTGCGGTGAAGCCCAAATCGGGGGTGCGCACTTTATTAGAAGAAATACGGTGGTTGTTTTATATGGTCTATCTATGATGTTTATAATTTGTCTCCAGCCCAGCCCGGTAGTGGCCTCTCCAGCACAACATGGCGATGACCTGCCTGACCTTCAGGAGGACAGGAGGAAACAGCAGCTGGCCAGTGCACTGTTCAGTGGACTACAGCAGGGAGGAACAGCACAGGTGAACAGTCACTAATATTGAACTTATGATAAAAATAAGTTTTTAATAAAAACTATTAATAGTATCTGCATTTTTAGAAATAAATTTCTGAGAAAAAATAGGAGTTGATATGAAATAGCATCTTGTGTTCAAATCCATTAAATCAAATGTAAACAAATTAAGTGAAGGATATGAATTATCATTTCAATATATTAAAAAGAAGAAAAAGTATTTCAAGTGGCACTGAGCCCTCGATGCCTTCATGTCAACATAAGGCCACACCAACTTGATTTTATGGATGACATCCTCTGGAGACCCCAAAACTAATGCGCGCGGGCGAAAAAAAGAAAAATCCTGCAAAAAAAAAATGCTGCTAAACCACAGGGCTACTAGTACAAAGCTGGTATTGCGAATTGAACCACAGAACACAGTTTATTTGTAGGAGATACATGTACTTACTCTCCAAGCAGAGGAGTGGGTCCGGCAGGTTTTTGGCGTGTTTTTAGGCGTTTTTGTCGGGCTTTCTACTTTGTCATGGTATTTTCGTCTCTATAAATAGAGACAAAAATACCATGACAAAGTAGAAAGCCCGACAAAAACGCCTAAAAACACGCCAAAAACCTGCCGGATAGAGACGAAAATACCATGACAAAGTAGAAAGCCCGACAAAAACGCCTAAAAACACGCCCAAAACCTGCCGGACCCACTCCTCTGCTTGGAGAGTACATGTAGGTTGTCTTGTTCATCATAGCAGACTATTAGAAGGTATTTGGCTCCAAGGACTGTGGATGATATATGACTATGATGAGAATACTCATATACACCCATAAGGGCAGTTTCAACATACATGGCATTGAACT
This sequence comes from Branchiostoma lanceolatum, assembly GCA_035149815.1. Lineage (NCBI taxonomy): Eukaryota > Metazoa > Chordata > Leptocardii > Amphioxiformes > Branchiostomatidae > Branchiostoma > Branchiostoma lanceolatum. Next base: position 4,015,311 of record CM068884.1, on the reverse strand, counting down.
CCATATCAAGCATTCCATGGTTTACGCTCACAAATCCCTCTGCCAATCCCTCAATTCCTTTCCCATGTCTCTCATTGTTGCAAAAGTCGGCAAGTTCCGGAGTTCTGTGTAGCCTTGGAGGAGGTGATTTTTTTTTTTTTTTACAACAGGCGAAAATCAATGCGCGCGCGGATGTCATCCATAAGATTAAGTTGGTGTGGCCTAATTAGATATGTTGTCTATTTTTTAAAGAGTGCCATTGCTACAAAAAGGGTAATTTAAGGTAGTCCCATAGTTTCATTTAGCAATGGCTATGTGCAGAAGTACATAAACAAAACTAAGGGTACAAAGCTTAGATGTAGCTATAACTAGAAACCAGTTGGATTCAAGCCGCCAAACATTTTGTCAATAATTATTGTACAACAGCAGGCATTGTTTATGATGTTCACATATGTTTCATGTATAGTCAGACAAAACTGTACAAGTGACCAGCTGTACAAAATGTACATAAAGACTACCTCGCCAATGTGACCACTTTTTGGTGGTCTCTTAGCTTTACCACTAGCTACTTGAAAAGCATCCTGCTTCTGAATCACCTCAATTGAGGATGACTGCTTTGCCTACCTTAGCTAATTTTGTCCCATTGACATATCAAGCATTAAGAATCCTGTTTATAGTGACCATCTGTCCACATTTCTTTCTTCTCTTATATACAGCCAAGCCCAATTTTATTTAGGAACTGTATTATCGGCAAAGTGCATATCATAATTTATCAGTTCCATGAGTGATCTTCCCTCGCAAATTTGAATCTACATTGTTTTAGAGTTAAAATATGACCCTCTTTCTTAATTTTTTTCCTTCAGGCGCCCAGAGGACGAGGGATCCTTAAGACATCCAGAAGAGGGAAGACAAGAGGGCCAGCCGTGGGGAACCTTCTTGAAGGCATCGACACCTTAGAAATCAGTGCACAAGATTCTCTCAACCCTACAAGTAACAGAACAGACATTCTCACCAGCGCTGAGACACAAGACAACATCTTAGACTTAGAGGATGTCTTACAGCTCGATCCTATCGGCACTGAAGTCTTAAAAACGTCTTCCACTTCAGACAAAACTGATAGAACAAGACATGTGGAAAGCATCTTGGAAGAAGACTTGAAAACTGTAGAGAAAGATTCCAAAGATATTACTGACTCTAGACAATCAGATATACTAGAAAAGACGTTAAACTCAGAGAGGAACAGTGAAGAGCTTTCAAACAATAGAACTAAACAAAGCACTGAAGAACTACAGTCAGAAGAATTAGTTTTAGGTTTAGACAGACCGCAAGTTTTACCCACATCTACATCCACAGACTCCATACTAGATAGAGAGAACAGTACGGATAGAATGAAATTCGACAGTGGAACAGAGATCGCTACTACGCTACCGGAAGACCTGATGAGACTCCCGCATTCCGTGGAACACGTGGAACTGTGCGGGGACGAAATCGTTCGACTGTCTCTGTGTAAGGTTTGGAAGCCAGAGGAGTTTGTTGTCGTGATTTTCCTGACCAACCACAGTGGTAACAGAGCTGTCACTGATGTCTGTGTGAAGTTAGAGCCCTCATCCAATTTTCAGGTGAGTTTACTGTAGATTTTTATATTTTTCGTGGTGTTTTTATATTCCCAGTTTTCCTGTGACCTCTCACTTCTAAACTTTTTGCCTCCCTCTGTGTTATTATTGTTTTCAACCATAAATTCCCTTGCTTTTTGCCCTGATAGGAAATTAAAGTGCTGCAAAGTTTAACTTGCATGAATTTACAGACTGGATATATTTTTCTTTGCCAGTAGAAAGGGCCAAGTGACATTAGCTGGCATAGAGTGATATCATTAAAAGAAAATTATAAAGAAAATAAGGAAAATGTGTTTCATAGAGGAATAAAAGGATGGATGAGAGAGTACTTTAAAGATATTTCGCAGTTTTATTGACTGGAAGAAGTATTTGAATATTGATACCCATAGATTTGATTTTTTTCTTTCTGTTCAGTGATGATTATACATGTGTACCAGGAAAGCTGAAGCTAGCTGTATTGTGAAAAGAGTATTTCATCAGAGTCAGATGTAAAGATGGGTGATAGACTAATGTTTTGGTTTTATCTAATGGAAAGAGTTTGAAATTAATTATAAAATTTTGATTTTGTCTTCAGTGTTACATAGGTGGAAAAGAAGCTAGCTGCATTGTGGAGGAGAAGATAGCACTGTGTTCGTGCTCAGTACATTCGGCTCACCTGTCCTGTAAGGCACCCGCCCTGAGTATGCAGCTGGGTGGGGAACTGTCGTACAAGGACCACACCCTCACCAAGCGGCGCCTCTTCTTCACCTGTCCTGTACACCTGTCAGATGTGGTCAGGTAAGATCTCACCTGTTCTAGATCTGTTTCGGGGCTCAAGTGGTTATAAGGCAACCTCACTGCTTGGTCATGTGGATCAAATTCTGTGGATTCGTGGGCCGGAGTTCGATCCTAGGATTAACCCCAGCTCGGACATATTGTAAGGGATTGCATTTCATTATTTCAAATGGTGACGTAAAGCCGGCCGCTCCATGTATGAGGGAGCTTCAGGCGTACATGTAAGTCTCACGTGTCAAACCTACATGTAAAGGAACCCAACACACTTATGGAGAAGAGGTGAGCTGGTGTGCTTGGCAAAATACCGAGCCGTAGCGAAACCCCATTGCACTAGTCTACTAACAAAAAAATATAATACAATGTTCGAAGATTGAGTATGACATGTTCAAGTGTGCCTTGTTGGTATTTATATGTCTCCACCGTAACAGTGCCCCCGACACATCATGATACTTAAGTACCTAGTATATGTAGCGTTTAGAGGAAGAGGTAGGTGGGTAGAGAATAGACTAAAATTTTTGTGGTGGTTTTGAGGTGCGGTGAAACGGTCACCACAAAAACCGCAAACATAAAACCATTGAAAAAATTTCTGCATTTGCAATGATTGATGATCCACTTTACAGATCTCTGGAGTTGTCCACGGAACAGTACGGGGAGAAATGGCCGCTCACCTCACACGACAAGCGCCTCAAACTGGAGACCGCCGACGTCACAAAGATCGCAGTTGTCATGGAGACGTTACAAGGCAGACTTGGAATCCATCATGTTGATACTATAGGTAAGATTATTTTGATCTACCTTAGTTTATTATAATAAGAGTGTGCAATTTTGAATACCAAAAGTTGAGCTGTGTACTTTGGGTGCACCAGTGCACCTAGATAGTATATCTGTATGGGGTTTTGTACGTTAGGTTCAATTAGTGTACAACGTATTCTTGACATTTCATGTCAGAGACAATAATAAAACTGTTGCCATATTACTTGTTTGAAATTTGAAGCTAAGCTGTAGAATTCGAGTTCATGCAGCAATTTGTTTGAAGCTCGAAACTGTGTTGGCACTGTGCATACTCAGGGGTTTTTCTAGAAAAATTTAACAAGAGGGAGCACACACATGCGAGGGAGAGAATTCTATGTATTTATGGATGAATTGATTGCTGAGTGAAGGCTTTATGCTCATATGAAGCTAAAATCTGAATTTGACAAGGGGGTGCTGGGCTGAAACAAGAGGGTGCAGCGCCCCTATTTCCTGATTTAGATGAACCCCTGATACTGACATTGACTTGCTGATCAAGTATTTCGCGCTACTTTCAGATATCGTGTGCTACTCAGAACAAGTCTGTTCTTAATTTTCATTTTCCACTTTTCATGTTGTGCATCCAAATTCTTTTCTTGCACACCTAAATCTTAACTTGGTAAGGTGCATCAGTGCACTAGTACTTATTCTCAAAAATGAATTTAGAGCCCTGGCACAATGCATAATGAAACATTGGATCAGATCATGCAATTTTGAATAGTAGATAAGGGGTGTTAATGAGTGAGTTTTAGTGCATTGGGTGATTGTTACTCTCCAAGCAGAGGAGGGGTTTCGGCTGGTTTTGACATGTTTCTAGGCCTTTTTTACCAGGCTTTCTACTTTGTCATTTAGAAAAGTAGAAAGCCCGACAAAAACGCCTAGAAACACGTCAAAAATGCCTAGAAACACGTCAAAAACCAGCCGAAACCCCTCCTCTGCTTGGAGAGTAGGTGATTGTATTTTGTAAGGAAAATCTTCTCTTACGATGTTCTATGTGTTTCCTGTGCAACTTATACTTAGCAGTTAGCTGATAGCTTCTTTCTACTTAAGAATTTGTATGTAAAACGTAATACATTTCATAAAATATGATGCAAAGAGATAATAATGACTCATGTATCCATGTATCCAGCTTTATACATGTATATTTGTTTGTTTGTTTGTTTGTTTGTTTAGGTAATGAGGGCATAGCCAGTGGAACCCTCCTACAGCAGGGCCTGTGTCTCCTCCATGTCAAGGTCACAACCAAGGTCAACACTAGCACCGTGGAACTATGGGTAAAATCCAACAGCCAGCTCTTCACTGAATGTGTAGCTAGGGAATGTGATGCTATCTTCAGATGACTCAAACAGCATTGAATATATTGGCAAAATGTATTGTATAAGGTCATATTTGCATTATATGAGGATTATGTCCCGTTTATAGTAACAGTTTTCAAAAGGTTGTGTCAGAAAAGAAATCATATGCAGTGGACAAAATTCTGATGCAACGTTGACCAAATATCTAACAGATACACTTCCAAAAATAGCTTTTATTTTTCTGTCAGCAAGAATGTTATTCTGTATACAAGAATCCCTGTTTTAAGCACAAACAAGAATCCCTCTTTTAAGCACAAACAAGAATTGCATCTAAGAATTTTTTTTCTTAAGTTAACTTAAACCAAGAAAGTTCAAGAAAACAATTCAAGTAGAATCAAACTTTCAAGAAAAAATAACTTATGGGAAGAATCTGTAAGAATACAAATTTGACGAAACAAAAAACAAATCTTATATTAAGCCAGAGAAAGCACATTTTTCGAGAAAATTCTTATTGAAAAACAGCATGCTAGAAATATTTTCTTAAAATAAATTAAATTCAGAACAAAAAAGAATAAAATTCTTTGTGTAAGAATTGCCAAAGGCAAGACTTCCCACAAGGTTTCTTGAGTTTTCTTGTTTTTCCTTTGTTTACGAAAATCTTTCTCAACATAAGAAAATAAGAAGAATAAGAAAGAACAAGAAAAAAGATATTTGGTAGTGTACCGTGATGATTTCTACTGTAAGTACAAGAACTCCTGTACATGCCTAATAACACAGTGCAACTGAGGTTCCAGGTCGGTGAAGGGTTAAACGGTGTCCAGATGTTGTTGACAGTTGACTTTGCCACTGATTATTGATTGATACAAACAATTCACCAGCTAGGCTGATCACTCGGAGCATCGCTCATGCAAGTTATGTTCCGCCAACGGGCTATTATTGACAATGACAATGAACTTTATTGCATTTTCATGCACAGCATGGGCTAAATGCATTAGGTAACATAAAGTAAAAGAAATGGAACATTTTGATATATTCCATCTAAATCTACAGAGTCTCTTCTCTCTTCTTGAAACATTTGTACACAAATTCACATAGTTTTCCAATTATATCGTAGTTTTTAGATGACATGATACATGTGAATAGCTCGTTACTTTTAAGATGCGCATATTTCTTGTCTAGTTGTATGGGACTTACAAGGGATCTGCGCATGTCTGCGTATAGTGAGCATTCTAAGATAAAATGTATTTCATCTTCTATACAATCATTGTCACAGAAAGTACACATTCTGTTATGAATTATTATTAGCATTGTATCCTGACATTTCAGTGGACTGTATAGATTTTGTTCAGCTTATCTGTAGTCTGAAATCCATCCTATTCCAGCTACATTCCCTCCTCTGATTGCATCAAGGCAAGATTATCAAGCGCCTGTTGGTAGACGATGATTTTACATCCACTTATAATAAACAAGAATTCTGATTGGCTTCAGATTACAAGGTCCTCTGTAAGGCCACACCAATTTTATTTGTTGATTCTCGGATTTTGAAAGAAAAAAATTGGAGCGACAGGGAAACAAATAGATATTTTTTTGTAGTCTGGGTTATGTGCGGTCCTTTATAATCTATTTTAGTGGCTCTTGAGTTTATCAACTGAACAATTAGTAGAATCGTGAGGAGACATTTGTGAATGGGAATAGCGACCCAATTTATTTTTCAAAATGGAAAGACAGGAGAGGCTATTTTGAGAAGCAAGAAAAAAGATTGGTGTGGCCTAATGGCATGGTAACGCGGGTTGAAAATTTGAATTTGAAAAATAATTCAAAAAAATTATTCAGAAGTTTTATCAAGCAAGACGGTGACAGTAGACTGTTTCTCAGAAATATTTAGCAAACTGGTAGTAGCCTGGAGTCCAGCCTTGTTTGCGTTGGCCTGCTTCTCGACGGCGGCGGCCCCCTTGCCAAACTCTTGTCTAATGTAGCATTAATGCCGCACTACGCGCTCCTTAGCGGAGCACATTGGGCATTAATGCTGGATTCCCTCTGCTCCCTTTGGAACAGAGCATTAATGCCAGCATACACCCCTGTCCATTAATCATCATTTATCACCCAGTCTTCTTGGACTGAAGGGGAAGTGGAAACCCTCTCCCCTGGCTGGTGCCAGTGGGGGGTGGTCACACCAAATTAACCCTCTGCCCCCCTAACTACAGTCCACTCTTGTCAAATACCCCAGTTGTTGCAGGGTACTAATGTCTGGTCAAGCATGACTAAAGGCCGTGGCAGAAAGCACTAATGCTGGAAAGATGCCTCCTAATTGGTTCAAGCTTTGGCTGCTAGGACATTGAGGGACTGGTATTTGGACATCCATAATTACCATGAAATTACCATGGCAGTGTGCTCTAACCAAGCATTAGTGCTGCATATGTATTTCTGGCATTATAATGCTACATTAGACAACAGTTTGGCAAGGCGAGGTAAAGGCTGTTGTGAGCGGACCAAAGCTACAAGGCTGGACTCCAGGCTGAAAAATAAACGTAATAATTACTGATGGTTAATTTTGAGAACAAATAGCCAGAATCAGACTTCTGAGAATTCCTTGTTTCTAGATAAACATTGTAAACACGTGACCTGACTGAACAACATATCACCATCATTTCTAAAAGAATTCCATTTGATTTCATAAAGATTTTGTTTCTATTGCATACCCGGTAAATCGCATCAAGGCGTAACACACCAGGTTTGTACTGAAGAGTACAAGCTGCATAGCCGGGCAGATTTATGTGATCCACACACACCGGGAAGGACCCCTACTCTTAGTTCGATAAGTGTGTTGGGTTCTTTAACGTGCTTGAGGTGTGGCTCTCCTCAAATACGGAACCTCCATTTAACGTCCTATCCGAGGGACGTCCCTAGCTGAAGCTAGGTACTTATTTTCAACTGAGTAAAGAGGGGAAAGTCGTGTTAAGTGCCTTTCCCAAGGACACAGCGTCAACGGGACAAATCAGGGAACCCCAGATTCGAACCCGGTATCTCTGGTTTCTGGGGCCAAACACCCTGCCACTACGCCACTGCGACGCCACTAATAGATAATAGAACATAGGAAATAATTATGCACGCCCTTCTCCACGAGTTTTGGTGGTTTGAGCCACATTACATAAGTACATTTGATAAGATGATACATTACAAACATTTACAGTAGATTTTTAAAACTTTAAGATACATCTTAAGTTCCTTAAGTTAGTTTCTGCTTCACACAGTCGACACACAATCGTGGATTTTTTAAACCAGATTCACAACCAACATGACTTGCTTTGAAATTTCATGACTTGACTTAATAAACTAATAAGAACACCAAAAAGGGTTTATTTGTTACCCTGTTTAAATCTCCAATCTCTACATCTTCCTATCCTCTCAACTTTTCTAAGAAGACAGAGGAGGCCGTCTGTGTAGCGTCCAAAGTGGCCTAAGCACGTCCTATAAAAGGAAAAAAGAAATTACAATATTGAACGAGGAATGTCTTCGACGAGGCTTAAAAGATAACGAAAGTGTAAATAGTCATCTAATATCATTTTTTGAATGATGTCGATAAGCTTTTTAAGTACCTGGAGCGACCTGACAGAAAAAGGGTGCTACGGAGTCGCAGGTCCAGTCCAACCATTTTGATTCCAAACGGATGTTGTGATGGATAAAGACGCAATCCTGATTCCCATAACGAGTATCTGGATGTCCCGGACCCCACTGGGTGTACTTCCCAAGTGCAGACCCATCCATCCACTCAAACTTCCCTTCTTCGCGCTGATCGTGCAGGCCGATCCAGTAAACGGATCCGGAAAGGGTCTGCTGGAGAGATGATATGAAGGCGTTGGTCTCAGCGTCTCGGGGCATGGCAAGAGTGCCACCCTTTTCACGACAGGTATCGGCCGCTTCGCTGAAGATCTTCGGTGTGTTGAACGCTTTGAAGCAGGCTCCACGCATCTCCGTATAACCTGCAGGACAGAGGTCTAGACACCGCAATATAGCAGGGTAAGAGATAGTACATGTAGAGGATCAATCACCAATTAAACCACACGCCATTCATTAGAATGCATCATATCCGAGTCAGGAGGTAGGATTGCAATCAAATAATGAGATTACGCATTACGCTTAACTTTCAAACAGAGGTTTGCAGAGAATGTACTAGGAATAATGTCTCACCTTCATCGGAGCGTCCGGATGTTCGCGGATAATCAGGTGGTCCAGCAGGGTAAACTGGGCTTCTAGGCGGCCCTGGAGGCCCCATCTGTTCTTGAGGCCCTTTCTTCCCAGCTGGCCCCACGGATCCCTTTCCCCCTGGAGGTCCAGCTGGCCCTACTGGTCCCTTTTCTCCTGAAGGTCCAACCGGCCCCATGGCTCTCTTTTCTCCAGGCGGCCCGAAGGACTCAAGGCCAGCTGGCCCGATGGCTCTTTTTTCTCCAGGAGGCCCGAAGGCCACAGGGCCAACTGGCCCGATGGCTCCTTTTTCTCCAGGGGGACCAGGAGGCCCGAAGGCCACAGGACCAGCTGGCCCGAGGGCCCCTTTTTCTCCAGGGGGACCAGGAGGCCCGAGGGCCACAGGGCCAGCTGGCCCGATGGCTCCTTTTTCTCCAGGGGGACCAGGAGGCCCGAGGGCCACAGGGCCAGCTGGCCCGATGGCTCCTTTTTCTCCAGGGGGACCAGGAGGCCCGAAGGCCACAGGGCCAGCTGGACCGATGGCTCCTTTTCTCCAGGAGCCCCGAAGGACACATGCTCAACTAGCTCCATGGCTCCCTTCTGTCCAGGAGGACCAAGAGGCCCGGCGCACCCGTCTGCCTGGGCACCTGAAAAAAAGATCTCGAATTGGGCACCCTTTCTCCCATGAAATAGAGTTGCGTAAAAGGCTCATCATTAGTCCTGCAAATACGGTTTAAGTTATAAAACACTATATCTAGTGAAGGTCTTTTGTACCCGAATGAAATACCGCAATTTGAGCAAAAAAATCATAGTATTTGATGGAGAAGGACTCCCTCTAGCAACATATCAGATCAAACCTTTTCTGTAAGATGGGTGGACCAAATTAATTTTTTCAGGCTTTGGCTCCTGTATTATGATCTACTATTTTTTAGGTGAAAAGCAAATGACGTATGCACCTTGTTTTTTCTAACTGCAAGGTCTCACCCAGAAATTTACATGGTTATCATGATAACTGCAATTCAGAAGTATTTTAAAGCACACACACATACAAAAAGATGAAGTCATCTTTTGAATGGAAAGAGGGTTAAATTTAAATTTAAGGTACCTGTAGGCTTTTTAATGTTGCTGAGAAGCTGCTGTAAGTTAGCTGTTTGGTTACGCTCGCTGCTCAGGTCGCGTTTTAAGGCGTCAATAGTGGTGGACAATTGGGATATATTGATCGACAGCCTCCTTATTTCCTAAATATATTCCAAACAACAAAGGAAAATTGAAAAAGACAGAAGGACGTGTAATCCTCCTAACAGAAATGACATGCAACACAGCCATAAACACCCCGACCAATCGAATCACGTGAATCGCATTGAAACTCAGATTCGTATCAGCCATTTCCCGACAAATCGCCTTCTAACTTGCGTTAACATCTGACCAAACAAACTCGCCAGTGAGACGACAAGACGTTTTCAGTTTGACAATTTTGGCACTTTGGAAGTAATTGAATCCGCCCGCTATTTAACTTCTAGAGAAAAGTAGTAGAAACTAGAAGTTAGATTCAATCACTTCCAAAGTTCCAAAATTGTCAATCTGAAAATATCTTTTCGAAGCTGACACCTTCCACCATCTCACTGGCGAGTTTGGTCAGATGTAGTCGTTAACGCAAGTTAGAAAGCGATTTCTCGGGAAATGGCTGATACGAATCTGACTTTCAATGCGATTCACGTGATTCAATTGGTCGGGGTGATAAAAGAAATAGTGGGCAAAAAAATTGGTGACAGAACAATGTTTACCTCTTTGAGGATGAACGTCAGAGGTCCTACAGCGACCAGGCTTAGAAGCACGGCAATGCCGGCTGCAATGCAGCTGCGGTGTGACCAGATGAAGCTACAGAGATGACGACATCCTCTTGCGTCACCTGTGGTTTGCGAAAGAACACATGTGAAAAGCTTAAGACAAAATTGTGGCGAGAAGGAATTTACTCTGCTTCTAATATGCTTCAAATACTGCATAGGTGCTGCACGTGTACATGTTCCGTATAGAAGATACAAAATCCAGACGTTCTGCGACAGTACCAAGGGAAGCCGCCAGGCTAACGGGCCCATTGCCTTTCGTCTTCCCATGACCTACACCGAATGTCATCACAACGCATCCAAACCTTGTTGCATTATGATAAACACAAATATTTGGAAAGACAAACATACACCCAATCTACATTGACCTTCGTCTTGCCAAAACCTACTCACAAACAAGATTCCGTACGACACACCAAGTACTTATGGTGCTTGCGGTGTGGCTAAGGTCTTTGATACCTTCTTTAACTACCGACATGCCAAATTTCAGACAAATAAATCAAAATTCAAAGGGATCTCGATTTATAGGTGCGAAGGCACAAACCAAGACAAAACAAGTTTTTCAAAGTATGAAAGTCTCATCTTAGTAAAGAAGACTATTGTAGCATTTGCTTATCAATTATGTAAACGAGGACAAGGTTTGCATGATTTATATCTAATGATGTTCAACATTAACTTCCAAATGCCGCAAGAATGAAATTCTAATCATTTACCACTACGGGATCACAGTCCTTTCTTATCAATTATGCAAATTAGGTCTTCATTTGCATAATCGATCTCTATCGATATCTTCTCTATCACAGTAGCAAGCCGCAGCCTAACACCTTTGATACCCTAATTGGATCCAGGTCCCAATTAGACTAGCACCAGATGGTGTTATGTCTATATGATAGACAGAGGACGATAGAACAACAGATAATCTAACATCTGCTTGGAGAAAACCCAACTGAACTCAGACCCACAAAAGCCAACGACGTGAAGTAACTGTTCTACAATTCCATGAAGATAGCGATGTTTTCTGAAATATTGCATGACCAATAAAAACTGCTACTTCTTCCATCATCTTTACGTTTACGTTGGACGGTTTTGAAATATAAATTTTAATGTTATGGACCGAAAATGGAGCCAACATGTAAAGGCAACAAAATTCAGGCTTGTTAAAGCCTGCAGGTTGTGTTGTGTAAATAAAGAATTAAAGAATTAATCTCGCGTATACTAGCAGACGACAGTCCAAATTACATACGAATGCAGCAAAGGGATAGTGAATTATAGGCTGCGACTGTAAGGACCGACCAAAATCCTCCTGTCGTAGGCTACTGACCTATGATGACCACAATTATCCGGAAACACGCAAACACACACACACGTACGCACACGCACACACACACACATACGCACACATTAGATAGATGATCATCTACTCTTGGTTCAGGGGATTTTTTTGACTGTATGAAAAAAATAATATTATAAATATAATATCAAGGGTTAGCTATAAGAAGTGGATACCTGTAGGCGTGTATGCTGCGTAACGTTTCATCGCCTCAGCTCCCACGTACGCGTGTGAAGACGTTTCTTGGTCTTCTTGCAACTTGTCAGACGCGCCGTTGCCATGGCGGACACGCCTGCTAGGACCACTCTGATCGCCAACAGGTGATTTGGATGGCGGCCCGCCGGTTTTTACCGCCACCTGTGGTGACTTCTGCTGCAGCCCCGCCCCAGGTAAAGACGGTGGGAGATCCTCGTCCTTGATTGTATAGTACACTCTCTCGGCTTCTTCGTACGTGTCTGAAGAAGTTCCTTGTCGGTTATGCCGCTTGTCAGAAGCGCCATTGCGCTTCTGCGGACCAGTATGAGATTTGGATGGCGGCCCGCTGCTTCGGAAAGGCTCTGCTTGCTCGTTCATTTTACTGTACTATGTAGACACCAAGCAAACAGTATATTACTGTGAAATATGCATGAATAAGTAGCAAATGATATCTTAATTTGTCTCAAGCAGTAAACTTATGCCCTTATATGGAAGAACTGCATGAGGTGTGACGAATGGCATTTTGTTTTTCTCCCAACTACAGACTAATGTTCGGCGTAAAGACGTAAATGTATATTTGATGTACACGCGTTAAAGTGATCCTTACATATAGAACTTCAGAACTCGTAATTTGATTCATTGATCTTTGTGCGTGTTTACAGATAACGAAAACCTTCATGTACCCTTATTTGTGTGCAGGGTCGTTGCCATAGCAGACACGCCCCTTGCGCCTCTCCGTTGAAATGAAGGAGCGTTTTTGTTTCAAACTTTCAAAGAAGATAACTAAAGAAAGGAACGACGGATTTTGGAATAAGTACCCAGCTTGCTTATTAGCTGCATGATTAATAAGACAATCTTATCACCAAGTTTTTTTCCATAAATACATGTAGCACATGTAAAATCTTGCCTGCATTTTGACAAATGTAAGATTAATTTGGACTAGCTCTTGCTCGCATATTTTACTGTACTATGCAGGCACCAGACAAACATTATATAACTGTAAAAGATGCATGGATACATAACATATAAATATTACGTAAGTATTACTACTAAGACAAACTAAGATAGATTGGCCTTGCAGTATTGTTGATTTGGTGCCATACATTTACATTGTGCCATGTACTATTGTCGAGCAACAAAATTCAGTCAATAACTTGCTCATCTGGGCTTCAAACGCAAATGTACCGCACGTCAGTGAGAGTGCAAATGAAAATTGGTGCCGTCATGAGCTGCCGCGGCAGTGTCGGGGCTCAGTAAGAGGAGGCTTTACTTTCTATTTTAAGCGAACATACAACGCACTATCTGGACAATCAGGCCACAGTGCCGCATTACCGCTCATGATAGCGGACTAATACATAGTTACAGGAATTATTCACCTGAAGACCAGCACTGCGGCACACAATTATTTTCGGGAAATATTAAAAATTATACATGACTATAGTGATCTCCGAAAAATATGTAGTCAAAATCGAGAAAAAACCCGCATTATTTGCGCCTTATTTTCTGGGACTACTTCGTGTCCAGGATAAACTTCGGCGTGAGACTGTTCTGACATCACAGAAATCACTCTTTTACCGCCATTTTGAACTGCATGTTATATCAACTTAAACCTTTCACAACGACTGTCCGAATTATATGCATCTGGAGGGAGAATCTTCACAGAAAGAGAAGAAAGGACAAAGCACGAAGTGACCACAACAGGGACAAACGGCTGTACAAGTATGGAGAAAGTAGAACGGTACAAGATTCCACATTTTATAACAAGAGCCGACAACGTTGTAGTCGCTCAGGACTCGGTCGTGCAAAATGTCCCCAAACAGCGTTATTACGGGACGGTTTCCACAGAAAGTGAAGAGAAAGAATTGTGGAACTGTATGGGCACAAATGGATAGGCAACACTCAGGAATTTTGGTGAAGAATGCAGGAAGATTTGGAGTCAGATACGGGAAACTAGATCAAGCACGTGTGACGTCATGACTAAGGTGAGATTTTTTAAAACATCTTCGTCATTTCTGAGAGAAAAAAAATCTTCATCAGTCCATCAGAATAGTTCGGAATATGTGCTTTGCACCTCATTATTCTAAATTGCTGTGTAAAGATCTGTAAAGTTTTGTGACGATTTGTGAGAAAGACACCTTCCATGTTTCTTGTGACATGTACGCTACAACACAAGGACAGATACTGTAAAGTTTCTAATTTATTCCCAGTGGCTAAAGACAGGACCCGAGAAAAATAAGTTACAATGTTGCGAGTTACAAAAAGGTTAAAGGATTTCATGGTTAGTTGATTTTTGTTTAGAGCGAAAGGATTTTGCAAAAGACGTAAGAATTGGCACACATGGTGAGGTGGAAAATCCGTCGGTAATACGTCGGAAATGTTATTTGAGAAGTAGTCGGAAAATTGCCGTTTCGCGGAATTTGGCCGGAATTGAGTCGGTTGATGGGTGCTTAATGTCAAAATTTAATACTTTTAAAAGACACGGACAGAGTGTAAAGCGCAAACAATGTGCCAAATTAATACTTTATTTTGTAACAATAATTGCTCTTAAACCCGGACCATAAGCATTTTTATATTTCACTCCCTATACAGGGAGGAAATATATTGTTTTTGCTGTCTTCTTCTTCTGCCAAAAACCAACTAGATGTAAGGTGGCATATGGTAGCTCTAATACTGGTATTGCAGAAAGTTATATTTCCCTTTTGGTACATGCTACGGATGTCATATTTGAGGTGTAGTTAACTTAAGGTGAATACACCTGAATATAAATTATGCTCATGATGACTTCATTTGCATAAGTTATGCAGAAACTTGTATTTCCCTTACGGTAAATGCTACGGATGTCATATTTGAGGTGTAGGTGGATGTAGATTATGCTAATGAGGACCTCATTTGAATAATTTATGCAGCACCTTATATTTTCCTTATGGTAAATGCTACTTCATGTAATATAATGTTGCAGGACTAGGTACCTTCAGGAAAGTGGAATACACCTGAACGTGCATTATGATTATGAGTACTTCATTTGCATAATTTGTGCAGAAAATTCATATGCCTTTGGCCCAATGGTAGGGATTTTCTATTCGCGATGTAGGTAACTTTAGGAATGGTGAATACCATGGAATGTGTGTTATGCTAATGAGGACCTTCTTTGCATAATGCACAAACATATTTTTTTTCATACTTCATTTGTCATTTAATGTTTTTTCTTCAGTGCAGGAACACATATATGGTGGAAAGTTTCAAGGACATGATTCTGATATACGCTCCAAAGTGGATCCATTTTCAACATCAGTCTTGTAGCTTTCTTGTGTCTGTGTTGAGTTGAAGGTCACATGTTCCTACTTATAGTGTCCCTGCCTTTTGTTCAATGCAAGTTCAGGCCGGTCATTCACTTTAACAAAGTAGCAGTTGACCGTCAGAAGTTGAGACAGTCACGTCATTACACAGTTGTGTAGAGTAGACCACAAACTAAAGATGTACATGTATCGATCTGCATCCGTCTAACATGTACCTGACTTTCCCCATACAGAACACGAATCTGCTGAGGGAAAACCTACAGCTGTATTTTCTACCAGGACATCCAGCGCCCTTCAAGGATAGCACCCATGCGACTGTTGAAGCCGAAACACGCATGCTTCAGGGAGAGTTTTTGGGATAAGTATTTCAATATAATGTACTAACTTATAGCATGATGATGATGATGATGGCTTCTCCTGGAGAGTCAAAAAATTAGTTTATAGTACGTGATTGAAATTGTTTTAATGCTCAGGATATTAAATGATTCGGAAGATTTTGTAGCATTGGGTTTGAAACTTACATGAACATCGTACAGGTGTACCAAAGCACCACAATTGGCCGCAGCCTATCACAACCAGGTCTGATGCAGCGGATCTATTAATCCCTACATGGGTAGAGCAAATAATACAGTAACTGTATAAAATTGGTACAGTAAAGAAACAGATCAAACTGGTGTATAGAACACTACACAGGGGTAAGTGCGAAGAATACTGTTTGAAAGTAAATGCCACAGAGTCTGGTACGGACAACCATATAGAAAGCTGGCACCTTAACTGATGACGTACAGTCTCCATACCATTAAAGGGTTAAATAGCATAGTAGACCATATTCCTCTTCGCCATCAAGAATATTAAGTTTTCAGAGTTGTGTGTGTTTGTAAACTGGATACTAGAAGTCATGAATGTATACATGTACATATCTTTATGATATTTGAATTATGGGGCCCCCTGTCAGCTTTTCATGGTATTGCAGTAGGACTTCCAGTTTTCATTTCCCATGTTCTAGACATAATGCGGTTATAATTTTTCAAAGGTAGTAAATTGTGGTCATGAATAAGTGACATTAGGTCTGGCCCCCAATCAACTTTTTATTAACTTGCATGGTATGATTTTGTTTGAGACTAAACGGAGAATAATGATTTGAAAGTTATATAGAAAGCGTAAGTGATGATTAATAATAGATTCTAACTATTCATATCGGGCTAATTTGCATAAACAAATAAAGTTTAAAAGTCTGTTTTTTCATGTAAGGAACATGTGACATATGTAACTGAAAACCAGGGGAACGTCATTTACATAAATGTAAAAAATGTCATAACACCATAATTGTGGGAATGATTTCATCAGCATTAATGAATTTGGAAATACAAAGTAAAGATGAACATCATTAGACATGTATCAAACGTAGATAAAATCTATGCAAATGACGACCTAATTTACATATTGACAAAACCTTAGCATACGTCAATTGTAGGTTTAACCTAACACCCGAAATATGTCAGACATGGCAAATGCAATTGTCGGGGTTTCTTTTCGCCCATAGCCATACTTCTTATGAGGGGTGTCTTGAAAAAATGGAGAGCGAAGCATGGTACGTGCAGAGTAAGCAACAGAGCTTACATAGACTCTCCAGGCATACCGGCTGGTTTCCTAAGACGGCATTGGTCTCGCCTAAGATGGGAGACATTGCTAACAAGGGACCAGTTTCACCGCTATTGCCTAACACCCCAAAGACGTCAGACATGGCAAGTCAAATTGTCAGGGCTTCTTCTCGCCCCTAGCCATAACCCATACGACGGGTGTCTTGAAAAATGGAGAGCGAAGCATGGTACGTGCAAAATAAGCTACAGAGCTTACATAGACTCTCCAGGCATACCGGCTGGTTTCCTATGACGGCATTGGTCTCGCCTAAGATGGGAGACATTGCTAACAAGGTACCAGTTTCACCGCTATTGCCTAACACCCGAAAGACGTCAGACATGCCATGGCTTATTGTCGGGGCTTCTTCTCGCCCCTAGCCATACCTAATGTGAGGGGTGTCTTGAAAAAATGGAGAGCGAAGCATGGTACGTGCAAAATAAGCAACAGAGCTTACATAGTCTCTCCAGGCATACCGGCTGGTTTCCTACGACGGCATTGGTCTCGCCTAAGATGGGAGGCATTGCTAACAAGGGGCCAGTTTCACCGCTATTGCCTAACACCCGAAAGACGTCGAACATGGCAAGTCAAATTGTCAGGGCTTCTTCTCGCCCCTAGCCATACTTCATATAACGGGTGTCTTGAAAAATGGAGAGCGAAGCATGGTACGTGCAAAATAAGCAACAGAGCTTACATAGTCTCTCCAGGCATACCGGCTGGTTTCCTATGACGGCATTGGTCTCGCCTAAGATGGGAGGCATTGCTAACAAGGTACCAGTTTCACCGCTATTGCCTAACACCCGAAAGACGTCAGACATGCCATGGCCTATTGTCGGGGCGTCTTCTCGCCCCTAGCCATACTTCATATGAGGGTTGTCTTGAAAAATGGGGAGCGAAGCATGGTACGTGCAAAATAAGCAACAGAGCTTACATAGACTCTCCAGGCATACCGGCTGGTTTCCTATGACGGCATTGGTCTCGCCTAAGATGGGAGGCATTGCTAACAAGGGACCAGTTTCCATGGCTTATTGTCGGGGCTTCTTCTCGCCCCTAGCCATACTTCATATGAGGGGTGTCTTGAAAAATGGAGAGCGAAGCATGGTACGTGCAAAATAAGCAACAGAGCTTACATAGACTCTCCGGGCATACCGACTGGTTTCCTACGACGGCATTGGTCTCGCCTAAGATGGGAGACATTGCTAACAAGGGACCAGTTTCACCGCTATTGCCTAACACCCGAAAGACGTCGAACATGGCAAGTAAAGTTGTCGGGGCTTCTTCTCGCCCCTAGCCATACTTTATATGAGGGCATTGGTCTCGCCTAAGATGGGAGGCATTGCTAACAAGGGACCCGTTTCACAGAGTCACTGCCTAATACCCGAATCACGTCACAAAATGGCATATTATGAGATAAAGTCAAATTGTCGGGGCTTCTTCTCGCCCTTAGCGATACAACAGATGCAAGATTCAAATTCCCGTTAATTACCTATGGTATTTTATTTTTTTTCTTATAAAATATACATGATTTATTCCTTTGCATAATTGATATCTATAGATATTTCTCCTTTCCTTAGTGGCATATGCCTCGTGTTTGAAAGTGCTATCATTGTACGTGGCACATTGATAAAATTTCCTCATCGAGTATGCAGATTAACTCCTTATTTGCATAAATAGCGTCTTACTGTTTCTTAATCATCACTATAGCTATCTACATATCAAAACAACCGAAACCAGATATCTGTTTTGCAATGGCCCACTATATAGCTCTGTTATATATGTTGATTCATTCACCTAAATTCCAGGACCATTACTGTATGTTATGATAATGAAAGTTGCATTGTACAGTATAGAATACGGCAGCATGGCCATCGATCACTATTTAGAATAGATCCTTATTTTCATAACATATACATCTCTATGTTAATCATCATTCAAGATACTTCCGTTTGAAAAAAAAATGATGAGAAGCCAACAATATTCTCTTGTTATCCTCTTGCAGAGTTTCCATCAACAAGACCCACTGCAAGGGAGTTCAAGCTAACCTTACTCACATCTTGCTCCAAGAGCTATGTACCACTTAAAAATCACGACCCTAACACCTGAAGTTCCGCTGCAGTACCGTAGGAATCTGCTAGGAGGCCCATTATTGATCTTGACCCTTGTTTTGCAACCGGCGAGGTTAACAGTACATCCAGTCCATCATCAGCGTCACGGCTAGCTCCGTACGATCCTCCACATTCGAGTGCAATCTTGTTGCAGAGTAATCGTTTATGGTTTAATAATAATAATAATAATGCTAATCAGTTGCAGAACAATATTGTACAAATCTTCCTAACAGTGACGGCAAATTATCTGAGAGGCAAAACATCTTGGCAGCAAATTTTTTTTTGGATCCCAGTAGACATTTGCAGAAAACAGTCATGGAACTTTTTTTGATTTATTTTTTTTCAGAACAAATTATATAATGTACATCTCCATACATTTTTTAGGTCATGTTAGTCATGTATGAATTACTCTTTGTATGGTATATACATTCATGAAAAACCAGTTTAAGAACTTACAACACCATTCAAAATATACATGTACCAGGCGATGAATAAATGTACAGTTTGTACAGAATGATAGGCTCATTGGAAGTTTCGGGTAATATTGAAACATAGCTACTTGAAAACATGAGAGCTGAGTAACAATGGGTCATTGCTACTTCAACTTAAAAAAAGCTTATCACAAAACATGTTTTGTTAATTGCTGCAGTTTTGTACCATTTTTGACTGTTCTTCTTGTTAATGGGATAGCTGGTAAGTATCTATGTTAAATTGTTACCACGCATCTTTGTAACACAATCATATAGTACTAAATTAGGAACGTTAGCAAAACAAGTACATGACTGTATTCAGTAATACCCAGCTTAATTCCTTGTTCTACCATGTTTGATAATTTGATATTCACAGAATCTCTATGAAAGGAGAAGTCCTCAAGTAGAACATTCACTTTCAATATCAGTGATACAAAATCTATATATATATACACCGTTGTACATGTTGATGACTTCTTTGAAGGTCACAGTTAAAAGAATGTTTTCTACCTCGTCTACAAACTTGCATTTTGTTATTGTGTGAAGACTGAATGTGACACGGCCTTTCTCTACTTTCATCATCTCATAGCATACATGACAAATTACAACAACTATTTTGGAGATATCTGCTATTGTTTCAATATCATTGTCTACAAGTTTTCTCCAGACATACTATAGAATGTTATATCAGATTTCGGAATTTCTGCACATACCATTTTTTCTGAACCATTTACATATGCATACAGTAATAAAATATTCTAATTAGTCATAGTACATCACAACAGTGGACGTTTCGTCACCTGGACAGTTCGACCCATAGCCGATCAGGACTTTTCGACACCAGGCCTAGCACTGTTTCTTCATAAAGAGGACGCCTACCTCTAACCCGAACGCTAACCCTAAATTGTAAAACAGTATGTGGTTGTTACAATTTTCTAAAAGATGCCTACATATTGCTCCTTCTTAACTACAATGTAAAAATGTACTTTTTCAGGGTGGTCATACTCTGTGCATCAAGTTTGTACATTAATTCTTAAGACTGTGCACACCCTTCGAGTTCAAAGAAGACATTTTAGAATAGACCGTATGTGTGCGTAAAGGAAAGTTAGTGAGGAAATGGTGGCAGACTTTCAAGGCTTTTTATTATCCATGACCTCTATGTTTTCAGAAGTACAGATGTCTGATCCATTAATTCGTGATCGACCAGGAATTCATACGACCTTAAACAGGAATTATAAGCAAGAAAATCACATTTCAAACATTAAGAGCCTTGACGCACGTAGGGCAATCACGAAACTCAGAATTGGCTGCCATGAATTAAGTATAGAAACGGGGAGATTTCAAAAACTTCCTATCGACCAGAGGGTTTGTCCATTTTGTCCAGAGGTAGTTGGGGACGAATATCACTTTTTGATTTTATGTCCCAAATATTTTGATGCACGTAATTCACTATACTCAATGCTATCGTCGGATCTACCAGGATTTATCTCAATGGACTTGAATAGCAAATTTAAGTACATAATGAAATGTGACAACCCCTGCATGGTATACATTGGGAAGTATATCAAAGAATATCTAGACGTTAGAAACTCCTCCAATGATTGTAAAATCCCATTGTCATCCCATACTACTACACTATATTGTATAAGGTAGACTGATAAGCCTAATATAATGTTGTCTATGTACCAGTGAATGCCATACTTTGTACCTTGTACAATTGCTGTGCAATAAAGTTATTTTATTTTGTTTACATCTTGAGAAATATTATAGTGCATGGTACACACAGATGCAGAGACTTTCCAACGGACCTGTATAACCAATAGATGGATGAAGTCTTGTTTAGGATAGTGCAGGAGAAAAAAACGCAAAATATGAACGTTTTGTCCCTGTACTTTTTTCCACTTGACGGATCAACCTTCCTCCTCTCTACCCGTCTGTAGGAAAGTTAAATTGTTATTCAGGCCATAAAACCGCAGTTCTAGCCTACGCCCAGAAACGGACAGGGTAATTATGGCTGGGCGACAGAAAACAAAATTGCAGACAAAATATAACCAAAGAAACAGTGATATTTACAAACTTTTAGGAAAAGAAGGTGATTGCTAAGTAGTACAAACACGGATGCATAAAGGATAATATCTTTACCCCACGTTTTTTATGTTAATGTATAGATTGAATTCCCTCCTAAAGATCGTTGTTGTTATGACTTCATGACGTTTGGTTGTTGTGCAGATCCGAGTCTTCACAACAGACGTGAGGAGAAGCGCAGAGCGCCGCGTCTGGGGTGTCGCTGCTCCTTAGAGTGAGAGGTTTTTCTTTGAATTTCACTCAACCGTCCCCCCCCCCACACTCATGTATACACGCACACACATACTCACATAAGCACACAAAAACACAGATGCATAAACACCTTTACACAGTGTGTCACAAACATACACACAAACACATACATACACAAACAAACACACGCACAAGCACAGATACACGCATACATACACACACACAAATAAATAAACATTTGTACACGCACATACAGGCATACATACACACACACGCCTACACACAATAGCAAAGACGCACACATACACACGCACATTGTGTTGTAATACCTCTGTAATGACGTGAGGAATAACAGCTGTGTGATGAGCACACGTCTAACTGACGGACATAACTGTATGGTCATTCGAATGCCTCTATGCACCATTCGTATCAAACCTTCACATATACGTCCCGAAAAATACAGATGGCGACTCGATAAAAAGTCGTAAAATTCCCCTGCAACAACTTAGTGACACAACATTAATTTTCCTTTGAATATTTCATGAGCCACGCGGACTGTAGCCGTATACATCCTTGGCATTCAATCCTTATTCATACATCTGGAGAGATATGATAGTACATGGCACACACAGACACAGACGCACAGACTTACCAACAGACCCGTATAGTCAATAGATGAATGAAGTCTTGTTTATGCCATGCAGTATGGCAGATAAAACGCCAAATATGAATGTTTTATCCTTGTACTTATTTCCACTAGACGGATCATCTTTTAGTGCCTTCCTCTACCCGTCTGTGGGGAAGATGAATTGTTATTCAGGCCATAAAACCGCAGTTCTAGCCTACGCCCAGAAACGGACAGGGTAATAAAAGTTGGGCGACAGAAACAAAATTTCAAATAAAATCTAACCAAAAAACCTACAACGCAGTAACATTTCAAGTTAACTTTTAGGAAAAGGGTGATTGCTAAGTGGTAGAATCCTAGATATCTAAACGACAGTAGCTTTACTCCACTTTTTGCTATTGGTGTTCTGCTAATCTCCCCTAAAACTTGTTATGGGTTCGTCCTTGTTGTTATGACTTCATGACGTTTGTTTGGTTGATGCGTAGATCCGAGTCTTGACAACAGACGTCAGGAGAAGCGCAGAGCGCCGCGTCTGGAGTGTCGCTGGTCCGTACAGCGAGAGCTTTTGCCTTTGCATTTCTGGATCTAGCATCTATAAACGAAGAAAAGGACGAAAGAAGTACGTTGACCGGGTCGGGGATATCAGTTGTCCGGCCCCGTCGCGTCTGCTCCCGTAGACTCGGAAGAACGCGCCCGTTAGAAGGATGGCTTCACCGCACGGTGTTCTCGTCAGGATCACCTGTTGCATCTTTTTCATCTCTGCAGTACGCGTGAAAGGTAGGCACTGCCGCTATCATGGAAAAGCTGCTGTAATAAAAAAAAAGACTAGTTTGCTGTCCGCAACGACGATGACCATCAAGGCCACTATTGCATTTAGCAAGGCTCTATCTGTCGGTCTTTGTTGAGGGCTTCATTTTTGTTTTTTTTAGGTATATCAAGTTTAACTGCACAGTTACAGTACAGTTAGAGTCGATATGACTCTAAGAAATCAAAACATTAACACAAGTTTATTGCAAGATCTTGTAACTTAAAATGACTGACAGATAGTGGGTAACAAAATAGCATGTAACTACTCTAGTCTAAACATTAGCACTAAATTCTCATTTATCATTTTGGGTTCGACTTCCTGGCTTTGTAATTCTTGGCTCTGTAATGTATTGGTTTTGTGGTGTTAAGAGGAGAGTAGTTTTATTTTTTGTGTAAGAGTGGAGAAATTAGGATGGAAGTTGATGGCCTCTTTGAACGGCTCCTTTCTTTCGCAATGGTAGAATGGGCAATTTGAAATGAATATAAAACCTTAGCTTGCCAGTATCCATACAAATAAATAATGACAGAATGTTTGAATGTACGTATCGGTAGTTCTGGACCGTATCTTAGTATATACTGAATTGGTGTTGCCGGATAATTGTAAGAATAGAACAGATTGGAGTATTCACTACTGTCTATTATTGATCTCCCATTCAAAAGCCTGACTCCTATAGCCTGCTAAAGATTTTTGGTGGCTATTGCTAATACAAAATAACACTTGTGAGAACTTTCATGGTTTATCAACAGCATATATCTGTAACTAGATACTGAAGATTTAAAAAAAATTCTAGTCTCCGCATCGCGCAAGTAAGATACAAACGGCTCTGAATGAGAGGTTTGGACCAAAATCGCTAACTGATGTGTGCTATTATACTTTGTGTACGTTAGAAACAGGCACATGAATGCTGTAAAAAGTTATTAGGCTCGACAGGCTGTCCTCAAGAAGAGGTCAGGGGTCGAGCTCTTCATAGAAATTGTTTTAACTGTGCGAAACATTCAACGTATTAACAAACAGCGTTAGACTGATAATTGTAAATCAACGAATTCCAGCGGTCCAAGTGTTTAATTCTGCCTTTTTTACTGACATAAAAGTGTAAAATAAAAAACTCCTCTACATTCGTGGCGTACTACTCGTGTTGGATAAGGACAAAGCCACTGGAGCCATTATTTGGTCATTGTCATCTCGGGTTGGGTGTGCCTCCACAAGAGGTTTACTACTTTTTATAGTTTGCGCATGACTGAGTTCTCCTAGTATCTGCATATAAGAAGTTGTTGTTAGTGTGTTGGGTGTGCCCCACCTACAGGTTATGACCTTTTCAGTTCCAGCGAACACGGATAATAGACACGTCAGAACGATGTTTTAAAACATAATTCATCTGATATTCATACCGCTCACGGCGTGAAAATAACATGAGAATTTTCACTATTCGATAAAAGCAACGCAGATGAGAACTGCATAAAAAAATAACATTCGTAAAATTAGGACGTTTTTTTACCTTCTTTACATACCTTTTCCACAGAGAATTATCGCATTGTGAGAGTTCATCTATTTGATTAAACAAAAGCTAGAGTGTGATACGCAGCTTTTTTTGTTTGTTTGTTCGTATTATTTGTTTGTCTTGCATACCCGGTAAACCGCCTCAATGTCTAGCACACCAGGTTTGTACTGAAGAGTACAAGCTGCATATCCGGACAGATTTATATGATGCACTCACACTGTCTCACACCGGGAAGGCCCCTTCTCTTTTCGATAAGTGTGGTGGGTTC
The DNA here is from genome assembly GCA_035149815.1 of Branchiostoma lanceolatum. Lineage (NCBI taxonomy): Eukaryota > Metazoa > Chordata > Leptocardii > Amphioxiformes > Branchiostomatidae > Branchiostoma > Branchiostoma lanceolatum. Next base: position 3,990,325 of record CM068884.1, on the reverse strand, counting down.
GTTTACGTGTGGCTCTCCTCAAACACGGGACCTCCTTTTAACGTCCTATCCGAAGGACCTCTCTAAAAGAAGCTAGGTAATCGTTTTCACCTGAGTGAAGTGATGAAAGTCGTGTTAAGTAGCTTTCTCAAGGGCACAACGTCAACGGGACAAATCAGGGAACCCCGGATTCTAACCCGGTACCTCTGGGTTCTGGGGCCAAACGCAACTGCGCCACCGCGACGCCACCAGCTCTAAACTATAAAACGTCTTTCTATACGATAAAGCAGTGTGACTGCAAAACTGATGCGTAAGGGTGGTTACGTCACTTGACTAATACAGATACGCGATAAAGAGATATCATCATCATTATCATCTGATTGTTACGGTCTCATGGCCTTTCTCATCCATTCACCCCTCCCTACCCTTCATTGTACTGAGCCGGTTTTCGAAAGTACAGTTAGCTCTAGACTCAGTTGATGAATGTAGGTAGTGTTTGTTTGTTTGTTTGTTTTATTTAGATCTCCATTAGTGATATACAATATGCACTATTCTTCCTGGAGTCCTAATACAAATAAATAAAATGAAACGAAAACTATACCATTGGCTAACTAAGAATTCGACAAAACAAATGTTGTGAAATCAAAAGTAAACGAGAGATGAACGAGGGAGGTCAGAGGTCAACATAAGTGAAAACATAAGCTGGATGTAGTGGACGAAAAACCAGAAGTAATCATAAATTACGAATATAGGTAACTCAAATAAACTGAGCATAATATATGTAAATACAAATACTGAAGCACGATCTGCCTACACTTACATGTCCATGTTTTGGAGCTATATACAGGAGTAACAAGAGTTATATCGACAACACCATCACTCCACAAATCCCGACTAGAAATATACCCTTCTGTCTACGGCGAAGGCAATTACAAGTTTGGACATGGGTAAACACTGACATCTTCGCCAATGGTTTCATCGAAATTTTGTAATTAAACCAACGCAGTGTCTAAGAATTAGCAACAGTATTTTGAGGCATAACTGATCTTACATTTCTTCCCCCTCAAAAATCATTGTATTGTCAGGCTTCATCGATAATTATCTTTTCCTTGAGGATTTTACCAAAGCGTTTCGTTTTTAGTCAGTGACTTAACAAGGGCGTCAAAACTAACTTGTCCTGTTCCACCAGCCTGTAGTGATCCACTTGGGATGGAATCTGGTGCCATACCTGATGACAGCATCACTGCGTCCTCGACACATAGCCCCGGTCTCGAGCCTTACCTTGGACGGTTAAATGGAGTCGCTGGTGGAGGCGGCTGGGTAGCCAAGTACCTAGCCATCGGACAGTGGTTGCAGGTAGGCATACAAATTCGAAAACATTAACTAAACAATCGTGTCCTGTACACTGTCTCCCTGTTGGAAAGTGACTTTTTTTCTGTCAATACATTTATCAGGTTGGCTAAGTGAATAATATGTTTCTTACATTAACACCATAAAAAATGTCTACTTGGCTGACGTTTCCGTAACTCCTTAGTTTTCTTCACCATGGTAGCCTTATTGGATTATTCTACAACTTGTCGCAACACAACACTGTGATCCAAATGTCGGTCATGAAAAACTTTTAGAAGTTCTGATGCTCTGACTTGGGATTTCATGCATTTGCTGCATTAATAATTTATCACTGCATAATCAATATCCGTCAATAGGGTCTAGTTTCAGCATCCATTGCTTCTTATATTGCATTCTAAAAACAACTACATGGGAATTGCCTTTCAGGTTGATTTAGGAGAAATGAAGCGCGTCATGGGCACCATCATTCAGGGTCGGCCTACTGCCGACCAACGGGTGACGTCATACAAACTCCAGTACAGTACAGATCGGATTACTTGGACGACATATACCGGCAGCGATGGATCAGAAATGGTATCTGAAATCCTTTGTTTTTTAGTTTTCAATTAAACGTTAACAATAAAACTAAAGCGGTGTTGATCAATTACTTTTACCTGCGCTATTGATGGTGTGAGTCTTGCACGGATTGTCATTGATAAAGATCTTCTACATCTAGAGCTGAATAAATTATACCATACAAAAGAGAACACAAAAACCTCATCTAAAGTATCCGTTCATCTTCCAGGTCTTTCCAGGCAACGTCGACAGGAGCACCCCTGTCACGAACCTACTGAACAACTCAGTTGATGCTCGTTATTTGCGTTTCGTGGTTCAGTCCTGGCTTAGTTTCATCGCCATGAGGGTGGAGATTGTGGGCTGTAGCACCAGTATGTTATATAAGCATGGATGATATGTGCCTAGATATTCCTAACATCTTTAAGTGGAATCTACAATTCATTATTTTTGATTAATCAATGTTGAGAGATGAACGTGTCATCACGCAAGAATGTGAACAATACAGTATAATCTGTGAAGTTACCAGTACTATTTATAATGAATGAAGACCTTTATTGTACATGTTTGTCCCACTGGGCTAAGCACAGGTCACATGTTAACAAATCTATACATATTCACGGAAAACACTCTCTTTGCTGATGGCTTCATCTCCATGATCCCCCAGCTGCAGTCCCACCTGCCTGTCGACATCTGCTTGGGATGGAATCTGGTGCAATACCTGATGGCAGCATCACTGCATCCTCGATCAATAGTGCTGGTCTCGAGCCTTACCGTGGGCGGTTAAACGGAGTTGCTGGTGGAGGCGGCTGGGTAGCCATGTACAACGTCATTGGACAGTGGCTGCAGGTTGGCATACATAGTCATTAACCAAACAATCGTGTTCTGTACATTGTCTCTCTGTTGGAAAAGTGACTTTTTCCTGTCAATATAATCATCTATACGGTTTGCGTAAATCTAGGAAATAAGTGGTTCTTATAACGCCACCGAAAAGTTCTACCTAGCCGTAACTTCTTAGTTTCCTTCTCAAAGCAACCCTGATTGGATTGTTTTACTCCTTGCCGCAACGCAACTCTGCGGTCTCAAATAACGGACTACATTTCTGAGGGATTTAATGTTTTGAGTTGGGAATCCATGCATTTGTCGCATTAAGAATATATCACTGCATGATCAATATCCGTCTATATGATCTAGTTTCAGCATACATGTATGTCTTCAAGAGATTGGTAAATTTACTATTCTTGCTTCTTATTTTGCATTCTATAACAAGGAAAAACAACTACATGTGAATTGCCTTTCAGGTGGATTTAGGTGAGCTGAAGCGCGTCATGGGCACCATCATTCAGGGTCGGCCTACTAGCGACCAGCGGGTGGAGTCGTACAAACTCCAGTACAGTACAGATCGGATTACTTGGACAACATATGCCGGCAGCAATGGATCAGAAATGGTATCTGAAAAATCAAGATATCGCTTTGTTTTTATTTTCATATTAGATAAAATACCACAAAATATTTTTGTGAACATTCTAGATAGCCGAGCGATTTTGATCCATTAGCTTTATCTGCGCTATTGATAGTGTTGGTCTTTAACCGATTGTGCAAAAACTATTTGGTCATTGATAGTCTTCTAGAACAAGAGCTGAACAAACTATACTATGCAAAAGTAGAAGAAACCCTCATCTAAAGTATCCGATTACTTTACAGGTCTTTCCAGGCAACTTCGACAGGAGTACCCCTGTCCCTAACCTACTGAACAACCCAGTTGACGCCCGTTATGTGCGTTTCGTAGTTCAGTCCTGGCTTGGGACAATCGCCATGAGGGCGGAGATTGTGGGCTGTAACACAAGTAGGTTATAAACATGAATGAGTTGTGTCTACACATTCCTAACATCTTGAAGAGGAATCTATAATTCATTCTCGTCCATAACCACTGTAGAATGGAAACGTTGAAAGATGAACGTTTCATCACGTAAGGATATAAACAATACAGCATAAGTTTTTACAAGTGACATTACCAGCATTGAAACACTCTCTTTACAAATGGTTTCATCCACTTGATCCTCCAGCTGCAGTTCTCCCACCAGCCTGTCCACATTTGCTTGGGATGGAGTCCGGTGCCATACCTGATGGCAGCATCACTGCATCCTCGTTCCATAGTGCTGGTCACGAGCCTTACCGTGGGCGGTTAAATGGAGTTGTCGGCGTAGGCGCCTGGGTACCCAAGTACAACATCATCGCACAGTGGTTGCAGGTAGGCATGCATATTCATAAACTAACCTTTTCAAGGGTGTGATGTTTTCACTTAAGAATTATTCATCTTATGCATTGTCCAGCCGGCATCGCAAATCATGCGAACGCCGGACGTATTTGAAGATCGGCCGGAGCTCGCTGAATTTCAAAATCGTCCGAGCGTCGACCGTATTTTCGCCGATAATCTACCCTGTCACATGTTTGACGTCCGTCTAACACTAATAATTATAAATCCCCCATAAGACGATACCACCTCTTGGACATCGAATGGAAATCGGGCGAACGCCGTAAGGGGTTCGGCCCACCGTCGATAAGCCTATCGACGCCCGGCCGACACCTGGGCGTGCTTCGGCAGATTCTCTGCATGGCAACGTGTGACGTTCGAGCCAGTGTTACTTAGATGTTTTTAACGTTTGTAATGAATGTCTACTTTGAAATTGATATTCATTTTGTGGAGAAATACACGCTAGTCCAGAAAGTCAAGTTAAATTCCAGTCTCAGTTCATGAATATATATTTAAGACATCCAAAAAGATAGCGAAAATAAACCAAGAAGTATTGTCCGCGGTGTTCACATTTCATTTATAATCAGCTATTCTCATTGAACTATTACCCGAGCGTTGGCTGTTGCTCAGGCAAGCTACCGGCCTCTGTTGACGACCTGCGCGAGTTCAAAATCGTCGCCCTGGCCTTCCTGAATTTAAGCGCAGCTTCCAGTGACCCGAAAAGTCGGCAGAGCTGCTACTTCGTACTTCGGCTTAAAATGCCCATTTGGAGATCGCCGACACGCGTGCACGTCGGCCGAGCTCAATTAGAATGTGACGGGGACTTCAAGAATATCTCAAAATCAGTATTTGTCAATGTGGTCTTATCTCAGCATGCAGAATATGTGTTCAACAGCTATCTATTCTCTTCTTGCTTTTTATTAATTCTATATCTAAGAAAAACTATTGCCTCTCAAGGTGGATTTAGGGGAAATGAAGAGCGTCGCGGGCACCATCATTCAGGGTCGGGTTGATCTAGCCACCCAGTGGGTGACGTCATACAAACTCCAGTATAGTACAGATCGGATTTCTTGGACGACATATGCCGACAGCAATGGATCCGAAATGGTATGTGAAAAATTAAGATAAACTTTTTTTATAAATAAAACAGAACACCACGAAGTAAAATAAAGCACTGATTTTTCCTTAACATTAATTTCAACAGGGCGGATGTGATCCATTATTTTGATCAGCACTATTGGTAGTGAATGAATGAATGAAAGACCTTTATTCCACGTTTATGCTCTGATGAGCTAAGTACAGGTCATGGTAACAAGCAGAAGTACAGGTACAGTGATAACAGATATCTATCTACATCTAAATACTAATTTATACCGCTATGTACAGGTTCAATTTCTTCTTGCTTCTGAAGACAGTTGTAGATATATGAGCATACAGGGTTTATGAGATATGGCTTGTCTAGTTTCATAATGAGTACATTTTTTTTCTGAGCTATCTAAATAACGAAGACTAGGAAAATTAAAGAGGATATTCAATGTACATCTCCGACAAATTTTCCGAGACTGTTCAGTCATTGAATGTGATGGTGTAGAGCTAAGCAATCTATACTACATAGAAGAGAAGAAGATTCCCGTATCTAAACTATCCATTTATCTTTTAGGTTTTTCCAGCCAACGTCGACATGAGTATCCCTGTCACGAACCTACTGAACAACCCAGTTGATGCCCGTTATGTGCGTTTCGTGGTTCAGTCCCGGGATGGGAGCATCGCCATGAGGGCGGAGATTGTGGGCTGTAACACCAGTAGGTTATAAACTGAGATGTGCCTGAATATTCCTAACAACTTTAACTGGAATCCATAATTCAATATTTGTTACAATTAATGTAGAATGGATACGTTATCAACTTAAAGATGAAAAAAATTGAATGAAAAATATACATTTCATCATGTAATGATAGAAGCAGACCATCACGTAGTCTTTTATAACATATTTTTCATATAATTTTTATTAATCTAAAACATCTCCAGATACTTACATTTCTTTTCAGATTTCACCGAATTGGTTAAAGGAGGGCCAAAGTTTGGTGCGGGGACATTAGAGTTTTAGAAATACTAGATAAATACATAAAAAAAACATTAGGAACCAGGTGAACCACCTACCAAAATCATAACGATCCATGAAAGGTTTCTCGAGTTATGCTCTTGACATACATACAGACCCACCCAACAGCTGAAGCAACCGAAAACAATATCTTCTCGGCGAAGATAAATAAACACAAATGTAGTCACAGGTATTTAAATTAGGAAACAGGTCTCTCTTTGCCAATGGTTCCATCTACCTGATTCCTCAGCTGGACCTCCCCCACCAGCCTGTCCATATCTGCTTGGGATGGAATCTGGTGCCATACCTGATGGCAGCATCACTGCATCCTCGTTCAAAGGGTCTGATCTCGAACCTTACCGCGGCCGTTTAAACGGAGTTGCCGGTGTAGGTGCATGGGTACCCATGGACAGCACCATTGGACAGTGGTTCCAGGTAGGCATACATGACTGTTCATGAAGTAAATAACTGTGTTATGTACATTTGCTCCTTGTCGGAATGGCTTAATCAGGTGGCTAAATCGCAGGGATATAAGTTTTTTTTACAACACAACCTTTAGAAAAATTACGTTTCAATAACTCCTTAGTTTCCTTTACGATGAGAGCCTGATTGAACTGTACCTCTCTTTCAGCAGCAGGTAACACCACCACGCGGTCATTAATATCGGCCAGAAAAAATATTTTGGAGGTTGTGATGTTTCGACTATAGATTTTACGCATTGCTGTATTGAGAATATATTCTGAAATTATCCCTGGCCATCAATTACAATCTAGCCTAATTTCAGCATTCACATTTTGGCCTAATTTCTGCATTCACAGTATATATTTAAGAAAGAGATAGATCTGCCTTCCTAAAACACGTTAACAACCATTACCTTTCAGGTTAATTTAGGGGAATTGAAGCGCGTCATGGGCACCATCATTCAGGGCCGCCACACTGAAGACCAGTGGGTGACGTCATACAAACTCCAGTACAGTATAGATATGATCAATTGGACGACATATGCGGGCAGCGATGACTCTGAAATGGTATGTGAAACATCAAAATATCCGGAACAATTAATGTACCAAGAAGTTACATAAAGCATTATTTTCCCTGAATGTTTTAAATAGCAAAGGGGTTAGACTCACAAGTTTGAGCTGAGCAATTGATAATATTCTCTGGTGGGATGTAAGGAGACAGTTTGGTTATTGATAATGATTAAGATCAAGAGCTGAATAAACTACCCTGAAAAGAAAAGTAGAAATCACCTAATATAGGTCCGGGGGTTGTGGCGATGCTGGTACCACCCAAGGGTGTTGCCCATTCATCGCTACAAGATGTGATCCTGACACCCCTGTTTTACAACTTGTTTGTCGGCTACTTGGCGCATGGCACAAAGAGATTTCGCGTTTTCACTTAGGAACGGCCTGACCACCTTGCTAGCTAGAACGTCGGTCTGAGTTCCTTTCCTTTCAAAACAAGTTTTTATCTGTTTACCTTCCAGGTGTTTCCAGGCAACGCCGACAGGAGCCTCCCTGTCACGAACCTACTGAACAACTCAGTTGATGCTCGTTATGTGCGTTTCGTTCCTCAGTCCTGGCATGAGAGCATCGCGATGAGGGTTGAGATTGCTGGCTGTAGCATAAGTATGTATGTTGTAACCCTATCTAGCTAGACTACGTTTTCTTTGGGACTTGGGGGTGCTCATTTCGGACTGGTAGCACTATGTCACCCAACTAATACAAAAATACTAGTAGGTGAAGAACTGAATAGAAATGTATAGTTACAAGTATTGTAGATAGAAAGAACTACTCATGTTGTCAATTGGTTCCATCTACCTGTTTTCTCCCCCAGCCTGTCCGTATCCACTTGGGTTGGAATCTGGTGCCATACCTGATAACCACATCGGCGCATCCTCGTACCATAGTCGTGGTCTCGAGCCTCACCGCGTGCGGTTAAACGGAGTTGCTGGTGGAGGCGCCTGGGTTGCTGGGTCCAACTCCATTGGACAGTGGTTGCAGGTAAGTATACATATTCAGCATATTACTGTTGAAAAAATTGACTTTTTTCTGTCATTGGTTTATCAGATCGGATAAGTGAATCACAGGAATTAAACGTACATACAATAATCTTTAGAGGCCCCCCCGTATGGAACAATCTCAGCCAAATTCAACAGTCCTGCTCGTCATTAGCCAGTTTCAAAACACTTCTCAAGACCTTGTCTTGAGTTGTCTAATTCGCTTTCTATTGGACTATCTAAAAATTTGTCTTCTCTTTATTTGCATATCAATTCATAGTTCGTGGTTATAAACCTGCTGTTCAACTGATCTTGCTCACAGTCACTGACGAAAAGTAGTGGATGCTACTTGAAACGTCTGACCGTTTCCAAAATCATATCCAGTTGTTTGAGTAGTTGCTTTTTGGCGGACTTCTCAAGACAGATTTACAGAACATCCAAGCATTGCCTTCTCCTGATTTGTGTGGTTTCCGTTTTCAGCTTTTCCTTTGATATTTGATGACAGAATGATTCACATGGTTAATATTTTATATAGTTTTGATCTATATCTTTATAAATTGTAAATGGTAACTTGATAATGTACAATGTAATCACACTTATTATATAGCGTTATCTTACTAATTATGTTTACAACTCAATCTATTTTGTAGTTACTCTTCTTTCCATTTTGTTTCATTGGAATTTATGGTACAATTTCAATTTGTTCTTTTCATCATTTTGATTATGTAAAATTTTGTAAAAATTCCCATTGTCTAGTTGAGGGGAGGCCCATGAAAAGCCACCTAAGCTTCTGCCCCCCCTGCATGTTTTCTATTTGCCCTTTTTATCTTTTTATAATTGAACATATATGCGAATAAGCAATAAACAAAATTACAAACAATACTATTACCTTTAAAAGTTCTAACTGGTCGACGTTTCCGTAACTCCTTAGCTGCCTTCATTAGCCTGATTGGATGGTTTTACTCATTGCCGCATGCGCGCACCACAGCCCGGTGGTTCTAACTGTCCGCCGTTTTTTGGTGTTGTTTTTGGTTTATTGGTCTATTTTCAGCAAACAAGAGATAGGTAGATATACTGACATTCTTACTTTTTATTTTGCATTCTAAAACAAACTACATAATGAATTACCTTTCAGGTTGATTTAGGGGAAATGAAGCGCGTCACGGGCACCATCATTCAGGGTCGGCCTAATGTCGACCAGCGAGTGACGTCATACAAACTCCAGTACAGTACAGGTCGGATTAGTTGGACGACATATACCGGCAGCGATGGATCAGAAATGGTGTGTAAAGATAAAGATATCATTATGTTTTTATTTCTAGATTAAACAAAATACCGCAATGCCCTTATTTTTTCTAAACATTATATATAAAGAGTGGTTTTAATCCATCTGCGTTATTGATAGTGTGGTTCTTGGACGGATTGTACAGAAACTACTTAGTCAGCATACAAGTAGTGATAACGATCTTCTTCTAGATCTAGAGCTATACAAAATAGTAGAAGAAACCCTCATCTAAAGTATCTATTTATCTGCTAGGTTTTTCCAGGCAATGTCGACAGAAGCACTCCTGTCACTAACCTGCTGAACAACTCAGTTGATGCCCGTCATGTGCGTTTCCTGCCCCAGACCTGGTATAGTCACATGGCAATGAGGGCGGAGATTGTGGGCTGTAACATAAGTAAGCTTTAACCTTGACCAGATGTGGCCATATATAACATCTTCAACTTGAACACTTAATAAATTATTTTCCATAATCAATATAGACTTAACAAATTCAAACTTAACCCTTAAGCTGCCAGGTTTTTTAGCCAAGTAAAAATCAAAAATGTTTGACCCCTGACCTCCCTCACGAAACCCGCGAAACACCCGGCGGTGTTAACTCCCCTAACTTCCCGGCTTCGCACGCTACACGCACGCAAAGCTGTTTTGTTCTGGGGAATACCCTACCCCGGTTATAACCCGGTCCAGCACACAAGGCATATTTCTGTATCCCTAATTAAGTCGGGACTGGCAGCTTAAAAGTAAGGATGGGAACAGATTGGCTCGTAGTATTTTATAAAATATCAGAATATTGTGAGAACACATCGATTCGCTCAAACAAAACCCAGAGATGCGCAGCTATAAGATGTGTAAAGTCTTTTAATACCACCAGCCTAAATATAAGCAGCTTGGCTGGTAAACTGGTGTGTAGGGTGGTTATATCGCTTACCTAATACAGAAAAAAGATAAAGAACTACAAACAAGTATGGCTACTGGTATGGTTAAATGGAAAGACCCGTCTTTTTGATTTGCTAATGGTTTCAAATGTTTGATTTTTCAGCTTTAGGTGAGTATAGTGTCGAAGTCGACCCGGTCCTCCCAGCCTGTTCACATCCACTTGGTATGGAGTCTGGTGCCATGCCTGATAGTAGCGTCACTGCATCCTTTAATTTAGTCATGATCCCTGCCAACCTGCAAGTGTTGTTACGAGTATTTCTAATTCGAAAATTGGTATCTTTGCCAGCGGTTTCATCCTCTTGATCAATTGCTATTATGTAAAGACAAAAAGCTCTGCTGTACATCATTCGCAAGGCAGATATGTCGAAAATATGAAAATTGGCATCATTTATGACGATTACGAACAAATTATTGAATATTTCGGAAAAACAAAATGTGGGCTTAAAAGGCCCAATTTTTTTGCATTTCCATGATATTTCTAGAACGTTTTAAAAGCAAATTTAAAGTCTTACGGAAATCTTGAACCAATCTAGCGCTGTAGATGGCAATCTCTTATTTGTTTTAGCTTCAAATTTAGACCAAATATACACAATTATACTTACATCATTCTATCAAAGGAATGTATGTAGAATTAGGGTCTTCTTTGGCTGTCACGAGGTTGTCCTCAGAAGTAGTTTTGTTTTTACATTTGATGAACAATGAGATTTTGAATCAAATTTAAGACACAATGCACGGCAAAGTATAACGGTAGTAACATGATACAACTTTATGTCAAAGATAACCCGATGTTACTTGTGTTGTTGCTCTATGATTATACCTAAAAGTAGGCCGAATATTGAAATTGCGCCGATTTAACATTTCGGACTATGTTAGAGTCCCTAAAAATGTCAAGGTAAGATGATATCTTAACTCTATTTTATAAAGAAGTAATACTACCTGTTTTCTATGAAATACGTGCTGGTTAAGGTGGGGTACAGGCATGCGGCAGCACTTCTGGGGTGTCTTGAAAATACTATATAGTGTTACTTGTGGCTCTTGATTTTTTTTATACAAGTACCTCTGTGCAAGACAATAATTTGTGCAATTTTTTATGACGTCATGATGACGTCATCAACAATTACAGGCCACGCCCCTTTTTACAAAAGTGGTTTTTCCTCGCTAACGATCCAATGTACAAAGCTAATATTTTATGGAAAGATGCATAATAACGCCATTGGTCAATACACTGGCTCCTTTTTTGATATCTTTTTAAAATTAATTTTTGGTGAATTTTTTTCAATAATTTAATGAGAACCTCCTTCTGTGGGCCCTCACACATTATCAAAGTATCAAAATGCTTATGCCACCCGTGAGAGGCAAGATCAGGTGGTAAACCTCAGAACAGCATTTCTTTTTTTGCCCTATCATATACAATTTTGTCAAACTTTTGCTTTTGAAATCATGCTGTAGAGGTAGTATTGATAAAATTGGCATTTAGTAATCGTAAAATGACCCCAATTCGCCATTATTTGCTTTTTTCCCAATCACGCAAGCACTCACAGTGACATACGGGTCAATAACCTCTGCAAACACACTATCTGACAGTCAGAGCAGTGTTTACAGCCAGGCCAGAGAATCCAGCTTTCCAGAGGGAGGGAGGGAATAGCCAAAATGGAGGCCCCTGATTGGTCAGGCTGTTCCAAAAGGTATCGGCACCCAGCCAGGACGTTGGAAACTGCAACTTTGCCCTTGAAGTTTGCGGTAAACTGATAACCATGTAGGAAAATGATGCCAGATAATGAAAATAGACCTATACATCTAAAAAATCAGATGGTTATTTTGTCAAAATATTTTTGTTGAAAATGTGCTGCCGCATGCCTGTACCCCACCTTAAGTCTCGAGTCTTTCGTTAGTCCTGTGTCTTTTTTGCTTTGACAAAAGTACATATTTTGCAAGTTTTTGGATGTTTGAAAACAATATAACACACATTCCAAATTGATATTTTTTCCTAAAACTTTAACATTATTTCTATTCTTTGGTTCAAATTTGAGATGTTCACAGATACTATCTTTCTAGGCGTAAAGATAAAACGAGAAATTTTGTTATCATATCAACACAGTCTAAACATTAGTAACATTGCCTTTGAGTTGCAATATAACTGATCTTACATTTCTTGTGAGATTTCCTTTAGTCTATTACGTATAAGAAAGGGATAAAAGCTAACGTAAACATAGTTCTTGCCCTATCCTCTAGCCTGTACTGATCCACTTGGGATGGAATCTGGTGCCATACCTGATGATAGCATCACTGCATCCACGGTCTTTGGTATTGGCTGTGAGCCTTACTACGGGCGGATAAACGGAGTTGCTGGTGGGGGCTCTTGGTTACCACTGTATGACGGCATCGGACAGTGGCTTCAGGTAACTAGGCCTGCATCTTCATAAACTTACCAACCATGTTCTATATACGTTTGTGAATATTAGACATCCACACTTCCAAAAATCTTTTTTCTTGTTCTTTCTTATTTTTTTTATATTTTCCTATGTTGAGAAAGATTTTCGTATACAAAGGGAAAAGCAAGAAAACTCAAGAAAGCTTCTGAGAAGTCTTGCCTTTTTCAATTCTTACGCAAAGAATTCTAAGAAATAATTTCTAGCATGCTGTTTTTCAATACGAATTTTCTAGAAAAATAAGAAAAATGCGCTTTCTCTGGCTTAATATAAGATTTGTTTTTTGTTTCGTCAAATCTGTATTCTTACAGATTTTTCCCATAAGTTATTTTTTCTTGAAAGTTTGATTCTACATGAATAGTTTTCTTGAACTTTCTTGGTTTAGGTTAACTTTAGAAAAAAATTCTTAGATGCAATTCTTGTTTTTGTGTTTAAAACAGGGATTCTTGTTTGTGCTTAAATTAGGCATTCTTGTATACAGAATAATATTCTTGCTGACAGAAAAATAAAAACGATTTTCGGTAGGGCAGGTCATATGAAAGAAGAACAAAATGAGTCTTTACTACTGAATTACTGAAACGTCTGAGATTAAAATTCAGTAATCCAGTAGTAAAGACTCAATTTTATTCTTCTTTCATGTTTATATGTAAAATCTCCATGTTGCAAAAGTGACTATTGTCTGCCAAGACGTTCACCAGCTTGGTGAACAATAGAAATCTAGAGGTTTTGTTAAAGGCAACTAAAGCAATATTAGGGCCAAAACAATGGAAAAAATGCTGAAATATTTTGCTAGTGACATTTATTAACACTTTACTTCTGTCTTTAGTACTGATTTACTATTGATTTACTGAAACGTCTGAGATTAAAATTCAGTAATACAGTAGTAAAGACTCAATTTTATTCTTCTTTCATGTTTATATGTATAATCTCCATGTTGCAAAAGTGACTATTGTCTGCCAAGACGTTCACCAGCTCGGTGAATAATAGAAATCTAGAGGTTTTGTTAAAGGTAATCAAAGCAATACTAGTATTAGGGCCAAAACAATGGAAATGGAAAAAAAAAATTCTGGAATATTTTTGATAGTGACATTTACTAACACTGTTAAGCATATTTCCGTAATAACTTCATACTTTGAGTATTTTAAAACCGCACAAAAACGTACGGTGTGATTATTCCATTAGTTTTTCGAGCCCACAAAAACCCCGGCGAATATTTTCAGTGAGTTCTCACATCATAACGATGTCGTATTTTTGCATCATGGATGTCGCTATACATTGTGATAGTGTTGTTTGAACCTATCATGTATAGAAATGACGAAATAAATTGACTTTCAAAATCCAATTTTTGGGCCCTAATATTGCTTTGGTTTCCTTTAAGACAGCCTTGTAAAGATTTACCTGGCCACTTCATCAGGGGAGTCTGATTGGACTTTGCTTGTTTCCGAAGCAACAACATACGGGCCCAAATGTCGGCCGGGAAAATTTCGAGGTGGTGATATATTGATTTGAAATTCTATGCATTTGCTGCATTGTCAAAATAAGTATCCTTCAATGCGGCATAATTTCAACATAAAGAGTATGTCTCAAGATATAGTTTGAACTACTCATCTTGTTTCTTATTTTGAATTCTATAATGAAAAAATATTTCCTTTCAGATTGATTTAGGTGAAATGAGGAACGTTACAGGCACCACCATTCAGGGTCGCCACACTGCGGCCCAGTGGGTGACGTCATACAAACTTCAGTACAGTACAAATCGTATTACTTGGACGACGTATTCCGGCAGCGATGGATCAGAAATGGTATTCTTAGAGTTAAAATATCCGTTTTCTTATTTCTAGTTGAAACATGCCACGAATGGACCATAACAATTAATTGTGTTCTAAAAATATTGTATAGCAGGGCAGTTTGATTCATTACTTTAATTTGCACTATCGGTACTGTAAGTCTGGGAATGCACGGACTTTTAGGTCATTGATAGTAATGGAAATCTAGAGATGAATAAAGTATAGTATGCATATGATGTAAATGTTAAAAAAAGCCTCACATGAATTATTCGTATAATTTTCAGGTCTTTCCAGGTAATTTCCACGAATCCAACCCTGTCACGAACCTACTGGAAAACCCAATTGATGCCCGTTATGTGCGTTTCGTGGTTCAGTCCTGGGAGTGGCACGCCGCCATGAGGGTGGAGATTTTGGGCTGTAACACAAGTAGGTTTTACCCAGGGTTAAATTTTCGAGTTGAATTTTTATTTTGTTCTTTTCCAGTATCAATGCAATGGAAACATTCAAGGATAACCATCACGTAAGGGTTGGAAAATGAAGCCACGTAGTCTTTTCTAGTAAAACATCATTGGGTGCTTACATCTGTTTCCCACAAAATTACTGCTTTGTGAGTTTTCACCATGAAGCAACAAAACCAATAGTTAACTGAGCAGCTACAAAATGGCTTTGCATCGAATATACCGACTGTGAAACTGTGGAAGGTTGGTAATGCACTTAACAAATAGTGTAATGTAGTGATGTGACAGGTGTTGTAAATTTGAATCAGCACTATCTTTGTCAATAGTTTCATCTACTTGAACCCCCAGCTGCAGTCCCTCCAGTCTGTCCGTATCTGTTTGGGATGGAATCCGGTGCCATACCTGATGACAGCATCACAGTATCCTCGATCTATAGGCCTGAATATGAATCTTACCGTGGGCGGTTGAATCAAGACGCCTGGGTAGCCAAATACAACATCATCGGACAGTGGTTGCAGGTAGGCATACTTCTTATAAATGACATAGCCTTACATTATTTCCATTTTGGTCACCGTATTTTTAAATAATTTTGGGTTCTTAAAGGAAAGCTTCACAAAAAACTGAAAATCCTACTATGATATGCTTAATGTATTCCAAAGACAAATTCTTACTTCAAGTTGTTTCACATAAGTCCGTCATCGTTTTGGGATCTTCCACCATTTGCAACTTATGTCGTGCTGACGCCTTCTCACCTGATAATTATGGTATACTGAACACTGACGTCATATAATTCAATCATCAGGTGAAAAATTTAGAACACTGACGTCATATAATTCAATTATCAGGTGAGAAGAAGTCAGCACGGCATAAGTTGCAAACGGTGGAAAATCCAAGAACTATGACGGACTTATGTGAAACAACTTGAAATATGCATTTGTTACACTGAGAATATATCGGAACCCGTCAATGTACCCTTTTTAAGCATACAGAGTACCAATATGTCTTCAAGAGTTAGATCTCTATCTCCTCGCTTTTTATTTTATCATTTATCATTGCTTTATAGGTGGATTTAGGGGAAATGAAGCGCGTCATGGGCACCATCATTCAGGGCCGGGGTATAGCTCAGGGGGTGACGTCATACAAGCTCATCTACAGTACTGATCGGATTACTTGGACGACCTATGCCAGCAGCAATGGTTCAGAAATGGTAACTTGACGATTAAAATGCCAATTGTTACAAGGGAGTGGGAATTTGACAAAAATGTTATTTAGCTTTCCCATAGAGTTATATCGAATTCCTTATGAGTTTGACTTTAGTTATGAAAAATGTTTGTTTTGGACTGAATGTCCGGATACTGTTTGGTTATTTATTGTGCTCTAGGGCTGAAAAAATATACTATACAGAACAGAAGAAAATTCCGTCATCTAACTACTTTGTTTGCCTTTCAGGTTTTTCCAGGCAACGTCGACAGGAGCACCCCTGTTACAAACCTACTGAACAACTCAGTTGATGCCCGTTATGTGCGCTTCGTGGTTCAGTCCTGGTTTTATCAAGTCACCATGAGGGTGGAGATTGTGGGTTGTAACACAAGTAGGTTTCAACCCAGATGAGATGTACCAAAATAGTAACGTTACCTTTAAGTGCATCCTTTTCCTTTAATCTTAGTCATGATCCCTGCCAACATGCGAGTATAGTTACGATTATTGTAAACTCGACAGCCAGTACCGTGGTTTCATCCTCGTGATCCATCATTTTTTTTGATGTAACGTAACTTAAACAATAGTGCTAGAATATTTTTCGACTAAATTAGATGCATCATGTTTACCTTGGCGATTACTATCACGGACTTTTCCTTCTCTTCAGCTGGATTTCCAGGCCTGTGTGTTGACCCACCTACCCAAGCCAACACTACCGGGCCCGTGTGCGACTCTCCTTATCTGCCGGGAGAGAACTGCACTTACCCGTGTTCCCCGGGATATCACGTCACTTCCGGTGACGTCATAACCAGAACATGCACGGCAAATTGGTCATGGACTGAGTCGGATGTTTTTTGCCAAGGTACGATTTAAAATAGAACATAATCGGGGATTGCTTGACGAAATATATGTTTTTCTGGAAATTTTTGTGCAAAATTCGTGCCAAAATCTGTACAGGAATATTAGTTATGTACTTGAAAAAAAAGCTCTGTTGCATATTTTATATAAGGAAGATATGTTGAAAACATGAAATTTGGTATAATTTAGGACGGTTACGAACAAATTCTTTGGTATTTCGGAAAAAGTAAATGTGGGCCAAAAATATTATCTTCTTTGCCTTTCCATAATAGCTTTTCAAAATTAAATTTGTGTTTAGGTAACCATGAACAGATGTTGCATTTAAGGCGTGTTATAAAACGTAATTTGTGCCAAACTTGGAGGCGCTGTAAGTGGAAATCTGGTATTTGTTTTGGCTTCAAGTTTAGATCGAGTATACATAATTCTACCTACAAAAGAATGAATGTTTTCAGAATTTTGAGTCTTCTTAGGTTGTCACGGGGTTATCCTCGGAAGCTGGTAATTGTTTTTACATTTGATGAAGGATGGGATTTTGAGCCATATTTAAGATACACGAGAAAGTGTAACGGTAGTAATCTAATTCAACTTCATGACAAAGGTAACAATATAATACGTCTATAAAATAATTTCTTATGCAGGTTGTTGTCTTGTGTCGTTCCTGTGTGTTTTTCCCTAAAGTAGGCCATATTTTGGATTTGTGCATATCTAACATTTTGGGCTATGATAGATATTCTAAAAACGTCACGGTAAGATGATATATAAACTCATTTTAAGAGAAATTACCCCTGCATTTGTCTACCAAATGTATTCTCGTTACTTCTCGAGTGCTTTGTTTGTGCTGTGTCCTTTTTAAAAAAAAGTAGCACATATTTCGTAAGTGTTTGATGTACCAAGTTTTTGGCTGTGTGCAATGAATATAACAAACAATCAAAAATGATATTTTTCACGCAACACAATATATCTTTACCCTTGGTCCAAATCTGAGAATTTCACTAATGATACTTTTGTTCTCGGCGTAAAAGCGTAAAAAAATAAAACAAGAAATTTCGTTATTATACCAACTCATTGCGCGAACAACGGTAACATTGCCTTTTGGGTAAAACATAACTGATCTTACGATTCTTTTACCCGAGAATCATTGTTCGTGAAACTTCATCGACATTTCTCTTTCTTGGGGCTTATCTGAAACGTACTTTAAACCATTTACTACTTTAAACCATTTTTTTCATTTTCTTTTCTTGTTCTCCCAGCCTGTAGTGATCCTCTTGGGATGGAGTCCGGTGCCATACCTGATGACAGCATCACCGCATCTTCCTTCCTTAGCCCTGACGGCAACCCTTACTTTGGTCGGTTAAACGGAGTTGCTGGTCGAGGCTGCTGGATAGCCTTGTACAGCACAGTCGGACAGTGGTTTCAGGTAAGCATACATTTTTATAAATTAACAATAGAGTTCTGTAAAATCGCTCAATGTTGGAAAAGTGTCTATTTCCTGTTAACACGTTCATCATGTTAATAAATCTCAGGAATTTAGCTGTTCTTACAACAACCTTAAAACGACGACTTAACCGAGGTTAAGGGAACTCCTCAGTTTCCTTCACTGCCACCCAATGCCACAACACCACCCTGTGGTCACAAATGTCGGCCACGAACATCTTTTCCATGTCTAGATTATCTTTACTTTACATTTCACGCATTGAAAATATATCACGGCTTGATCAATGTCCGTCAATATTGTATAATTTTTGCATGCATGTTAATCTTTGGAAGAAAGCATTGTAATGATATAGATAAATCTGATATATTTATGATACAAATATATATTCTATAACAAAAAAATGCAATATTTTTTTGCTTTTCAGGTGGATCTAGGGGAAATGAAGCGCGTCATGGGCACCATCATTCAGGGTCGCCCTTCTTACGACTACTGGGTGACGTCGTACAAACTCCAGTACAGTAAAGATCGCATTACTTGGACGACATATGCCAGGAACAATGGATCAGAAATGGTATCAACTCAAGATGTCACTTTGTTTGTATGTTTAGATTAGAAAAATAGCACAAAGCATTAGTTTTTCCTGAACATTTTATATTTATATATATACTAGAGCGATTTTGATCCATTGATTCTATTCGCACTACTGCTAGAGTTGGTCTTGGACAGATTCTACAGAAACAATTTGGTCATTGACAGTGACGAAAATCTTCTTCTTTCAGATGAAGAGCTCAGTAAACTGTACTATACAGAAGTCTGAAAGGTCATGAAACTATTTGGTCAGTGAAGCCTAGAATTAACGTGATACACTTCACAAGTTGATTGATAGTGATAAAGATCTAGAGCTAAATAATCTAAACTATACAGAATAGTAGAAGAAACCCTCATCTAAAGAATCAATTTACTTCCAGGTCTTTCCGGGCAACGTCGACAAGAATACCCCTGTCACTAACCTACTGAACAACCGAGTTGACGCCCGTTATGTGCGTTTCGTGGTTCAGTCTTGGAATCTGAACATCGCCATGAGGGCGGAGATTGTGGGCTGTAACACCAGTAAGTTATAAACCTGTATGAAATGTACCTAAACATTCACTTTCTTAAAATCTTTAACTGGAATCTGGAAGTCATTCTTTACATAATCAATGTGAATGGAAGCGTTGAAAGATTAACCTCCTATCACGTAACGATGGGAACAATACAGGATAAGTTGTTACCAGCATCGTAAATGGGAAACACTGTCTTAATAGTATTTCCTACTTGATTCCCCAGCTGCAGTCGTCCCAGCCTGTCCATATCTGCTTGGGATGGAATCAGGTGCCATACCTGATGACAGCATCACAGCTTCCTCAACCCTTGAAGCTGCCGCTGCGCCCTACCTTGGGAGGTTAAACGGAGTTGCTGGTAGAGGCTGCTGGATAGCCTATTACCACACAGTGGGCCAGTGGTTCCAGGTAGGCATACATCTTCATTAACTAAACAGTAGTGATCTGTAAATTAGCTCAGGGATTTAGCTGTTCTTACGGCAACTTTAAAACGACGACATAGCCGGGGTTTAGGGAACTCCTCAGTCCCTTCACCAGGGCACACTCAATGCCACAAAACCACCCTCTGGTCCCAAATGTCGGCCACGAACGTCTTTTCCATGTCTAGATCTTTTTACTTTACATACATTTAATGCCTTTTC
This sequence comes from Branchiostoma lanceolatum, assembly GCA_035149815.1. Taxonomy (NCBI): domain Eukaryota; kingdom Metazoa; phylum Chordata; class Leptocardii; order Amphioxiformes; family Branchiostomatidae; genus Branchiostoma; species Branchiostoma lanceolatum. The sequence goes on along the minus strand of CM068884.1, from coordinate 3,969,967 downwards.
TGTATGGAGAATATCTCCCTGCTCGATCAATATCCGTCAATATGCTCTAATTTCTGCATGCATGTAAATCTTTGCAAGAAAGCATTGTAATAACATAAATCTGCTATATTTATAATATTTTTTTTTTGCTTTTCAGGTGGATCTAGGGAAAATGAAGCGCGTCATGGGCACCATCATTCAGGGTCGAACCACCTACGACTACTGGGTGACGTCATACAAACTCCAGTATAGCACACATCGGAGTACCTGGACAACATATGGCGAAAGCAATGGATCAGAAATAGTATGTGAAAAATCAATATATATCACTTTGTCTTTACATTAAGATTAAACTAAATACAGCAAAGCATTATAATTTCCTGTACATATTACATAGCAGAGCAATTTTGATTCATTTGTTTTATCAACGTTATTCTATGTGTGGATCGTGATTGGATGGTACAATGTTTTTTTCTTCATTTATAAAAGTGTTAAGATCTTCTTCTAGATCTAGAGCTGAATAAACTTTACTATACAGAAAAGTAAAGTACCCGTTTACCTTCCAGGTCTTTCCGGGCAACGTCAACCGGTTCACCGCTGTCACGAACCTACTGAACAACCCATTTGATGCCCGTTATGTGCGTTTCGTGGTTCAGTCTTGGGTTGGGAGTATCGCCATGAGGGCTGAGATTGTGGGCTGTAACACCAGTAGGTTATAAACATGGATGAGATATGCCTCAACATTCCTAATATCTTTAACTGGAATCTAGAATTCATCACTTTCCGAAATCAAACGTTTAAAGATGAACTTTTCATCACGTAAGGATGGAAACAATAAAGAATTAGTTACAAGTGAATTACAAGTGAAGTTACCAGCATTGTAAATGGGAAACACTCTCTTAGCTAATGGTATTACCTACTTGATTCCCCAGCTGCAGTCCTCCCAGCCTGTCCACATCTGCTTGGGATGGAATCTGGTGCCATACCTGATGACAGCATCACTGCATCCTCGTTGAACAGTCAAAGTCCGTTTTACGACCCTTACTACGGGCGACTAAATGGAGTCGCTGGTGGAGGTGCCTGGATACCCGGGTTAAGCACCATTGGGCAGTGGTTGCAGGTAGGCATACACCTTTTAAAATAACACAATCGTGTTCTGTAAAGTATCTGGCCGTTTGAAATGTGACTATTTTATGCCAAGACGTTCAACAGTCTGCTGAATGAAAGAGATATAGGGTTCTTAGAACACACAACCATGAACATATTAACATGGCAGAATTTCGTAACTCTAAAGTTACCTTCCTCATAAGAACCTGATAATGATGTACTACTCCGTATAGAAACACCACCAAGTGGTCCGAATTATCGGCCAGTAAAACCTCTTCAATGTTGTGATGTTTTGACCTGTGATGTTATATCTCAGTGTAAAATCAGACTACATCAAAGAGGCCTAATTTCAGCCTAGACAGAGTGTGTCTTCAAGAGATAGTCACACTTGCTCTTCCTGCTTCTTATTTTGTTTTCTATAGCAAATAAAAAAATCAACTGCATGTGCATTGCCTTTCAGGTTGATTTAGGTGAGATGAAGCGCGTTATGGGCACCATCATTCAGGGTCGCCCCGATCACGACCAGTGGGTGACGTCATACAAACTCCAGTACAGTAAAGATCGGATTACTTGGACAACATTTGCTGGCAGCAATGGATCAGAAATGGTATATGAAAAATCAAAATATCACCTCGTATTTATTTCTATATCAAACAAAATACCACAAGGCTTTAAATTTTCCTGAATATTTGATATAGCAGAGCGGTTTTGATTCATTATTTTATCTGCACTATTGATATTGTAGGAGGATTGTACAGAAACTATTTGGTCATTGGTAGGGATAGAAATCTTCTTCTTCTAGATCAAGAGCTCAGTAAACTGTACTATTCTATTCTATTCTATTCTATTCTATTCTATTCTATGCTATACTATACTATACTATACTATTGATATTTGATATAGCAGAGTGGTATACTATATTATACTTTGTTGGCAGCCGTCAGTCTCGCAAGACTATGGCGTCGCATCCTGGTCAGTCTTTTGGTTTGCAGTTTCTGCATGTGTATCCCTCTTCTGGCCTCGTGTGTGTTGAAGACTCCGCCTGTCGTCGGCGTACCCTCGTCGCTTCCCATTTCTCCTCCCTCTTCCTCTCCTGTGTGTCAATGCTTGCTTTGACAGCTGCTCTCCAACTGGTACGGTCTGCAGCAGCCTCTTCCAGTTTTGATGGATTCATGTTTCCTGCCTTCATGTCACGTTTGCAGATGTCTTTAAAGCGGAGCACAGGCCTTCCTGCTGGCCTGGAACCGTTGGAAAGTTCGCCGTATAACAAGTCCTAGGGCAATCGACGGTCCTGCATTCGGCACACATTGCCAAGCCACCGCAGACGCCGTTTGGTTAGTAAGGCAAACATGGTGGGTATTCCTACCGTGGTCAGAACACTCTTGTTGGTAACGTGTTCCTTCCAACTGATGCCCAGGATCCTTCTAAGGTTGCGCAGATGAAAGGAGTTGAGTCTGCGCTCCTGGCGGGAATACAAGGTCCAGGTTTCGCTACCGTAGAGCAATGTGCTAAGCACACATGCCTGGTAAACTTGCATCTTTGTGTTTGTTGTAAGCATGGAGTTGTCCCATACTCTCTTTGCCAATCGAGCCATGACTGTTGATGCCTTGCCGATCCGCTTATTTAGTTCGGCATCCAGAGACAGGTTACGCGATGTGGTTGACCCTAGGTATGTGAAGTCTTCCACCACCTCGAGGGTGTAGTCATCAATGGAGATGTTGGGGATGCTGCTGACGTCCTGTCCCATAATGTTGGTCTTCTTGAGACTGATTGTCAGGCCAAACTCTTTACATGCATCTGTAAGGCAGCTGACTAGTCGTTGTAGAGCGGCTTCGGTGTGAGCTGCAAGGGCAGCGTCGTCTGCAAAAAGCATTTCTCTTACAAGAACTTTCCACACCTTGGTTTTGGCCCTTAGGCGTGCAAGATTAAACAGATTACTGTTGCTTCTGGTGTGGAGATATACACCATCCTCTGACTGGCTGAAGGCGTAGGACAACAGTAGCGAGAAAAAGATGCCGAAGAGCGTCGGTGCCAATACGCACCCTTGTTTCACGCCGTTCTTCATAGGGAATGAATCTGAGGAAGAGCCGTCAAACTGCACTGAACCCTGCATGCCTTCATGAAGTGACACGATCATTTCCAGGAGCTTCGGGGGGCATCCAATCTTTTGCAGTAGGGTGTAAAGTCCTCTTCTGCTGACCAGGTCAAAAGCTTTGGTTAAGTCTATAAATGCGATGTACAATGGTCGCCTCTGCTCGCGGCATTTCTCCATCTGTCTCAGTGAGAAAATCATATCAGTTGTGGATCTTATACTATACTATACTATACTATACTATACTATACTATACTACACTAAACCGTACTATACTAAGCTATACTATACTATATAGAAGTCTGAGCAGATTAAAAAAAAATAACTCATCTAAATTATCCGCTTACCATCCAGGTCTTTCCAGGCAACGTCGACAGAAGTACCCCTGTATCGAACCCATTGAACAACCCAGTTGATGCCCGTTATGTGCGTTTTGTGGTTCAGTCCTGGGCAGGAGACATCGCCATGAGGGCGGAGATTGTGGGCTGTAACACTAGTAGGTTATAAACCTAGATTACTGTAAATGCAGGAATGTTCGCGGTGGTTTTATGTGAACTTTCAGCGCGAACTTAAAACCACCGCGAAACTTTTTGCGCTATTATTGTTTCAACCGCGATCTTAATACTTTAATGCATTTACAGTTTTGCCTAAATATTCCTAACATCTTTAAGTGGAATCTAGAATTCATTCTTTTTCATAATCAATATAGAATGAAAACGTTGAAATATGAACGTTTTACCACGTAAGGATGGGAACAATACAGTATAAGTGGTTTCAAGTGAAGTTACCAGCATTGTTAATGGGAAAAATTCTCTTTCCTAATGGTTACTCAGCTGCATTAGTCCCAGCCTGTCCACATCTGCTTGGCATGGAATCTGGTGCCATACCTGATGACAGCATCACTGCTTCTTCGTCCTGGCGTCCTTTCCACGAGCCTTTCCACGGGCGGTTAAACGTTGGCATAGGCTCCTGGATACCTGGGTCCAGCACCATCGGACAGTGGTTGCAGGTAGGCATACATATTCATCAACAACACTAACAAATATGTTTTTTTGAAATTTTTATATATATTTTTTTTCTTATGGTGCTAACGATTTTCTATTACAAAGAAAAAGAAGAAAATTCAAGAAACCTTCTGCGAAAGACTTTTTATGTCAATTCTTACATAAAGAATTTTATTCTTATTATACGAAAACGTACAATTTTTTCAGGTGGATTTAGGGGGAATTAAGCGCGTCATGGGCACCATCATTCAGGGTCGGGTTACTAATGAACTCGAGTGGGTGACGTCATACAAACTCCAGTACAGTACAGATCGGATTAGTTGGACGACATATACCGGCAGCGATGGATCAGAAATGGTATCTTAAGAATAAATATGAAGTGACGATGTGACTATTTTTTCCTGAACATTATATGTAGTAGAGCGGATTTAATCCAATTTGGTATTTTTTCTATTGATACTGTTGACCTCGGACGGTACGTACGGAGACTTCTATGTCGTTAATAGTAATGAAGATATATGGCTGATTTAACTACTCTGTACCATAAAGAAGAGTAGAAAACTACCCTTATCTAATTTTTCCATTTACCTTTCAGGTCTTTCCAGGCAACGTCAACAAGTACATTCCTGTCACGAACCTACTGAACAACCCAGTTGATGCTCGTTATGTGCGTTTCGTGATTCAGTCCTGGATTAATCGCATCGCCATGAGGGCGGAGATTGTGGGCTGTAACACAAGTAGGTTTCAACCCGGAGGAAATCTTCCTAAACACCCCTCAAATCTTTTAGTGGAACGGTATTCTTTTCCATCCATATTCACTGTAGAAAGGAAACATTCAAAGATATGTATTACAATAATTGAGAATGGCGCGTAGTCATTTTTGAAACATCATCTGGCACTTATTTCTTTTCCCAAAAATTATTGTATTGGGATGATTCATCGAGTAATCAGTCCTGAAATTTGCACATTGCCATGAGAGTGGAGATTCTGGGCTGTAACACAAGTAGCTTTCAACCAGGGTGAAAATCTGGAGTGGAATTTTTTATTTGTTTTTTTTCCAATATCAATGCACAATAAAAGATGAAGGCATGGAGTCTTTTCTGGTGAAACATCATGAGGCACTTACATTTCTTTTCCCCAATAATTACTGTATTGTGAGAATTCATAGAGAAGCAACATAACCCATGAGTTATACGAGCAGCTAGAAAGTTGAAAAGGCTTTCCGTTAATGTACCAACCGTTGGACTGTGAAATTGATGTGGAAGGGTTATAATGCACTGGGGACTAGTAGTGTAGTGTAGTGTAGTGTAGTGTAGTGTAGTGTAGTGTAGTGTAGTGTAGTGTAGTGAGAAGTACTGTAAATGGAAACAACACTCTCTTTACCAATGGTTTCATATCCTTGATCCCTCAGCTGCAGTCCCCCCAGCCTGTCCACATCTGCTTGGGATGGAATCTGGTGCCATACCTGATGACAGCATCATTGCATCCTCGATCTATGGCCCTGAATACGACCCTTCTCTTGGGCGGTTAAACCGTGTTGGAGGCACTTGGGCAGCCAAATACAACGCCATCGGACAGTGGCTGCAAGTAAGCACACTCTTAACAATCGTGTTCTTAACATTATGTCCATTTTGGAAAAATTAACCATTGCTATAACAGCGGTCATCGTTCATTTCTTATTTTAAATCATAGGGATTAAGATGTTCTTACAATACAACCTTGAAACTATTTTCCTGGCCGACGTTTCTGTTATTATAACGGCTCAGTTTTCTTTTTGACGCGAGCGTGATTGGACTCTACTACTCTTTGCCATAACACCGGACTACGATCCTAACTTTTGGCCGGCACAATTTATCGAGGTTGTGATGGTTTGGCTTGTGTTCTAATGCATTTGCTGCATTGGGAATATCTCAGTATACGTCAATATAGCCATATATCAGCATACTGTAAATGCAGAAATGTTTGCGGTGGTTTTATGTTCGCGGTTTTCGCGGCGACTGTTTCACCGCGGAATTAAAACCACCGCGAACATTTTTGTCCAATACTGTAGCAGTAAGTGACCATAGCACTGCCGCGAAATAAAAACCACCGTGAACACTCCATTTTCCCCTTAGCGCGAAATAAAAACCACGCGACCTTAAATGCATTTACAGAAGTGTATATTCAAGAGATAGTTAGATCTTCTTTTCTTGCGTCCTATTTTGCAATTCATTAAGAAAAATAACAACATCTGCATCTCCTTACAGGTGGATTTAGGGGATATGAAGCGCGTCATGGGCACCATAATTCAGGGTCGGGGTATGGATCATTCCCAGTGGGTGACGTCATACAAACTCCAGTACAGTACAGATCGGATTACTTGGACGACATATGCCGGCAGCGATGGATCAGAAATGGTAACTTAGAAATTAAATGGTATTTTCTTTAATTACTAGATTGACATAAAAAACAAGTGATATGAAGCATTTATTTTCTTTCCAAATATCTTATATAGCACAGCATTCCTTATGAGTTTGATCTTAACGATACCAATGGATATTTTTGGTCTCGGACGGAATGTACGTATACAGGTTGGTCAAAAGTAGTGATAAAGGTCTAGAGCTGAAAGACAAATTATACAAAATAGAAGAAAATGTCGTTATCTTACTAATTCGTTTACCTTTCAGGTCTTTCCAGGCAACGTCGACATAAGCACCCCTGTCACGAACCTACTGAACAACTCAGTTGATGCCCGTCATGTGCGTTTCGTGGTGCAGTCCTGGTATGGTCACGTCGTCATGAGGGTGGAGATTGTCGGCTGTAACACCAGTAGGTTATAATCCGAATAAGACGAGATTAAACATTGCAAGAATTTTTGATGTAACTTAGATTTATTATTTTCTACAATTGATATATAATGGAAACCTGTAAAGATTTCATATTGATGTTTATATCAAACAAAGGCCAAAGTTAATTGTTCAGCGATAATAGGTGAATATTTTTCATACACTCATATAATATTAGCCATGTGACTGCTAAACCGTCTTGTATTAGTGGTTTTGTCGTTTGGTTAATTCAAAACTAGATTAACAAATATGCACTGGTGCAATATTGTAATTGGAAACACCGGCCTCTTTTCCAATGCATTCATCCTCTTGATTACTCAGCTGCAGTTCTCCCAGCCTGTCCAAATCAGCTGGGGATGGAATCTGGTGCCATACCTGATGGCAGCATCACTGCATCATCGTTCTATGGTCCTAATGACGTCCCTTACCATGGCCGGTTAAACCGAGTTGTAGATGGTGCTTGGAGTGCTTGGATAGCTGAATACAATATCATCGGACAGTGGTTGCAGGTAGCTTCTTCTACAATCGTGATCTGAACATTATTTGTCCATTTTGAAAACTGCGGTCATCAGTTTTTCTTCTTTTCTACTAGGGAGTAGGTGGTTCTTACAACACCACCTCGAAATGATTTCCCTAGTCGACGTTTCGGTAACGGTACTGAACTTCTTCTTGCCACCTGACTACTGTCCTAACTTTTGGCCAGGAAAGTGTATGGAGATTGTGATGTTTTGGCTTGAGATTGCAAGCATGTGCTGTATTGAGAATATCTCAGAATCTTCGACGAATGGAGCATCGTTTCTGCGTGTCTTCAAGACAAAGATCTTCTCGATTCTTATTTTGAAATTGATAACGAAACATCTGCATTGTCTTACAGGTGGATTTAGGGGAAATGAAGCGCGTCACTGGCACCATCATTCAAGGTCGGGTTAGTTCAATCGCCCAGTGGGTGACGTCATACAAACTCCAGTACAGTACAGATCGGATTAGCTGGACGACATATACCGACAGCGATGGCTCAGAAATGGTATTTGACAAACAAAGATAATTTTTTTTCTAAACTAATACCACGAAGTTAAATAAAGCATTGTTTTTTTCCTGTACATCAATCCTAACAGAGGGGTTGTGTTCCATTATTTTGACCTGCGTTATTGATAATCTTCTTCCCCGACGAACTATATGGAGACTGTTAGGTCAATGATAGTGAAGAAGATCTAGAGCTAAGTACATGTAAGCTATTCAACATAGAATAGAAAAAGATTCCTTTAACTAAATCATCCATTCATTTATCTTTAAGGGTTTTCCAGGCAACTTCGACATGAGTATCCCTGTCACAAACCTACTGAACAACCCAGTTGATGCCCGTTATGTACGTTTCGTGGTTCAGTCCTGGGTTGGGGACATCGCCATGAGGGTGGAGATTGTGGGCTGTAACACCAGTAGGTTATAAACCCGGGTCAGATGTGCCTTTACATGTCTAACATATTTACCTGTAATCTATAATTAGATGTATTTCAAATCAATGAAGAATGGAAACGTACTCAATGTAGCGTGGAAAATAAATTGAATGAAAAAAATCCTTGCATCACGAAATGATAGGCTCAATTTTTCATAAGATATCACCAGGTTCATAGATGTCTCTTACCCTAGAATCATTGTGTTGTGAGACTTAATCGAATTGTTAAAAAGAAGATGAGAATTTGATGCGTTGCCATTAAATTTTCAGAAATACTAAATAAATAGGTGGTACTCAATAAATACAGAAATATATAAGTTTGAAAGTTTGAAAGTTTATTCGAATGAAATACATAGTAGTCCATAGGACTAAATTGCGTATTTCATTACAAAAAAATGGTCATAAATCACAAGCACTGTCGATTATCAACAACATCAGCGGAATACATACTATATACATACACATTGAAATTGGTCAGAATCTCAGGTACTGTCCTTATCATCACATAACCACATTCAATATACATACACATAAAATAAACTCTATCTTACATATTAAGTACTTGAAGAATGGACTCTAATAAGAAACTATTATTAGTCACGAGTATGTCAATTTAAAAAAATGGACTCTCTTTCCCAATGGTTTCATTCAACTGTTCTCTCAGCTGCAGTTCTCCCGCCAGCCTGTCCACGTCTACTTGGGATGGAATCTGGTGCCATACCTGATGACAGCATCACTGCGTCCTCGTTCCAAGGGCCTGATTACGAGCCTTACCGCGGGCGGTTAAACGGAGTTGCCGGTGAGGGTGCCTGGGTATCCGGGGACAGTACCATCGGACAGTGGTTCCAGGTAGGCACACATATTCATTAACCAACATAGATATACATTATCTTCCTATAGAAAAAGTGACTACTTTAGTGGTTCCAGGTATATATCTTGCTTCACTAAAAAAAGTGTTCTTTTCTCTCTAAAAAAAAGCAAAAAAGGCTTGCTGAATTGCAGAGATGTAAGGTTTTTACAATGCAACCTTGAAAATATTTTCCTGGACAACTCTTCGAAATATCCTTAGTTTCCTTCCTAATGAAAGCCTGGTTAAATCGTGCTACTCCCTGCGGCAAAACCACCCTCCGTTCTTGAATATTGGCCAAGGAACTCTTGTCGAGATGTTTCGAAAAAGATTTTCGCATTTGCTGCCTTGAGAATATCTCATTGCAAAATTAGCACTCGTCAATTTGGCCTAATTCAAGCATTCACAGTATCAAGGAACAGTATATATCTAGGTCTAAGAAAGCGTTAAATCTGCCCTTCTTGCTTCTTGATTAGCATTCTATAACGAAGAGAAACCACCGCATGTGTTTTGCCTTTTAGGTGTATTTCGGGAAAATGAAGCGCGTCATGGGCACCATCATTCAGGGTCGCCACAGTGACGACCAGTGGGTGACGTCATACAAACTCCAGTACAGCATAGATCAAATTACTTGGACGACATATGCCGGCAACGATGGATTAGAAATGGTATCTGAGACATTACAAAATCTGTTTTTATAAATTTCCTGATTAAACAAAACACCACAAGGTGACATAGAGCATCATTTATTCCTAAATATTCAGAAAGCAGATGGTGTCAGTTAAATCTGTGCTATTAATATTGTTCTCTGATTACGGGAGATTTTTTGGTCATTAATAGTGATAAAAATCTGGAGCTAGATCAACTTACCTGAATTTTCTATTTTCCTTCCAGGTCTTTCCAGGTAACGTGGACAGGAGCCTCCCTGTCACGAACCTACTGAACAACTCAGTTGATGCCCGTTATGTGCGTTTCGTGGTTCAGTCTTGGCATGGGCTTCACATCGGCATGAGGGCGGAGATTGTGGGCTGTAACACAAGTAGGTTTCAATCTATAGACCAGATGTGGCTACATATGTTCAACTGGCTTTCTTAATTCATTCTTTTTCATTATCAATACAGAATATAAAAATTTAAAGAGTAATGTAAGAAGGGAACAGAACGGCACGTAGATTTTTATTATGTATTTTTCCTAAGAATCAATATATTGTGAGAACGCAACGATTTGCTCAGACAAAGCCCAGAGATGCACAGCTATAAAAAAATGTTTCTTTTTTTATACAACAAGCCTAACTGTAAGCAGCTTGGCTGGGAAACTGGTTTGTAGCTGTGGTTAGATCACTTGACTAATGCAGAAAAAGATAAAGAACTATAGACAAGTATAGTTTCTGGTGAGGTTAACCGGAAAGACCCCTCTCTTCGCATTGGTTTCAACTATTTGATCCGTCAGCTGCAGGTGAGTTCAATTCTATTCCAGAAGGTTTGATTTTTAGAATTTGCCGGGGGAGGGGGGGGGTATGCCGGACCCTATAGAAAGCACGCGCCTGTGGAACTCGCTGGTCACCGGTACTGTACCGTAAAAAAAAAAGTTAGGTACAGGTTCAAAATACTGGATCATGAAGTACCGGTACTGTACCGATATAAGTATGTGCTTATTTTGCAACTGATCTCCTGACCTCACGGCCTCATGCAACACTAGACCTGACCAAAGTGACACCTTGAAACAGCGTAACTCATATGCAACAGATCATTTAGGCAGGCCGTGAGTTTTGATAGCAAGGCCAAGGGAGTTTGGCGGTAAAAAACCTAGTTATTTTCTTTGAATAAAGATACTGATATTATAGAAGAAGTTCAGAAGACACATCTTAATACAAATTGTTCAGCTACAGATACAGGTACGTACCTGTACCTAAACCTTTGTACCGGTATCTGTACCTGTACCTGATGTTACGTTTAGGTACGCAGCACTACTGCCAACCTGCTGTAGTAACGTGTCTTGTAAATTCGAATCATTACTATCTTTGCCAGTGGTTTCATCTTCTTGATCCACCAGGTACTTTCTTTGATGGTAAAACGTTATCAACCAAGGGTTCGTGTGTTCCAAAATTCGTACTTTTCGAGAACTATGTACAATGGAACTCGTTTTCATCATTACTGACGTCAAATACTATAGGATTATCCTCATTAGATAGAACGGTTGCAGTCAAATGTGCAAAGGCTAGGTGTGACAGGCCGTTCAATGTAAGGGCCCTGTCACACTTTTGCGCATATTCATGTGCGCGTGAGTTGCGCATTAAGGGCCCTGTCGCACTTGTGCGTATATTCCAGTGCGCGTGAGTTGCGCATTAAATTTTAAATAAGGTTTGCGTAGGAAAAAGATGTTTTCTACTTTGACCCACCGTTGTGCAGCCTAGGGATCGAACCTAAGAAATCACTTATTCGGTTGTAAACTTGACCTAAACCAAAAACATGTTAATACGCAACTCATGCGGACTTGTCTATACGCACAAGTGTGACAGGGGCTTAACATTTTATTTTTGGTTTAAATAAAGTTTGCGGGGAAAAAGTTGTTTTCTACTTTGACCCACCGTTGTGCAGCCTAGTGATCGAACCTAAGAAATCCCTTAAATGTTTAACTAAACCTTAACCTGAACCGAAAAAAAATGTTAATACGCAACTCATGCGGACTTGCATATACGCACAAGTGTGACAGGGGCTTGATATAACCAGTTGCTGTCGCGCCTTCGAAGCTGGTGTGTACGCCGAATGGTGGTTATACCGGCTATGCAGACACAGAAACGTAACTTAGATATATATTTCGACTCACTGAAATACATCATGCTTACATTGGTGATTATTATCCACTGAGTTTTCCTTCTCTTCTGTGGGATTACCAGGCCTGTGTGTTGACCCGCCGACCCAAGCCAACACTACCGGGCCCGTGTGCAAATTGGCTGATTATCCGGGGGAGAACTGCACCTACCCGTGTTCCCCGGGATATTACGTCAGTTCCGGTGACGTCATAACCAGAACATGTACGGAAAATGGGACATGGACTGAGCCGGATGTTTTCTGCAAAGGTACGAAATAGCTTTGAAGAAAGAACGATATTAATTGGGGCGAGTTTACGAAATAAATGTTTTCTAGAAACTTTTGTACAAAACGTGGCATCGCGGTGGCGCAGTAGCAGGCTGTTTTGCCCAGAACCCCAGTTCAAATCCAGGGTCCCCATCGTCTTGTTGACGTTGTGCCCTTGACAAAAGCACTTAAACGACTATCCCCACTTCACTCAGGTGAAAATAAAAACGTACCTAGCTTCAGTTAGGGACGTCCCTCGGATATGACGTTAAATGGAGGTCCCGTACGTGTTTGAGGAGAGCCACACTTCGAGCACGTTAAAGAACCAACCACGCTTATCGAAAGAGTAGGGTCCTTCGAATTCTCGATGTGTCCGGATATGCCATTTAGGCGGTTTAACGGGTGTGGGATACAAACAAGCAAAATTTTGTGCCACATTTTACAAGAAAACTAGTATGTAAAGACAAATAGCTTTGCTGTCTATGATATGCAAGGAAGAGATGTGGAAAAAAAAGAAAATAGGGATGATTTAGGACGATTACGAAGGAATTCTACAGCATTTAGGGGTCTACTTTGTTTATAACAGGGTTGTCCTCAGAAGTAGGTAATTGATTTTTTTCATTAGATGAACGATTGGATTTTGAGCCATATTCAAAATACAATACACGAGAAAGTAACGTGGGTTGTAATCTGATTCAATTTTACTTCAAAGTTAACCCTATGCTATGTCTATGGGATACGTTCTTGCGCTGGTTATTGCCTTTTTTCGTTGCTCTGTTAATTTCCCTATTTGCCATATTTGGGACTTGAGCAGAAATAGCATTTCGTGCTATGTTAGAAGTTTTAGAAATGTCAAGGTATGATCAAGGAGGTGGTATGATGATATATATGAACGCCTTTTTGCCGGAGAGGTTATCCTACATATTGTCTATGAAATGCATACCGGTTAAGTCTCGAGTCTTTTGCTGGTGCTTTGTCTTTTCCTTGAAACTAAAACATATTTCGCATGTATATTGGTGTATAACGTTTAAGGCTCGTTTGCGATTTATATAAAACATTTGAAATTGATATTTTCTATAACAAAACTATAACATTAGCTTTACTATTTAATGGAAGTTTGAGAAGTTCACAAATGATACTATCGATCTGGGTGTAAAAAGAAAATGAGAACTTCCGTTATTATACCAAGCCGTGCGAAAAACATATTATTAGGTAACATTAACATTACCTTTGAGGTAGAACATAACTGATCGTACATTAAAACAAAATTGTATCGTGAGATTTCATCCATAGTTCTCTTTCTCATGGGTTTGTTAAAAGTTTTCCCTTTAGTTTATGACTTAACAATAACTAACTTAAACATAGTTCTTGTCCTGTCCTCCCAGACTGTAGTGACCCACTTGGAGTGGAATCTGGTGCCATACCTGATGACAGCATCACTGCATCCTCGATCTATAGCCCTGAATATGACCCTTATCTTGGGCGGTTAAACCAAGTTGGAGGCGCCTGGGCAGCCAAATACAACACCATCGGACAGTGGCTGCAGGTAGGCATACTTCAGGGGCCGTTTGGCGCAACGGCAGAGCTTTCGGCTCAGGGCCAAGAGGTTCCGGGTTCGAATCCTGTCATGTAACCGATCTTGTGCCCTTGGGAAAGGCACTTTACACGACTTTCCTCACTTCACCCAGGTGTAAATGGGTACCTGACTTCGGTTGGGGAAGGTCGTATTGAGGTCACCTGGTGGCGCCGAATGGCAGCCGCCCAGACCCTTGCACCAGTTCCACAAAGTGCAAGTGTGGAGCAAATATTTATCTGTTGTGTATTATGATCTATTATGTGAAACCTGTAAACCCTGCATCAATTCAGCGCTAGTAAGGCTGCCATTGCGGGTAATTTCTGACCAATAAAAACCATTGTTATTATTATTTTTCTTCATAAACATAACAATTGTTCTGTACATTATGTCCATTTTGAAAAAGTAACCATTAAGCGGTTCTTACAGCACAACCTTGAAACGATTTCTCTGTCCGAGGTTTCGGAAACGGCTCAGTTTTCTTCATCAGGGGAGCCTGGTCGACTGCACTACGCTTCAGTTTCAGTCTATTTGTTTTACCAGAAAAGCATATCGCCTGGCGGCGCTTTTCAACGATTTCTGGGGGTTTAAACCCCTGCATATAAATACATAGCAACATTAAAGATATCAAATAATGACAAATGATACAGCAATGAAGATTAACTTGAAAATATAAGTCTTCAACAAAAGAAGAAATCATAATTAGATGATAACTGAAGTAACGATAACTTAAAAGACTAGAAATACTGAATCAAAACAAAATGATAGAGAGTCTTCAACAACAAAAAATCATAATTAGATGATAACTGAAGTAACTATAACTTAAAATGCTAGGAATACTGAATCAAAACATAATGATAGAGAGTCTTCAACAAACAAAAGAAATCATAATTAGATGATAACTGAAGTAACTATAACTTAAAAGACTAGAAATACTGAATCAAAACATAATGATGGAGAGTCAAGACAGTGAAACAAACTTAGATGTAACGCCACAGCACCTGACTACTGTCCTAAATTTTGGCCAGGAAAATCCATGTTGTGATGCTTTGACTTGATATTTCATGCATTTGCTATATTTAGAATATCTCAATATACGTCAAAAGCGCCATGTCTATCGCCTTACAGGTGGATTTAGGTGAAATGAAGCGCGTCATGGGCACCATCATTCAAGGTCAGGGTCTTGATCATTCCCAGTGGGTGACGTCATACAAACTGCAGTACAGCACAGACCGGATTACTTGGACGACATATGCCGGCAGCGATGGATCAGAAATGGTAACTTTTAGAAATCAAATGGTATTTTTTTCAATTACTAAATTGACAAAGAACCAAGAGACACGATGCATCTATTTTCTTTCTAAATATCTTTTATAGCACAGCACTCTTTATGAGTTTGATCTTAGCGATGGCAATGGATATTGTTGGTCTCGGACGGAATATACGTATACAGTTTGGTCAAAAGTAGTTATCAGGGTCAGGGCTCGAAGTTAACTATGTCCCTATGTCCCGGGGCCACCAAAATTTGACCTGGGACAACTCAATAATCAATTCGGGACATATTTGGGACAATCAGGGCTCCTGAGTGCCACTGTGCTCCTCCCTTGTGAAACTGTATACTGGTCCCACCCACTGTTTTTGGTGTGGTACTAGTCTTCTCAAAATCAATCATCATTTGTCACTCAGCATAGTGAAAGGAAAGCCTGTCCCAGCTAGGCTGTGGCACATGTCTGCTCCCCTGACAGGGGGTCAGCAGAGGGATGGTCACACCTCATTTACTTGATTAAGGTTGGCCCTGCAAGATTAGAAATCAAACATTTTTGGATTTATTCTACCTCCCCAAGAGCCACCGCATCAATGAAGTCTTTAAACTCTGCAGAATTATGCTTTTTCTTTTATCACCTATTAAAATACATTATTTCAGGTTGTTAACAATATTTCTGGTTATTAACTTTGTTGAAACTTGTGTTTACTACTGAGTGTATATACCTTTGTATGTATTATATTTTTCAAATTTCATGCAATTTTCTTTTACAATACACAATTATGTATATAACTAAAAAAAAATATTCTAACACAGATTGGCTTGGGCTCAGGTCCTGACTTGAGTATAGGTCCAAACCTGAACATGAACCTCTGGAACTGAATGCAGACCCGACACTAAGTTCATATCTTTGGCCCTGGTTGGGACACTTCAGGACACTTTCGGGACAGTTGAAATCCACTTTTGGGACAATGTTGGGACAGTAGGGGAAAAAGTTAATTTCGAGGCCTGAGGGTCTAGAGCTAAAAAACATATTTTACAAAATAGAAGAAAATTTCGTTATCTTACTAATCCATTTACCTTTCAGGTCTTTCCAGGCAACGTAGACAACATCACCCCTGTTACAAACCTACTGAACAACCCAGTTGAAGCCCGTTATGTTCGTTTCGTGGTTCAGTCTTGGAACTCGCACATCGCCATAAGGGCGGAGATTCTGGGCTGTAATATAAGTAGGTTTCAACCTAGAACAGATGTGGCTGAAATTTCCTAACGTCTTCGACTGGAATTTGTAATGCATCCGTTTCTATAATAATTGTACAATCGAAAAACCAAAGATAAAAGTAAGGATACGAACAAATATATTTTTTGACAGTTGTTTCATCTTCTTGATCCACCGGCTACTTTATTTCAAAGTTAAGCTTAACCCAGATAAAGGTGCTAGAATATTTTCAAACTGACTTGAATACATCATGTTTACTTTGGTTATTACTATCACGGACATTTCCTTCTCTTCTGCTGGATTTCCAGGCGTGTGTGTTGCCCCACCGACCCAAGCTAACACTCCCGGGCCCGTGTGCGAAAGTCCTTATCATCTGGGGGAGAACTGCACATACCCATGTTCCCCGGGATATCACGTCATTTCCGGTGACGTCATATCCAGGACATGCAGGGTAAATGGATCATGGACAGAGCCGGATCTTTTCTGCCAAGGTATGAAGTAAAGACGCCTTTATGAAAGCAAATATTAAAATATCAGCTGTAGTGTCATTCATATACGTATTGAAACCCTTCGGTCATAAGTCAGCTGTTCACGATGCTATTCTTTCCAAGATGGTGCACATATGTATCTGACAGTGTTTTTCAAAGAAAGCCTAACTGTTAGAGCAATTTTGTCCTGTCCTTTTTGGCGACGCCTCAGGGTCGAGCCAAATGATATGATATTGTGTGCAGTTTGTAAGAATTCTAGAAATTCCACAGTCATTTTTCCAGCGGTATGTGGTATGTCGCCTGAAATGGTGTAGTATTGTGTGCAATTTTCGAGAATTCTACGAATTTTATTCTGTTTCTCACTGTACAGGGCAATGCCAGATAATGTGAAAATTGTAGTCACCATGGTCTGTACATTCTTCAGTTCATCTGTTCTCTTGTCTGTAGATTTTGACGAGTGTTCCACTCTGAATGGCGGCTGTAGCCAGACCTGCACCAACACTGTAGGAGGTTACAACTGTTCCTGTACCGAAGGGTTCGTCCTGGACGGAGACGGACATAACTGCAGCGGTAGGCCACCTGTTGTCTTATTTCCGTGTTAGTATTGAATACAGAATATTCAGTGTTGAACATGTTTGTACAAATAAAGAAACGGAGTAAAGAAATCTGCAATACTCATATATGCACAGAATTGTGACGACGCATTGATTTCGATGACAGGAATTTTTTTTCTCTCTCTCTCTCTCTATATATATATAAATATATATATGTATATAATAAATTTTCTTCAAATATTTCAGTACTACGTTTCTTTATTGGTAAAAACATATTTCTAAACATGTTTTTAAACTATGAACGTCTAAGACAGTGTTAAAACACTGTCTTAGACGTTCATAGTTTACGCATAACTATTAAAATGCATAGGTAAAATGCTGTGTTTCCGGTTACCCGACCGACCCTACCTAGCCAATTATATCCACCGCAAGCAATGTGAAAAAAAAAGAAAATCCATCTCACATCGGAGTGATGAAAACCAATATAAAATTCAAGATGACTTGCATATTTTCTTGCAGACTTCACGTATCTCACTCCACTCTCTGTCAACAAATTAAAGGGCATAAGACACCAAAATACAACATTTTATTATTATCTGAAATAGGAATAGCATCATTGAAGGAATATAAACGTTCAAAACAAATACACACCCTTCTGATGTTATCTAACATTGAGCCATCGGAAGCCATACTTCCATGGATCCAGCTCTTTATTCTTATCTGATCTTCTCACCAGGTGATTACATTAATTAGTGACTAATGCCTGCTCATGACGTCACAATGAACACGGCAGCCTGTTCGGAACCTTACACGACGGCTTGAGAAAAAAATTATATAATGAGCAAAAAGTGCATAAATATCGTAATAACATTTAATCAAAGGACATAACAATATCTATTTCGTTTCCTTGTGAAAATAACGTTTTTTCCGAGCCGTTGTGCAAAGTTCCAAATCAGCTGTCATGTTCAGTGTGACGTCATGAGCAGGCAAGTCACTGATTAATGTAATTACCTGGTGGGAAGAATCAAAAGTTGGGGGTATGATGTTTTTATGGTTCGATGTTTAATAACATCCGAAGTGTGAATATGTTGTGAAAATTTCTATGTTACTGAACAATAGTATTATGTTTTATGTAATTTCCGGAAATTCTTAATGTTCATGTCATTGGTGTCTTATACCCTTTAAGGTTTTGAACAGTTAATGTTTAGTTGCATTAATAACCTCATCAGTAAACATTTACTTCCTTCTGCAAGTTATCAATATCCTGTATGAATACAGCTTTATCTTGAAAGTACTAGTGATGATTCAGAGTTTCTCGGTATTACAGATTTACAATGTTAAACGTTACACTGCAATTGTTGGATCACTTCGGAATCTAGGAGAAAGAAAAAAGAGAATTCCTGACTACCGAACTCAATTTTTCAGTACCGTAACCGGAAACACAACTATAGTTTTCTTAGGCCTAAGGCATAAGATGAGATGCCGGAACATAAGACGAGATATTATTATGATTATGGATGCAAATTAGAGCTTTGAAACATTATAAGGTTTAAAATCAATCAATCAATTAATCAATCAATCCAAGCCTTTAAAAATAGGATATAATGAATAATTGACGCTACCAAGAAATATTGTATTTCTAGTCTTCGTCAAATTGTTTTTGACTTGGAAACTGCTGACGTGTAATAGTGGTAATGGCGCTTGAACTATAAAAGTAGGTAAAAAAACCTATAGGCAAGAATTGCTACGAGTACAATAAATGGGAAACAGATCGACCATGATGGTTTCCTCTACTTTATCCGTCAGCAGCACTTTTCCCAGACTGTCTACTTCCACTTGGGATGGAATCTGGTGCCATACCTGATGGCAGCATCACTGCGTCCGCGGCCCTTAGTACCAATTTCGCGCCTTATCGTGGGCGGTTAAACGGAGTCGCCGGTGGAGGCGCCTGGATACCCAAATTCACCATCACCGGACAGTGGTTGCAGGTAGGCATATATTATTGTGTGGGGTTGTTGGAATTAGCTGTCCGGTCCAATTGGCGGAAACAGCTGTCCGGTCCGATTTTGGGGTGGAAAAAGCTGTCCGACTGTTGTTGCATATGGTTGCGCCCCCTAGCAGATCGGACCGGACAGCTAATTCCAACAACCATATTGTGTGTGTTCTGTCCAACGCCTCCCTGTTTAAAAAGTGACCATTTTCTGTAAATATGTTGATCAGGCAGGGGAACCAAAGGGATTGAGCGGTTCTTACAACACAACCTTGAAAAGATTGGCAGACGTTTTGGTAACTCCTTAGTTTCCTTCATTGGCGAAGCCTCATTGAACTGCACTTTTAGCTACAAGTCGCTGAGGTCCTGAATGGCGGCTAGGAAAAAATATCGAAGTTGGAATGCTTTGACTTTGGATTTTTCGCATTTTCTGCGTTGTGAATATATCTCAATGCAAAATCAGTGTCGTCCAATGTATACCTTCAAGAGGTAGTTAGATCTGTTGTTCTTGATCCCTGTTTTGCATTTTATCTCAATAAGATAAGTACATCTTCTCTTCTTGCTTCTTATTTTGCATTTTATAACGGACAAAAATTGTCTTTCAGGTGGATTTGGGGGAAATGAAGCGCGTTGCAGGCACCATTATTCAGGGTTGGCGCCAGCATACCGACCAATGGGTGGCGACATACAAACTCGAGTACAGTACAGATGGGGTTAGCTGGACGACATACGCCGGCAGCGATGGCTCAGATATGGTATTTGTAACATTGAGCTTTATTTATTACACAACATTGCAGGCTAATAAAATTGCAGTGCAGTTTACATAGGTAAAGGGTCACGATGGGTGCAGGCCATGTTTTGGAGAGCTGTCATGTCTGAGATGCAATCTATCTGCATCCTCTGACAGGCAGGCTCCAAAAGGCCTACAACTCATGCCATCAAAGTAGTCAGGGTTTATAGTAACTTTCTGGTCCATTTTTGTTTTGTTATTGATAGTTAGTCCTGTTTTTGAAACCTGCTATTGTGTTCACAACAAAGCCCCCCTCCCACCTCAACATCAACAGGAGGGATTTGGATTTGGATTTCAACGCTACAGCTGGACTTATCTTCTATTATTATTTTCCCAACATTTTCCTTGTTTACCCTACCGGACTACTGGAGCATTGTTCGTGACCCAAAGTTTCTTTTGACCTTGTACCATCTACCTGACTAAGGGTTAAATAGTAGACGGTCAACGGCCTCGACAGAGGGTGGACGAACTGCACCCGGCTCTTCGTGTCGGAGAGGGCGTTCCAGAGTTTGCGTCGCATGCTGGTTCGGTCAACGAATGCGGCCATCCAACTTGGACAGGACTTCGGATCTGTTCTGCCTCCTGCCTGCTGATGGATGGTGGAGAGAGTGGTGGCAGTCCTAAGGCAAGCTGTCACCACTTTACCCTGCCTTCTTGTTCTCGTCAAGGGCTTAACTCAAGAACGGTGTTAAAGAAATTCAACATTGCATGTTGGAATGTACGCACACTATGCCCGGGTTTCAACACCTTACCAAGTGCACAGGTTCCAACGCGGAAAACAGCTGTACTGGATAGAGAGCTCTCTAGACTCAACATAGACATTTGTGCTCTGTCTGAAACCAGACTCGCCGAGTCAGGACACATTCGAGGAGAGGAATATACGATATTCTGGCGTGGTCTATCTGCCGATGAGCGTAGGCTCCACGGGGTTGGTTTTGCTGTTAAAAATAGCCTGTTACCCTTCATAAACCCTCCGACCTCTACAAATGAAAGGCTCATGTCTATGAAGCTCATCACCTCTTCGGGACCGATCCACCTTCTTAGTGTCTATGCGCCCACTTTACAGGCACCCGAAGATGTAAAGGACTCATTCTACCACAGTCTTCGTAACATACTTGTGAACATCCCCCGTAAGCACTCAGTGTATGTACTTGGTGATTTCAATGCTAGAGTCGGAGCTGATCACGACTCCTGGCCTCGCCAGATTGGACACCACGGCATAGGCAAGGTGAATGACAATGGACAGGGAGTGCTAGAACTGTGTGCAGAACTAGACTTCTGTGTGACTAACACCTACTTCAGTGGTCGAGAAATGAAGAAGGTGTCCTGGCACCACCCACGTTCCGGTCACT
Source organism: Branchiostoma lanceolatum (assembly GCA_035149815.1). NCBI lineage: Eukaryota > Metazoa > Chordata > Leptocardii > Amphioxiformes > Branchiostomatidae > Branchiostoma > Branchiostoma lanceolatum. The sequence continues at coordinate 3,948,353 of CM068884.1, read as the reverse complement.
GGCATCAACTGGACCTCATACTGGTTCGCCGTCAGCTGCTCAAACGCGTCCACCACACCGCGTCAATGCACAGCGCCGACTGCGACACAGATCACGCCCTCATCCGGTGTAAGATCCGTTTACCCAAGCCAACGCGACCAAAGAACACTACTCCCCAGCCACGTCGCATCCCTAGAATGGAAACGAACAACATGAGCGATCCGGGTCTGCTCGAGTTATTCAAAGACCGCCTGCTGAAGGCCCTCGACAGCCCCGCGACCGGCTACTCAACATCCTGTGACGAAAAATGGTCCAAGCTACGTACCATTCTACAGCAAGCAAGGAAAGACACGTTTGGCCTTAGAACAAAGAAACAGCCAGACTGGTTCAAGGAAAACCTAGACAAGATAGGTCCCGCTCTGGATGAAAAGAGAAACTCCAGACTGGCCTACATTAACACACCCAACCCAGAGAGCAAAGCAGCCATGAAAAATGCTCGCGCTAGAGCACAATGCGTCCTTAGAGAGACACAGAGGGAGTTCTGGGACAGCGTCTGCTCAAATGTCCAAAAGTGTGATGACCGTGGTGACATTGCAGGCGTCCACGCTGCCCTTAAGTCTGCTCTAGGACCCTCACCTCGTTTGACTGCCCCCTTGAAAGATCCTGAAGGCAACATCCTGTTGGAGAAAGCCGACCAACTCAAACGCTGGGTTGACCACTTTAGTTCCTTGTATAGCAACCCTGTAGCTTTTGATGAATCTGTGCTTGACTCCATAGAACAACTTCCAGTAATGGCGCACCTCGACGAGGATCCCACCATGATGGAACTTGAGAGCGCCCTTAAGGTCTTGAAAAGCGGTAAGGCGCCTGGGAGTGATGGCATACCTCCAGAACTTCTCAAGCTTGATGTTACCGTTTTAAAGGAACTGTTGCTTGACCTGCTGCTCTCGTGTTGGCAGGAAGGTAACGTCCCACAAGATCTGAAGGACGCAAAACTGGTGACCCTCTTTAAAAACAAAGGGTCCAGACAGGTCTGCGACAACTACAGAGCCATCGCCCTGCTCAGTTTGGTTGGCAAGCTCTTTGCTCGGGTATTCCTGAAGAGATTGCAGGTCCTTGCTGAAAGAATTTACCCTGAATCTCAGTGCGGATTTCGGAAGGATCGTTCTACCATAGATATGATCTTTACTTTCCGCCTCCTCCAGGAAAAGTGCACCGAGCAAAACAAACCGTTGCTGGCTGTGTTTGTGGACCTATGTAAAGCGTTCGGTCCTAAGTAAGATAGGATGTCCTCCCAAACTCTTAGCCATCATCAAGGCTTTCCACGATGGGATGTCAGCCTGCGTAGACTTTGAAGGTGATGTATCTCAACCCTTTGCAGTGAACTTCGGGGCTAAACAGGGATGCGTGCTGGCGCCGACCTTGTTTGGCATCCTGTTATCCACCCTCCTATGGATTGCCTTCCCGCTCCCCAACGGCATCGCTGTCAGCACCAGGAGTGATGGAGGTCTTTTCAACATTGCTCGCCTCAGGGCAAAGACGAAAACCATCACAGTCCTGTTACGCGAACTCATGTTTGCCGATGACGCTGCGTTGTGCTCACACAGTGAAGCAGAGCTACAGGGCATGTGTGACGGGTTCAACAACGCCTGCTATAAATTAGGGCAGACAATCAGCGTGAAGAAGACAGTTGCCTTTTCCACGAATGCACCCCCTCCGCACATTACCGTAAACGAGTCTACCCTCAACACAGTGGAGGACTTCCGCTACCTTGGTTCCACGGCCTCATCCTCAGGCAATCTCAACCGTGAAGTCGACACCCGAATCGGTCAGGCCGCCAACCTCTTCGGGAAACTGAAGAGTCGTGCGTGGGACAACAAGTACCTTACGATCCACACCAAGGTGCGAATATACCTGTCATGTGTTCTGTCTGCTCTGCTTTATGGTAGCGAAGCCTGGGCATCTCATGCCCATGTTGAAAGGAAACTTAACAGCTTCCACCTCAGGTGTCTCCGGAAGATATGCGGGGTCACATGGTCCGACAAAGTCCCTAACCTGGAGATCCTTAGAAGATGCGGTACCACTAGTCTGTACTCAATCCTGAAAAAGCGCAGGCTGCGCTGGTTGGGTCATGTCTCCCGCATGGATCACTCGCGCCTACCACACCAGGTATTGTACGGACAGCCGGCAGATGGCAAACGTGCCAGGGGACGCCCCAAGCTCCGCTTTGTCGACGTCTGCAAGCGGGACCTGAAACTCTTCAACATTGCCGCGGACTTGGAGCACTTAGCTCAAGACCGCTCTGCATGGCGGCACAAAATCCACCAAGGTGCGAAAAAACTGGAACTTGACTTGGAACTTAACGAGTTTGCCAGAAGGCAAAAGAGACACACACCATGCCAAACAACAGCTTTCATCTGCGCTGTTTGTGGCAAACACTGCAAGAGTAAAGCTGGACTCGTCGCCCACGGACGAGCCCACCGACGCTAAACTGATCGTCCGGCAGGATGAAAAGGTACTGATGATGATGATGTAGTTTACAGATGTATAGCCATTCAAAATATTCAATATCATAACATCAAATTTTTTTAAAGATTAACATGGTCACACAATACACACTCTAATAAACTAATGATTTAGGAACAAAAACAAGTATACGCTCAAATATGACGCTTGGGGCAAATGTTAGACTACTAAAATACATTTCTTTTCTTATCTTAATGTTTTTTACATGTGTATCAGTACAGCTTAATTGATGAAAAATATTTGAACCCTGATCAAGTTGAGAAAATTAAAAATACGTAAGAGAGCAAAAGTATAGAATTTATTGTTTGGCAAACAATTTTTTTTTTGCGTTCATTCACTTGATTAACCTTCCTGACCTCTTAAATGTCATGCCTATGCGCAAGCTCGCATCAGTTTTGGAGTGTCCAGAGGATGTTATCCAATCAAGTTATTTAATGGGAGCACTGTGGCCTTACACAAACATTAATTTTGGCTCGCACATTTTGCATAGCAGAGCGGTTTTGACCCAATTTAAATCTGCGATATCAATATTGTCTCGGACGGATTTACGGAGATTGTTTATTGATAGCGATGACTTTGTAGAGCTGAATGTACATTTTGTAATATACTATAGAAAAGAGCAATTGATACCTGAACATAGATTATCCGTCTACCTTCCAGGTCTTTGAAGGAAATGTAGCCAGGATTCACAGAAGCACCCCTATAACGAACCTACTGAACAACCCAGTTGATGCTCGTTATGTGCGCTTCGTGGTCCTGTCCTGGTATGGTTGGCACATCGCCATGAGGGCGGAGATTTTGGGCTGCAATACCAGTAAGTTGTAACCCGGACGAGACTGTTTAACTACAGTCTTTGTCAATAAATTAGCATCTTCTAATTTGATTTTAACGTTCCCAAGAAGGTTTTGTTTTCGATGGCGTTTGTATGTACATGCACATGTGAGTGTGTGTGTATTTGGGGCGTGGGGAGATGTTTATGGGTAGCATAACTCGATTCTCGGATTCTATTTTTGATATCTCGTATTCTGAATATGTTTTGCTGGTCATGGTTTTTAGTGGCTGATAGCTCTTTTGGGCGGAGATTAATTGGCCTTAAAAAGATTTGATTGAGAGAAATAATCGTGCCGTTTTAACAAATCCAAGTGTTTATGCTATGCTTCAAAAGGTGAAAGATAAAACTGATATGCAAGTGTGGCTATGCAATTGACTGATACAGAAATGAATTGAGAACTATACATACGTTTGGTTAAAAGTAGTCTTCATGAGTAGCCGTGGCGACTAACGAAGGGATTTTTTGCTTGATATTACATATTCTTTCCCTTCTTAGTCGTGGGGCACGACTCAATTTCACTTCTACTCGTGCGACGGCGGCCTCCTAACTTGCACGCCGGGCCCGATTCTTGTTCTCCCTTAACTCCCAACGCACTTACCTACGTCGCCGGGCGCTTTAGCAACGCCGCAAACCCCAAGTTAATCCACAACAGGGCTTGATGCGGCAGAAGTCAATGGAAAACAGCATCGGGTCCGCCATTTTTTGATGTCATCGCTTGTACAGCCTGATCGGTGCGTTTACTCACATGACTGGGCTCGACCAATCAAGCTGTACAAGCCATGGCGTTGTAATTTGAACCAAAATAGTGGGCCCGATGCTGTTTTCCATTGACTTCTGCCGCATCAAGCCCTGTTGTGGATTAACTTGGGGTTTGCGGCGTTGCTAAAGCACCCGGCGACGTAGGTAAATGCGTTGGGAGTACAGGGAGAACAAGAATCGAGCCCGGCGTGCAAGTTAGAAGGCCGGCGTCGCTCGAGCAGAAGTGAAATTGAGTCGTGCCCCACGACTAAGAAGGGAAAGAATATGTAATATCAAGCAAAAAATTCCTTCGTTAGTCGCCACGGCTACTTCATGAGAAGCATAACCCTCTTTGCAAATGGTTTTATTTACTTGTTCTATCAGCTGCAGTCCCACCGGCATGTCCATATATGCTTGGGGTGGAATCAGGTGCCATACCTGATGACAGCATCACTGCATCCTCCTTCTTCGATCTTCGTCCTGGTCACGAGCCTTACCGCGGACGGCTAAATGGAGTCGCTGGTGAAGGCGCCTGGATGCCCGGGACCGGCACCAAAGGACAGTGGTTACAAGTAAGCATACATCTACATAAAATTAACTCTCGTGTTCTGTACATTATCTTCCTGTTGGAAAAGAACTATATTTTTGTCAATACGTTCATCATGCCAGTAAATCACAGAGATTCAGCGGTTACTACAGCACGTGGTCCAAATCGTTTGGCAAGGATTTTTTTTCGAGGTCATGATGCAGACCATTCGGAGGTGTCCGTCAAATTGATGCGCGTTATGCATACATAGAATGTTTTCAAGATATGATTAGATCTGCTCTTCTTGCTTCATATTTTACATTCTATAAAGAAAAACAACGATTGCCTTTCAGGTGGATTTAGGAGAAATGAAGAGCGTCATGGGCACCATCATTCAGGGTCGGTTTTTTAATGGCAACCAGTGGGTGACGTCATACAAGCTCCAGTACAGTACATGTGGGATCAGTTTCTGGACATACACCGACAGCGACGGCTCAGAAATGGTATCTTGTATACAAGAAAATTGCACTAGGGGACCCGAATCATTGGTTTTGTCCAGAACATTTTGTATAGCAGAACGGTTTTGATTTATTCGTTTTGATAAGTACTATTGATCTTGTTGGTATAAGACGGCATTTCAGGTCATTGATAAGGATCTGGAGTTGAATAAACTATTACAATACAGAAGGGTGAAAAATGTCCTAACCTAAATTATTTGTTTACCTTCTAGGTCTTTCCAGGTAACTTTGACAGAACCTACCCGGTTACAAACCTACTGGACAACCCAGTTGATGCCCGTTATGTGCGTTTCCTTATCCAGTCCTGGCTTCAAGGTCCCATCGCCATGAGGGTGGAGATTGTGGGCTGTGACACATCAAGTAGGTTCGAACCGGATGAGATGTACCTGAACATTCCTGATATCTTAAGAAAGAAATTTCAATTTAAAAGATACGGTGATTAAGAAGAAACAAACATACGTTGTACAAAAAATGAAGTTTTCAAACTTTCAAACTTCTGTTTCTCTTCAGATGGATCTCCGAGAGTGTGTGCTGACCCACCGACCCAAGCCAACACTACCGGGCCCGTGTGCGACTGTCCTTATCTGCTGGGGGAGAACTGCACTTACCCATGTTCCCCGGGATATCACGTCCTTTCCGGTAACGTCGTAACCAGAACATGTATAGTAGATGGGTCATGGACAGAGCCGGATCTTTTCTGCCAAGGTACAACGTTTTAGGAAAGCAACTTCAGTTGTGGATGAAATGATACTTTGATTAAAAAATTTCTAAAAAAAAACCTTCGGTCATAGCTATAGATCAGTCACCGACATTTCTTTTTCTTTGAAATTTTGTTTCCCTTTAAGTTTGGAGACTTTTAATTGCCATCAGAACTAACTTGAGCTGGGTTTACTCTGGGTAAGGCGGTAAGGAAGTGCTCCCCACTAGCACTGTGACCCTCCAAGGAGGTTGAGGAGTGAATTAGCCCCCATAACTGTTTACAAACTGAAAACAAAGGCCGGAGCAGATTAACATGATACTGACCACAATATTCAGATATTGTTTTCCACTAGTTTTCAAGGAAACATGATTTAACCATGCAGAATGACCTAGATATTTGCAACAAAGTCATATCATCAATTTAAAATTTTCAGTTTTTGGAAAAAACATTTTTGTGCTCAAATGTCAACTTTCAAATCAGCCCTATCAGACTTGTATCAAAGTGTCTGATTTTATTATTGTATGTTTGAAATTGTCTTGGTCACAGTTGAATTAGCTTTGATAGTTGGGTGTCTACAAATGTGAATAGTAATGACTGGTATATTTTTGTTATTTTGAAAAACCAGTACAGACAGCTGATATGTACATGTAGGACTATAGAGTCAAGCTGCCAGCAATGTCTCACATTACCAGTAAGACCATAGTGTGATGGCAAGCCAGGATTTTCATTACTTTATATTCTGTGTTAGTTGAATGTTTAGATACAGTAACGCTTCAATTCCTTATCTATTATTTCACTGTCATAGCCAGGTCTCCATCGATGAAAACACCACGACAGTCAATGGCATACTGACCCTGGTAGTTTACGTTAGCCAAATCTATTGGGTGATTTTATAGTGCAGTCATGGTCTTTAAACGTAGTTCCACTTGCCTTGTCCTCCCAGCCTGTAATGATCCTCTTGGTATGGAATCCGGTACCATACCTGATGGAAGAGTCACTGCATCCTCGACCCTTACTACTGTGCAAGGTCGTAGTCTTGGTCTCGAGCCTTACCGAGGGAGGTTAAACGCCGCTGGGTCCAGCGCCTGGACACCTAAGTACAACTTTATCGGGCAGTGGCTTCAGGTATACAATTTTTATAAACTAAACACTCGTGTTCTTTATATTAGATCCTTGTTGCCGAAGTAACTATTTTTTTGTAAATGTCTTAATCAGGTTGGTAAATTACGTGTTTCTATCCTTGGCAGACGTATCGGCAACTCCTCAGTTGTCTTCATCAAGGAAATCTGATGAAATACGAGAATGGTCTGTAATACTCCTATCCACACTGTGGTCTGAATGGTTAGCTAGGAAAATCCTTTCTAGGTTGTATTGTAAAATCCATTGATCCGTAAAATCATAAAACTATTACCTTTCAGGTGGATCTAGGAGAAAGAAGGCGCGTTACGGGCACTATCGTTCAGGGTCAACTTAATAATGACCACCAGTGGGTGACGTCATACAAACTCCAGTACAGCACAGATCGGATTACTTGGATGACATATGCCAGCAGCAATGGATCAGAAATGGTATGTCAAAGATCAAGATATGTTTTGTTTAGAATTTATTTCTAGATTAAACAAAATGCAACGTCATATAAAGCATTGATGTTGTATAACATAGCGATTTCGATCCTTTGGTTTTAATCTCTGCTATTGATATATAATTGGTCTCAGATGGGATGTATGGATAATATTTTGTCATTGTTAGTGACGAAGATCTAGAGCTGAAAAAAAATGCAAAAGAGTGCAAATACCGCCATCAAAGTTTCTTATATATGCGTTCACATTTCAGGTCTTTCCAGGCAACGTCGACATGAGCATTTCTGTCACGAACCTGCTGAACAGCCCGGTTGATGCCCGTTATGTGCGTTTTGTGGTTCAGTCCTGGCATAATCGTATCGCCATGAGGGTGGAGATTGTTGGCTGTGACACCGGTAGGTCTCATCCCGAATGAATATTTTTGACATCTTTATAAGGACTTCTTTACAATTCTTTTGAACATAAATGTGGAACATCACTCACGTCAAATCTACTTGATCCCCCAGTTTCAGTTCTCCCGCAAGCCTGTCCACATCTACTTGGGATGGAATCCGGTGCCATACCTGATGGCAGCATCACTGGATCCTCGTTCCTTCTTAATAGTGGGTGGTCATTTTTTTTTCGTTTTTAAAAATTGAGATCATAATCATAAGTACAGGGGCAAAGTGGTGGCGCACGCAATTCAACAAAACTTATTTTGACGCCACTACACATATTAAACATAAATACAAAAGCATAGGTAAGTACTAAATGTTGAACAAATACAACCAACATAAAGTGCTAACAGAATCAAAATATTGTACAGAAAGATGGGCACTTTTACAAGCGCATGTTCCGTCCCAACCCAGTGCCCAAGTTGTTCATACGATACTTAACACGAGACAACGGTAAAAAGTGTTTGATAAGCGTTCTGATGAAGTGGTATGCCTTTTTTTGTAATAACCAAAATATCCGAATTAACATTCGATGAACATTGGGGGCTGCCTCTGAGTAAATGGTAGGTTCTAGCATCGTCTGAAAGTGATGTAAAAGTTCCGAGAGCTAAGGGAGCTAGCAGGATGCAAGGAAATGTGGAGAAATATGAAGAAAGACTGAATGCAGCTGCAGGATGTTTCAACGCCTGCAGATGCAGGGACCAGTGGATGATGGTGATGACGATGATGTAAAATCTTGGGTATATTCCAAGAGCTTGAAAAGTTTGCCGATGAGAGTGTGCGTTGATCGTTTTCTTGGGGCATTGGAGGAAATAATGAGAAAAAGGTTCGCATTGGCCCCGCAGCTACAGACTGGGCTGTTGAGTACACCTCGAGTGAAGAGAATGTGATTCAAACTGCAGCATGGATGGATGTCGAGGTTGAATTATTTGCGTTCAACCGCCCGCATTGAATTTGAGAAGAACAATTCGAAAAGTTAGAGTTACCGAATCTGAATTCTTCCAGTAGTGTGAAGACGTTGATACGAGGGACGTGACAAAGCGACTTGTTGAAAAACTAAGAGATCTAAGTTCATCTTATTACGCGTATCGTAAGTTCATGATGAAGAAATAGTTAAGGCCTTAAGGGTATCAATTCAGACAGTGCATGCGATTTCAACCGTGAACTATTCTGTAAAGTAGATAAAGAATATGGACAAGTTGTCGATCAGGTAATGTTTCCCCTCCAAGCTCTTGCCGAGTTAAAGAGTAGGACGAACCCTTGACAGCGCCAGAAACAACAAGGGCTCAAAGACATTGTATGCGCTCGATAAGTTATGCTTCTTCACTTGTCGTGCCGTACCAAGTAACGTTGACTTCGCCCTATTCTGGACAGGGATGTATGTAAGATTTGAATAAAGTTTCAAGGAGCCTTGGGGGAGTGTAAATTTAACGCCATCTAAGAGGTGAAGGCTTTTAGATAACATGGAATTGATATGGTAAATTTTGAAATTCCAGTATATGGTAATAGTGCTGCTCTCGAGCCTTATCGCGGGCGGTTAAACGGAGCCGCTGGAAGCGCCTGGAAACCCATATACGACTTCATCGGACAATGGTTGCAGGTAAGCATACATCTTCATACAGTCTTTATGTTAGATGCCAAAGTGACTATTTTCGTAAATGTGTTAGCTACTCAGACTTGGGAATCACAGTGGCTCTTACAACGTAAACTTGAAACGATCCTCCTGGCTGGAGTTACCATTTTACTTCATCAGAGGAGCCTGACTGGCCTTTACAAATTATTGCCGCAACATCACCCTGCGATTCGAAATGTCGGCCAGGAAGATCTTTTCTAGGTTGTGATGTTTTGATTAGGTATTTCATGCATTTCCTGCTTTGAGAATGTATCAGTACATAATTTGTTTCCGTCAGTATGACCTAATTTCGTCATACAGAGTATACCTTCAAGAGAGAGTAAGAACTGCTTTTCGAGTTTCTATTTTTGCATTCTATAACGAAGGAACACCATTGCCATTCAGGTGGATTTAGGGGAAATGAAGCGCGTCATGGGCACCATCATTCAAGGTCGGCTTGATAATGACCCCGAATGGGTGACGTCATACAAACTCCAGTACAGTACAGATCGGATTACTTGGACGACATATGCCGGCAATAATGGTTCAGAAATGGTATCGCAAATATTAAGATATGCCTTTTTCTTAATTTCTAGATGAAACAAAGTACAACCAAGTCCCAAAAGCATTTTTTGTATCAGGCCATGTTGATTTAATTATATTGATGACTTTCGCACGCGCATCAATTTTAGTAAAAACATTCGTCCATACTGTAAATCAGACATAATTGCAAAAAAATAGCTTAGAAAACGGGTGCTAGTGTGGTAGAATTCAAAAGTCAATTCAAAAGTTTTAAAAAATCCGGTATACCATACCCTGTGTGTTAAGTTTTCTTCATCCTTCCTGCCCATGTAGATTTCATAATAAAGGCAATTTGTTTTGCCAAACCTTTATTTCATTCCTACGATCGCATCAGTTTTAAGATTCACAGAGGTTGCAATCCATATAATCCAATCAACATCGCCTAATAAAGCTGTTTCAATCCATTGATTTTTTTATTTGCGCTATTAATATTGTTGGTCTCGGAAGGAATATATGACTGTATGGTTATTGCTAGTGATGAAGATTTACATATAAAGGCAATATACGATACAATTGAGTGGAAATACTCTCATAATAATTATGCGTTTACCTTTTAGGTATTTCAAGGCAACTTCGAAAGCAGCATTCCTGTCACCAACCTACTGAACAACTCAGTTGATACCCGTTATTTGCGCTTCGTGGTTCAGTCCTGGCATAATCACATCGCTATGAGAGCGGAGATTGTGGGCTGTGACACCAGTAGGTTTTACTTTGGATGAACATTTCTAATATCTTTAAGTAGACTTTTTTATGTATTCATCCACAATCAATGCAGAATTGAAATCTTTAATGATATAAACATTTCTTCAACTACGAATCTAAACTGATGCAGAACGAAACATCAGGCAAATACATTACTTTTCTCCAAGAACCATTGTAGTGTGAGAATTCATTGACTTATCTAACGGAATCAGAGATAGACGCGCAGCTATAGAATATGAAACGTCTCCCCTTACAAAATAACTAGTTTTGTGATTGGAAATCTGGTGTTTTAGGGTGGTTCAGTCGCCCGACTAATACAAAATTAGATTAAGAACTATGGACACATGTAGTTGTAATCTTTGAAAATGTTAAACTGCACTTTTTTGAAACAGCACTCTCTTTGCCAATCGTTACATCTTCTTGATTCCTCAGCTGCAGTTCTCCCACCAGCCTGTCCGCATCTGCTTGGAATGGAATCTGGTGCCATACCTGATGACAGCATCACTGCATCCTCGACCCTTCTTAATAGTGGGTGGTCGTTTTTTTGTATTGAGATTATAATAATAAGTACAGGGACAAATCATTTTGACGCCACTACTCATCCTACGTTGAACATACAATAAAAAATCATAGGTAACTACGTCAAAATAGTTACCCAAGCAACTGGGTAATTTTGAAACAGACGTTTCAGGCAACATCCAATTTCTTTCGTCAGTGACTGGAAAGAACTGAAAAACAAGGTTATATACAAAACTACCTGAATACTAAATAAATATCATGGAAATCCGTCGTTCCTTTGTACTGTGATTCTCCTTGAAATATTTCGACAAAAACGCCCCTGCAGTTCCAAGTCAAACCTAAACTTGAACTAACCATATGGTAAATTTTGGAATTCCAGTATATCACCGTAGTGCTGGTCTCGAGCCTTACCGAGGGCGGTTAAACGGTGCCGTTGGGGGCGCCTGGACAGCTAAGTTCGACTTTATCGGACAGTGGTTGCAGGTAAGCATACATCCTCATCGACGTGTTCTTCATAGAAGAACTTTATTGCACGACAATTGCACATGGTAGAAAGTATGGTAAGAATTCGTAAACATTAGTAGAAGAATAGAATAAAGCTTAACTTAACACCCTAGTTATTAATACAATACAATAAGGGCTAGCATACGTTTTGATATAGTGTTATAATCGAGTTGGTTTAATCATTAGTTTCGGTAGTTTTCCTAATGTTACAGCAGTCGTTTAGATATTTACCTATTTTCACATTGTTGGGATTGTTGAATTTAAATATAAAGTCAAAACAGTCTGTAGCATCGATACTCTTAAAACTTCTGCATGGAAAAATGTGAACAACTTATAATTATTACGTAAAACATCATACCTACACCATTCCATTAGAAAGTGAAATTCATCTTCAATTTCCATTGGACAAGATGGGCAAAACCTTAGATTCTTGTTCCCAAAGTGACTATTTGCTCTAAATGCGTTAACCCGACTTACAGGAATTACGGCAGCTCTTACAACGAAACCTTAAAACGATCATCCTAGCTGACTTTTCGGTGATAAGTCTGTAAATTTTCCTTTATCAGAGAAGCCTGATTGTACAAAATTGATATCCGTAAATTTCGTCATACAGAGTGCATGTCTAAGAGAGTAAGAAATGCCTTTCTTGGCATTCTATAACAAAAAACATTTTTGTCTTTTAGGTGGATTTAGGGGAAATGAAGCGCGTCATGGGCACCATCATTCAGGGTCGGCTACGAAATGACCCAGGGTGGGTGACGTCATACAAACTTCAGTACAGTACAGATCGGATTACTTGGACGACATATGCCAGCAGTAATGGTTCAGAAATGGTATGTTAAGGATCAAACAATTTTATGTTTTTATTCATTTCTAGATTAAAAAAGTACAACGATGTCATATAAAATATTAATGTTGCATGGCTCAGAAATGGTTTCTCAAATGTTCCTTTTTTATTTCTAAATTAAACACAACGAAAATACAACGAAGTTACAATAAACATCAATTTTGTATAATAAAGTGGTTTTGATCTATCGGTTTCAAAATGCGCTTTTGATATTGTTGTTCTCGGACGAACTGTACGGATGACTGTTTGGTCATTGCTAGTGATGAAGATCTAGATGTAAATGAAAACAGTATACCATACAAATTTGGGAATACTCTCTTCTTAATTATGCGTTTCCCGTTAGGTCTTTCCAGGCAACGTCGAAAGAAGCATTCCTGTCACGAACCTACTGAACAACTCAGTTGATGCCCGTTATGTGCGTTTCCTGCCTCAGTCCTGGTTTGGAAGCATCGCCATGAGGGCGGAGATTGTGGGCTGTAACACCAGTAAGTTTTTCATCCCGAAAGAGTTTTCTGATATCTTTAAGTAAACTTTTGATTGAATTATTTTCCAAAATCAATGTAAATTCTAAATCTTCAATGATTAGCATTTTATTATTTACGGATGTTATCAGATCAAGCATGGAGCACTGCCGAAAACATCATCAGGCAAGTATATTTCTTTTCACCAGGAATAACTGTATTGTGAAAGTTTTTTAACGGAAGAGATAGATGTGCAGCAATAGAATTTACATCTTATTCCCGTACAATATTACCAGTTGTGTGGCTGGGAAGCTGGCGTATGGGCGATCAAGTCGCTTTAGTAATACTTGAGGCTACAGTACGAATGTAGCCTCAAGTATTGCAAATGGAAAATGCGTTTCGCTTTGCAAACGCGTCTATCTACTTGATTCCCCAGCTGCAGTTCTTTCACCAGCCTGTCCACATCTGCTTGGGATGGAATCAGGTGCCATACCTGATGACAGCATCACTGCATCCTCGATCCGTCTTAATAGTATGTACTCAATGTTTCCTTCTTTATTAAGATCATAAACATAAGTACAGGGACAAAGTGGTGACGCACTCAATTTAATAACAAAACTTATTTTTACGCCACTACTCATCTTAAACATAAATACAAAAGCATAGGCAAGTACTAAATCTAGAGCAAATACAAGAAACATGAAGTGCTAACAGAAGTAAAATATTGTACAGAAAGTAAGACAATTTTACAGGTCCACGTTCCGTCCCCACCAAGTGCTGATGTCGTTTGTAGAACACTTTGCACAAGACAAAGGTTAAACAGGTTTATAATGCGTCCTGAAGAGGTGATAAATGCCTTTTTGTAATAATCAAAATATTAGCATCAACATTCGATGAACAGAGGGGTTTTTAGCAGTGTCTGAAAGTGATGTAAGATCTTGAGTGTGTCCAAAGATCTTGGGAAGTTTACCTGAATTCTTTGTGTTTAGCAGCCCGTATTGACTTTGTGCAGGAGAGATCGAAACTGGAAGTCGTTTAAGGAACGCGTTGCCAAATCCAGATCGTTCATAGTGTTGAAATATGGAACAAATTACATCGCAAAACGATTTGTTAAAAAAAACATGGGGCTTTTTAGTTGATTTAATTTGGTATGTCTTAAGGACATGGTGAGGAAATAACTGAGGGTATCAATTCTAACATGTAGTTTCGAGTTAAACCATGAATGATTCTGTGAAGCAAACAAAGACGACGAACATGCCGTCTATCTTATCATGTTTTACATCCGAATTTACTAGTAAGACGACCCTTTGACAGTGCCAGAAACGACTTGGGTACTGTGGCATTGTATGTGCTCTATAAGTTATGCTTCTTCACTTGTCGTGCTGTGCCAAGACGTGTGCATAGATGTAAGTTCAGAATCAATAAACGTCAGGCCACTAAACACGTCAATGCTTTTCAACAACATGGAAATATTATGGTAAATAGTGGTAAATTTTGGGATTCCAGTACATCGTCGTTCTGCCGGTCTCGAGCCTTACCGTGGGCGGTTAAATGGTGTAGGCTGGGCGCCCAGATATGACTTCATCGGACAGTGGTTGCAGGTAAGCATTCATCTTGATAAATTTGGCTATTGTGTTCTTTATATTAGATCCTTGTTGCCAAAGTGTCTATTTTTCCGTAAATGCCTTCATCAGGCTTGTTAAGAACAGTGTTTAGGGTTCCTTTAACACAATCTTGAAAAGATTTACTTTACCGAAGTTTCGGTAACTCTTATCATCAGAGAAGCCTGATTAAACTACACTCCTTGCGGTCCGAAATGTCAGGAAAAGTTTTTTGAGGTTATGATGTTTTTTGACTTAGGATTTCAAGAGCTTTCTGTATTGAGAATGCCTCACTGTTGCAAAACAATTATCCGCCAATATAACTTAATTTCAGCACACAGAGTATAATTTATATATGATCTTCGCTTATAATGGTCGCCAAGAAGTTCATGTTTTGGAAGCATGCGCATACGTGTGTGTGTGTACACGATAACATGAGAATTCCTGTCTGGATTGTCTTATTATTTAGTATGTAGGTAGGTCTTGATGAGACCTAGAAATTGTTAGATTTTTGGCCCCCTAGCGGATTTCTAATATATTGAAGCGGAACGTCCGGTTTTAATATCTCGTGCTCAGGAGATACTATGGTCATATTGAACGTTTTTCATCCTATAACGAAGACCAACCATTGTATTTCAGTTGGATTTAGGGGAAATAAAGCGCGTCATGGGCACCATCATTCAGGGTCGGCTTTCTAATGACCCCGAGTGGGTGACGTCATACAAACTTCAGTACAGTACAGATCGGATTAGTTGGACGACATATGCCAGCAGTAATGGCTCAGAAATGGTACGTTAAGGATCAAATATGTTTTTTATTTATTTCTAGATGAAACAAAGTACAGCAAAGTCATATAAAGTATTGATAAAGCATGGCTCAGATATGGCTCTTAAATGATTTCTAGATTAAACACACCGAAAATACAAAGAAGGCACAAAAAGCAGTCCTTTTGCATTACAAAGCGATTTTGATCCATTGATTTTGATATCCGCTATCCATTTATTGTTCGTCTCGGACGGACTGTACGTATGACTGTTTGATAATTGCAAATAATGAAGATCTAGATATAAAGGAAAACAGTATTCGGTACAAAATTCAGAATTATCTGAATTCTCTAATCTTAATTATGCATCTACCTTTAAGGTATTTCCAGGCAACGTGGAAAGCAGCATTCCTGCGACGAACCTACTGAACAACTCAGTTGATGCCCGTTATGTGCGTTTCCTGCCTCAGTCCTGGCATAATCGCATCGCCATGAGAGTGGAACTTGTGGGCTGTAACACTAGTAGGTTTCATCCCGGATGGATATTTCTGATATCTTTTGAATCAAAGTTGAACTGTGATGTGCCAACACAAAAATTGATTTCGAAATATCCGCTCTAGTCTTTGTCAAGGAATAAGCAATTCACTGCTTCTGTGAGATCACATTATGTAGATAGGACACGTGACTCGGTGAGAAATGGATCATAAGTTGAAGAAAACTTTGACAATTCACAGTTTGACTTTGACTCAGAATGACTTCTACCAGTCCATATAATCTTTGTCAAGATTTCTAATATCTTTAACTGGACTTTCTAATCTATTTTTGTCCACAATCAATGTAGAATGGAAATATTAGAAGAAAAAACATCAATCACATACAGATGAAAATAAATCCAGCGCGTAGAATTTCAAAAAACATCATCAAGCTAAAACATTTCTTACCGAAGAATCAAAACTTTGCATTTTATTGTGGGAATTCATCAGGTTGTTCAACGAAGCGTAGAATTAGATGCGCAGCTGAAGAAGAAAACAAGTCTTTCAGTACAATATAACCAACCGTGTAACTGGAAAGCTGGTGTGCATTGGCGGTTAAGTCGCCTCACATACACAAGTGTAAATATATGGTATTGTATTGTATTGTATTGTATTGTATTGTATTGTATTATATTGTGTCGTATCATATTGTGAATTTGAAACACCACAGTCTTTGTAAATACTATATTACATTTGCTTGATCCTCCAGCTGCAGTCCGTCCTCCGGCCTGTCCACATCTACTTGGAATGGAATCAGGTGCCATACCTGATGACAGCATCACTGCATCCTCAACCCTTCTTAATAATCGTGGCCAAAGTGTTGGTCTCGAGCCTTACCGCGGGCGATTAAACGGAAACAACGCCTGGATGCCCAGCTACAACTCCATCGGACAATGGTTGCAGGTACGCCTACACCTTCTTAAACTCAACAGTCGTGTTCTTTATTTTACATTCTTGTTGCCAAAGTGACTATTTTCAGTAAATGCCTTCATCAGATTGGCGAATCTCAATGATTTAAGATTCTTAGTACAAAAAAACGTCTACTTGACAGACGTTTCGCTATAAGTCGTTAGTTTCATTAGAGTAGCCTAATTGGACTGTGCACCAGCATACCATATAGCACCGTATCACCCCGCGGGCCGAGTTTCGGCTTTGTGGGTGTCTTCGAGGTTATGATGATTTGATTTGGGATTTCAGGAATTTGATGCACTCGAAATGTCTGGCTGGAAATTTTGTATCCGCCAATATGGCATGATTTTAAGGATATTTCACTTTTGAGAGCTAGTTATATCTGCTTTTATAACCTCTTATTTTGCATCCTATAACGACAAAATACCATTGCTTTTCAGGTGGATTTAGGGGAAATAAAGCGCGTCATGGGCACCATCATTCAGGGTCGGCTTTCTAATCCTCCCCAGTGGGTGACGTCATACAAACTCCAGTACAGTACAGATCGGATTACTTGGACGACATATGCCGGCAGTAATGGCTCAGAAATGGTACCTCAAATATCAAAACATGCCATTTTTGTATGAAACAAAATAATATTAGAGCCACAAAAACAATTAATTAGGAGGATTCGACCAATTGTTTTTGATCTGCACTGTTGATTTTGCGGTCATATACTGTTTGGTTATTGCAAGTGATGAAGATCTAGAGCTAAGTAAAATATGGGATACAAAATAGTATTTCAAAGTATATATATATATATATATATATATATATATATATATATATATATATATATATATATTTATATGTATACATAAATTATTCATTTACCTTTCAGGTCTTTCCAGGCAACATCGACAGCAGCCTCCCTGTTACGAATCTACTGAACAACTCAGTTGATGCCCGTTATGTGCGTTTCTTGCCGCAGACCTGGCATAGTCAGATTGCGATGAGAGTGGAGATTGTGGGCTGTAACACAAGTAGGTTTTAAACCAGATGAATATTTCTAACTTCTTTCGGTTGGGGTTTTGATTTATTCCATTCCATAACCAATGTAGAATTGAAATAATCAAATATAAACATTTCATCACAAACGGATGGGCAGAGATCCAGCACGTAGCATTTGGTGAAACATTATCAAGAAATGATAATTTTATTCAGTAAGGATATCGCGGGCAACACAGCCCGAATTTCGTGTTTATTACAAATGCGTTTCAACATAACAACATATAACAATGGTTCGTTACATTCTACTCATTTAAAGCATTATAATCAATCGAGAAACACATGTCGAAATAATTAAATTTATACATGTTTTATATCATGGTCGCCATATTGCTTCATTATCACACATGTCATTGCATAAAGAGTGTAAGAGCGAAATGATAAATACTGAATGATACTACTGATTGATTGCCTTGTTGTACAGCCGAAAATACGTTTTATTTCTAGACAAATCATTGTATTGGGAGAATTCATCAACTTGCATAGAGCTTCGATGAGTTCGATGCTCAGCTTAAGAGGTATAAAAGTCTTTTCGTAGAATATAAGTAGGCCTGTGACCAGGAAGCTACATTATGATGTGTTTAACTGCAGGTACATCGCTTGACTGATACAGAATTAGATTGAAAGGTTTTAGAATGTTATTTTATTTATGTTGTGCAGAAATAAGATGATTACACAAAAAAAAAACACACGGACCTGTAGTTTACGTATGATTTATTGTTTATTTTATTTTTTATTTTGTCCACCGAATATCCTTTCTAAAACAGCCAACTTGGCCTATATCAGAAAATGGTCAGACAAAATAATGCAACATGAGTAAAACAGTAGGATCTGATGTATACACATTGGCTAATATCATTTCCAATTGGCGACACACGTGCGATAGATAGTTTGTCTAACTATCACGATCTTTTAGAAGATGTTACAGCTCCTCCGGGGACTGCGCGGGAGTCCCGGTAACCTGATACTCTCCCTTATAGTGGACATTTTCCCATAGCAACGAACCATCGTTAATTGGGGACCACAAATTTAAATGGTTTCATCTGATTCATTCGATACCAACTTCTAATTCTACTCTACTCTACTCTACTCTACTCTACTCTACTCTACTCTAATGAAGTACTAAATTGTCTCTTACTCCCTTGCAACTTGAAAGCTATTTCCAGGTCATCATACATTCTTTTTCTTCGTACCTCAGCATTCTGTTCAATCACGAAGCACGTAGAGAGTGAAGCTATGACCTGGGACCTTCCCAAGGTCAACTCCTCGCCCTTCATCTTCGAGGTCAAGGTCAACACCAGCGGCAGTGGGTACGGCCTCATCTACCTATACCGTTGGGATGACAACACATCTGAGAATCAGGACGGGTATCGCGTTAAGCTCACATCTGGACAGTCCCAAATAGCAAGAGTAACAAGGGACGAAGGCAGAGACAACGTTGCAAGTTATCATTCAACAGGTAATGTTACTTGCTATGGCGATTCAATTAGATTGAGTCATACTGCTGCTATTTGTATATTGTTTGCATTTGTAACCGTACTGATCAATGTGTAGACATGACATCGGCTGAAGATTTCCGACGGTTCTGGATCTGCTGGTCGAAAGGCGGAAGTGTTGGAGTGGGCAGGGCTGGAGAGGTGGAACCCTTCATGAGCTGGACAGATCCTCAGCCAGTCACTGACATCGGAAGAATTGGTTATCGGACTTGGGGTGTTCCCGGGGACTTCAAATTCAACTGTACTCAAGGTGAAAATCTTAGCTTCTATGACGCCGTAACTTTTTAATAAAAGGCTTTACATCCCTCTGCTTAATGTCTACGGCACTAACGTATAGTTAACTATTGTAACTTTAAATCTATGAACAAAAATCGAAAGGTCGTTAACATTTGTATATCAAGATTTTTTTTCTACTTGTTTTGTACTTTTATAAAGTTAGTTTTATCAATTTTACAAGACCAGATTCGACAAGTTATAAATAAAGTTATAAATACACATACGTCCTATCAATACGTACATCTTTATGAAAGACTCATTCTAATTATGACTACAGTGTATGCCAGTAGGTGACTGTGAGAAAACAATTCTGTATTTTATGAAAAGGAAGTTTTGATTATTATGCAGTGTTTCCTGTTCAAACTTTCCTTCCTCTTCAGATGGATTTCCGGGAGTTTGTGTTGACCCACCCACCCAAGCCAACACTACCGGGCCTGTGTGCGACTGTCCTTATCTGTTGGGGGAGAACTGCACCTACCCATGTTCCCCGGGATATCACGTCATTTCCGGTGACGTCATATCTAGATCATGCAGGGCAAATGGGTCATGGACAGAACCGGATCTTTTCTGCCAAGGTATGAAATAAAGACGCCTCTATGAAAATAAATTTCATCTGCTGATAAAATGCTTCAACTATTGTAAATATAATCATTCAGTGATATGTCAGTTGCTCAATATGTTATTCCGTCTAGATAAAAGGTGCAAATGCATGTGTATCTGAAACGTAGGGTTTTGTAAGTCGATTTTAAACTTACTATTTCTGTTGATACTATATGAGACAATAACATATATTGTGAAAACTGGTGTCACTATTCTGCAGCTAATCTGCTCTCTTGTTTGTATAGATATTGACGAGTGTTCCACTCTGAACGGCGGCTGTAGCCAGAACTGCAACAACACTGTAGGAGGTTACAACTGCTCCTGTAATGAAGGCTTCGTCCTGGACGGAGACGGACATAACTGTACTGGTAGGTTGTGTGTTTAGTATCTATGCTAATGGCCATAACCTCAGCTTAGCAGCAGAGCTGAACAAATTTACAATTACACAGGGCGCTGACAAGGTGGTCGTAACCAGGTGGTCTGAAATATAATCAGAGCGCCTGAATGTAAATCAGATGATGCGGTTTCTGACTTTTCTGACAGCAAACAAATGAGAAGTCTAAAGACAATTCAACTAACAATTCAATTAACTATTAGAAGAGCGTGGAAAGCAGTGGTGGCCCGCATCGTCAACCGATGAACGCGGCCACTATGACGATGATGAATCAACTATTACTTTCAATTGGTTCTTATATGCTTCAATTTATCTACTATCTTGTCTGTAGATGTTGACGAGTGCTCCACTATGAACGACGGCTGCAGCCATACCTGCACAGACACTGTAGGAAGTTACACCTGCTCCTGTACTAAAGGGTTCGTACTGGACCGAGACGGACATACATGTACTGGTAGGTTATCTGTTGTCCTATTTCTACCTTTCTCATGTCAAGATTGAACATAGAAAGATATTACTGAATATTAGACACAGAGACGTGGAAACCTTAGTCGACTTGGTTGTCTTTGTGTGTGTATACTTGGTTGTCACCTAGCGGCCGTAGTATTCATTCATTCGCAGTGAACGTTCTCGAAGGTACTTCACAAAGCTACATCAAAGAAAGAGCCATTATGAAGATGAATGGCACAAGTGGGAGATGCCAAAACTATGTGCCTCAGGGGTTTTATAAAACTAGACTTTCGATTGGATTCAATGATATAGAAAATGAAGGCAACTTTGTTTGGGTCAATGACACTCCACTGGATAGTTTTACCCATTTTGGGTCCGGGATAAACATATAACGCTGATGACATGTACGACTGGACCATTCTCAACCGTGGTGCAAATGACTTGGGCCCAAATAAATTGATAGGTCCGAAATCTAGTAGTATAACATATCAAGCTATCTGTGAAATGGTTAGGGTAATCAGGAGCCTTTCTTACTATACTTTTTACATTATATCCTTGTTATTAGTGTTATCAAGCTGTTTGTTTTCTGGTCTACAGATATTGATGAGTGCCTCTTTGGAATTGGATGTAGCCAGACCTGCATCAACACTGTAGGAAGTTACAGATGTTCCTGCATTGAAGGGTTCGTGCTGGGCAGAGACGGACATGGTTGTTATGGTAAGGCATCTGTTGTACCGTCTTCTCAGTTTTTGTCCGATACTTTCGTGCGATGTCAGTTTGTAATGTTTAATCATTTATCAGTATCTGCATTGTTCTACTTACATGTCGAACTACAGTTTTGTTGATGCGACCCCGTGAAAATTTCATTTAGTTCATAGATCCAACTTGTTGCTATTTATAAGTCGGAATATATTCACCTTCGAATGATTAACCTCCAATACTACATCCAAAAGTGCGCAATGAACGCAACACAGAAACTATAGCTAAACAAGTGACAGTTACAACAATATTACAAGATCTAACTTACATCCTCATCCTCACAGAACGTACAACATCAACAGCATCAACATCAGCAACAATATCAAAATTAATTCCAGTATATTTGCCTAGAGCACTTCCTCAACTTCCTCATCCCTCTTACAGAACGTACAACATTACCAGCATCAACATCGACAGCAACAACAACATCAACAACAACAACATCACAGCTAGCTACAACGCCTACAACATCTCCTGCTCCATCAAGCATCTGGTTCCCGACCTCACAACAGACCAGCACAGCTCGTCTGATGGACACTTCCACCGTGTCCACTACAGATCTGATGCCTACAAGCTCAACAACAATTGTCAAAACGACAACGCGTTACATATTCGGAGGTAAGCAAAGCACTACCACGTCCAAAAATATGTCGAAAAAAAAAAACACATTTGTTTTTCCTTCAAAATATGGATAACATCTTCCTCCCCAAACAAAGTCTCATCTTGCCAACATTGTGCTATCAGCCTTTCAAAAACTTTTTACCACAGATCTTGATGGAGAATCATCTGATTATTTGGATGATGAAGCTTCCAGCATGTCACCCATGACCACCCTCCCCACCCTGCCGCCCAGTACAGCTGAGTCTACACCTCCGCCTCCAATTTTTATCACCACTCGAAATTCGTCAACTCAGGCGCCCTTTCTAAAGCCTAGGTTACACATAGCCGAACATGGCCTCCCGACTCTCCCCCGACCATGGTTGGAGTGATTCGGGAGTGATTCGGGAGCTTGCTCGGTTGGCGTTCGGCCGAGTCGGCTGGCGTTCTGCTGAGTCGGCTGGTGTTCGGCTGCGCCAGCCGAATGTTTTGAAAATTTCAAAACATTCGGCTCTGGACGGAGGGTCTGAAATGGGTCGGCTGGTGTTCGGCTGGTGTTCGGCGCGGTCGGCTAGTGCTCGGCTGGTATTCGGGATTGAGTAAGTAGTAAAATTAGAACCTTAACCACGCCAGAAACACTACTGACTTACTCCCAACTAGTTTCCAACCTACCCATAACTCACCCCAAGGCCGTAGACAAAACTCTGCAAACTAATTCTCAACCAAGTGACTACTATCGGAACGTGGGCGAATCACCGCCGACCTTCACACGACCAAAAACAAAGAAGAACACTAAAAGCAGTATTAAAGCTAGCCATGATCCGAATTCGATCTCTCGGTGATGTTAACAACATAATAGAATGGATTATTTTGATTAAAACCGAAAATGACCCCTCTTTTGAAAGTCGCTGAATATGTCCATTTCAATTCGTGAGAGGGTCTGCAATCGGTCGAGGTTTAGTCAGGAGAGATTCGGCAGTCTGCGGCTAGAGGTCGGGATGGTTGGGAGTAAGCTAGAAAGCATTCGGGGCCCATTCGGGAGTAATTCGTGTACTGGTTAGGAGATGATCGGCGCATCTTCGGCGCATGTTCGGCGCCAAAGATAGGCGTGGCCCAAAAACTGGTCAGAATGCTCCCGAACTACCGCCGACCTGAGTCGGCTAGCGTTCGGGAGCCATGTTCGGCTATGTGTAACCTAGGCTTAATAGAGGTAATATCACAGATACTATATACATTATGTCATAATTGTTACCAATGACTTTAGCTTCATTACATACTTCATGCTGTAAATTGTCGCCAGTTTTCAAACCATATGATATTGGTGTTATTTTCAAAATAATATGTAATTCTTAAACTACAGGAGGAGATACCTGTTCTAATCAAGTCTCTGAGTGAAAGGGTGAACTACTTCAGCGGCTCACTGGAGGATCGAAAGGAGCTTCTCAAAGGTTCTTGTTTCTTTTACAATCATTTGTGAATATACCAAATTCTCTCCGAGACTTTGGTGTTAGATCTACAGATACTGTCACCACATCTTGACACATAATGCAGTGCAACAACTAACGTAGCGGTACCCATTATCGTGTGATACCTATTATCGTCCACTTTGGATCAAGTCTACATGTCAAGGTCTAGGTGTGTTATGCAAAAGCCAGCTCTCATAAGCAATAAAGAACTACAAAGGTAACTTACTGCGTGCTCCATACCAAACATACAGAGGTGACTGACGCTTCATCCTTGGTACTACGAGCTCAGAGTAGTAGCAGGGAGGTGGTTGCTATGGAGACGACCGTTGACCTTTCCTCCGGCGTCACAGATGGGTTGAAGAAGCTGATCGACGCCCAGTCTACTGACCAGTCACCGATACAGCAGCTGCTGCGAGAAGAAAGAAAACTACAACGTGTAAAGTCTCGGGTTGGTGTCTACCTCTCATGTCTGTGCATACGTTAACTCTTTAGTATCCACTTGACTGTATGTATAGATTCAGTAGACTGTACGAAAGTCGCTGTACTTTTGTTGTGCTAAATAAGATTTCTGTCATATCTACTGGTATAGATTTGGCGCTTCAATATATGTTTTGCCAGTAACCATAATCTTCATCTTCAGCAGCAAAGACTGTTCAAATGACAATATTCTGAAAGAGTTCCGCACGTTATGACGACTTAACTGTAGAACAAACACGTGCTCGCCTAAATAGAAAGATTTGAGACGAAATTATAATCTATCAAAAAGCCATTTTGAGAGAATTTGTGCCCCAATATAGCTGATGAATGAAACTAGAGATATGCTGGAACTGTTGGATGCGGCAGCAGACAGACTGTTGGAAGAGACACCACCGGAAGGAGAAGTTACGCACATCCGGTCTGACGGCGTGTTCACGACAGTGAAGAAGAGCATCCCTGATGTCGGTATCGTTCCTATCAGCCAGGATGTCGGCTCCATCGTGTTCACAAAAGAGGACAACATTCCTGAGAATTTCACAATGAAGGTACGAAAATAGACCTAATATCATGTATCTATCCACGTTCAGCAAACTGATACGTCAGTATAACAGTTATGGACACGATTTTGTAACTGGTAACAGATCGATGTTTTAAGTGATTGTGGTCAACAAAATGTAACGACCTTTAACCTCTTGGCTCCCGCAGGTTGTGGCATTTGTCGAGGATCCATTTGTGTGGAGTGTGGTGAAAACTGACGTATCCTCATCAATAGTCATGGTGACGATCACCAAAGCTAATGAGAGAGATATGTCTGATGCATCAAACATGCAGCCAAACATCACCGTCATTGTCAAACAAAGAGTGCAGTTTGGGACCACGAGTGACACAGAAGATCAGTATCATGATACCCTGCCAACATCATACAGGCAGAACCTCGATGATGCAGGAAGATCGTTCCCTCTGACCAAGGGTCCTAGTCATGACACCAACATGAAGCATCACGCCATGTACATTGCCGAAGGAGGCCAGGTGCCCCTGCTCAGATTCTCAGTCGATGACGTCGACACAGAGCTGCAGATTTACTTCCGGTTTCACGACTTCCCAACTGAGGAAGAATACGACTACACAACAACTGTCAAATCTCCTGAAGTCACTGATTATGACGGTTTCGACATGCCATTTGGCCTCGTTTATTACAGTTTCAATATTTCATTTATTCCGGAGATGCTAATGGTACGTGGATGGCTCATGGTCGGTGTGAAGAGAAAAGGTAGACATTGTCTGATCACTACTATCGCATTTCTTAAAGCGGCTTCACGCTGTTTATCTTTTGTTTCAGATGTAAAAAAAATGAGCAACGCAGTGTTAACTTTGGGCTATTAAGAGAAGTTTCAATCTTCAAGCATCGTAATATTGATTTTATTGTGTACTAAATAAGGGCATTACTCCCTCAAGGATTAACACTAATGCCTTCCTATGTTTGGTTTTGCATTAGGCGGAGACCTCCCCCACGGTGGTTTGAGACGACTCCTGACGTCAGTGGTCCCTCAGACCCCGCCCCCTCCAGGTCGCGATGGCAGCCCGGCAGGATTCAAACTGCAGACCGCCGCAGTCTCCTGTCTGATGCGGGAAAACGAGAACCAGGCGTGGGATAACCGCCGCTGCCAGGTTTTACTTAGTTACTGATCTGATAGAATGTTACTGATTAGTTGAACCGGTTAACACAGTCAATTGTTGGTGACTTACGTAACAATTTCTAGACCTTTTTCGTCAAATCAACTAGTACTAAGGAGAGCTGATTTTGATTGACAGAAAATTCATTCCGTCTTTTGTTTCATCTGTTGTTTTCCATACAGAAAAGGTGATATTATTCTGTAATGTCTTTACCGCAGGTTGGGGTTGAAACGAACGAGACGACCACTCGGTGCACGTGTGACATGACACGACTGAGCGATGGGAAAAGCTCCAGGGTGATTCTGGCAGCTACTTTTGTGGCCCTCCCTAATTTCGTGGACTTCGACAAGTTCGGTAACAACATTGACAACAAGTTGTCCACAAATTCGACCGTGTATGGAACAATCTTAGCGCTGTGGATGATATTTTTGTTGTCTCAACTATTGATATTACATTCGAATATCAGGGTACGTCAAAATAAATATTTATCAATACATACCTGATTTGTAGAAATATTCTATATGCTATTCTAAGCTGAAAAGCAATGTTTACGATAGTACGTTGAACGCTTTTTTCAACTGCACCGACCAAGGGCAATGGCATCATCGGTGCCATGGAAACTGTCTGTGTCGGCTATCGCGTATACAAAACCAGTATTAAGTTAACTATGTTTTATAATTTTCAGAGCCACATCGCCATACGCAACGCAGTGGCCGACAGCTTTGCTCTCGGAGAAGCAGCAAAGCTCACCAAAGCAAACCCCGGCATGGCTGTCGTTCCCAAAGTCTCCACAATCCCATCTGAGGTTCCCGGTGCGGACTACGTCTACGTCGTGTCTGTCCGTACGGGAACACAGCCTGATGCCGGCACGGCGTCTGTAGTCGGGCTGATGATCACAGGGTCAGAGGGCAGGACAGCCATGGTCACCCTCAACCCTGCAGGCTTGGTGAGAAGTGTTCTGTTTATATTTCTGCTTCTTTTAACGCGTGAAAGAAATATATGGTGATTTAATGACAAAGGCTTTTATGAGGCAAATTTTTAGTTTGATTTGCAGCGGTAGCAATATATCATAAAGAAAGTAACGCCATGGGGATGGGAAACACAATTTTATAAACGATAGTCATAATACCAAATTCCCCTGTTTGTATCTTTCTAGGTCCTAGCCAGAGGTGGTGACACGTACCACATCATGACGACACCGGCCTCCATCGGCAAGCTCCAGTCTGTACAGGTCTGGCACGACAGCTCCGGGAAGGGCGCCATGGAGTCACTCTTCATAGACAGCATTAGGGTCTGGGACACACAGATCTCACAAGGGTGGGTGCAGGAACAATTTTCAGCTGTTTGATTTCTTATTCTTTCAATTCCTGGTTTGAGGCGGTGTCATCATTTCAAAGTTTAATACACAAGTTACTAGAATATTCTTGAATCAGTGATATATTTTAAAGGTAACAAACACCTACCTAATTTTCGACGTCTACTGTACGTCCTGTTCACGGATTGACCTAGTCTCGCGAGAACACGAGACTAGGACGAGACTTGCATGTTAATACACAAGATCATAGGTTGTAGGAATTCATCTGCCACTTTTCTATGATATATATTTTTCACGAAAAATGTATGGAAACACTGTCAATATGTAATTGATAATTTCAAGTATAATTTTTTTGTAAATTGTAGATGAACCTTTCATAAAGTAGAATATACATTTAAATTGAGCTTCCCTGCTCTTGACACATTCAAGATAATGACAAAAAAAATACATGTGTCTTTGTCCACAGTTTCTGTTTCCCATGTTACACTTGGCTGTCATTTAACAAAGGAGACGGTCGGACAATAAGGACCTTGAAGGCGGCTTCTGATGTAGAAATGCGGTAAGTCCAGCAGGTTTTCAATGCATGTCATTGAGAAACACTGCAGATGAGGTTAAAGCGTGGACAATGATTTCAAATAGGAATGATACTGCATTGATTTAGACCAACAAGATTACTAAAGTACCATAATTGTCTTTATATCTGCCATAATATATACTGACCTAAACTTTTAACGGGTCGAAAACCAGACAGCATATTATTTCTGTCTTGTTCTTTCTGTCTTGAGATATTTCGTTATATTATATAATATTCACCCTAGGATGTCAGAGTTTGCCTTACCGACGTTTTCGTACCTTCTGTACGACGACCATCTGCTCCTGTCAGCCGTGTGTAACTCCGGTGTGAGACACTTCAGTCGGGAGCAGCGCTTGGTCTGCTGCCTGACCCAGACCACCCTGTGGATGGTGGGCAGCGCCATGTGGTACGGGGTCAAACTGGGTGCACACGATGTCATTTTGTTCGACGCTGGCGTCATCACTCTCCGTCTTTCGGAACTGATCGGTACTGCAGCAACATCGTTCATAGTGTTCCTGCCAGTTTATGCCATCCTTGTGCCGATGTTTCGCAAGCAGGCCCCGTTGGAAGATCATATCCAACAAGGACTGACAAAAAAGCCGACGTCTCCGTCCACCTGCCGATTTCCGTTCAAGACGGTGGCCTGGATCCTCGCCATTCTGACGTCTGTCAGCAGCAGCTTCTTCGTGATCATGTACAGTCTGCAGTTTGGAGCTGAAAGAAGCCAGACCTGGCTGAAGGACTTCGTCCTGACGTTCCTGTTCTCAACATTTATACTGGAGCCTGTTCAGGTAAGTATCAGTCATGTATTTACATGTTGTTTTAACTTCTCTGAAATGAAGGACAAAACTTGAAATGTGTTGGTCAAATCAAAAGGTAGGCTTTGATAATCTCGTGGTCAAGCGATGTATAAAAACACTTCTGACTTAACCAATGTACCTTTTGCAGATTTTTCTGAGCGCCTGTACAAAGGCAGCCATCATCGGACCTATTGTGTGGTCTGTGACAGCTTGTGTTCGAGGACTTTTTGGGACGAAATTACCGAAGAAAGAATGTTCTCCAGTCGGTGTTGTTCAGAAGAAGAGCAGGGATTATGATGGTAAGTCTCCACAACTTTTACTTGTAAGACCATGGTAGACTGCTACGACCACAGTTTCAAGTCAGTTGACGCCTTCGGATAATAATTTCATAATGTCTTTCTTCGCAAAGAACGCATTTATGTAGTTATAATATTTTGGTAAATATCTAAAACAAGAGGATTGTTGATCATGGCACTGCCAATTAACAAGAATAGCGTAATTGAAACTGTTTAGTCAACTATATAAATACAGTATGTGTTTTGTTTGATATATTTTCTTAAAGAGGCTTATTATCTACATTTACATAACGGTGAGACATGGTTACCTTCATTGTAAATTTGAGATTTTTATGTTTGTAGTATTTCATAATTATAATCTCTTTGGTGTTCTGTATTCATAAAATCAAGCATTGGTATATATAATTTCTGCATAAGTTCCTGCTCGGAGGGTATTACCACCAGCCCCGAAGAAAACAGACCATGACCCGAACTGGACCGAGAGGATGACTAAAGGTAGAAGCATCCTGGTGGTCCTGGTGTTTCTGCTGATCTTCGCCGGCAATACATTCTACATCGGGGTTCTGGGCTTCGACAGACACGCCTACTACGTCAGGACCTCGCTGGAGAACAGTCTGCTATCCGGATATGAGGAGGTACGGTTGGGAATACTTTCTTCCTCAAGCAAACCATAATAATCTTTCATTGAGCATACGAACAACTATCCGTCTATAAGCAAGTTGTACAAAATTACAAACAAATTGCCGCTATATGTCCTGATTTTTGACGGTCTTCCCTGGAGTCTGTGCCCTAAAGTACTGAATGTAAATTCCTGCTTGCAGGTCACCACAATAGACGACGCTTGGGAGTGGCTGACGTCTGAACTGATGCCGTCCCTTCACCCGGAGCGCGGATACAGCGGGCAGAAGCTGAGGTGGCTGGACAAACAGTTTCCAGTCGGAACAAACGCATTCCGGATCGGTCCTGTTCGCCTGGAGAGAACCACCAAGTATCCAGGTAGAAATCATTGGCAATTGCTGATTCCAAAGCTTTTTCTTGTTTAATCTAAGTTTTAAGATTGGTCAATATAACTTATAAGTACTTTTGCAGCTCATTAAGTTTCTATCGTATTCAAATCCAGGGGACCCAAGAGACATAGACCTCGAATTCAGTCACCAACGGCTCTATCCTGAGCTGCTTATGACTCTACAAAACGAAGCTCTTGGCCGACAGAGAGGAAGAAACTGTTCGAAAAATGACACTACAAGTGTTGTTGACATAATTAGGTATATAAACAAATATCTGTATGTACAGTATGGTGTTGATGATTTCTTGGGAAGTTTTATCAATAGGTGGCTTATTTTTCTATACGGAGAATTACCATATCATCGTCCTTTCTCTTCATTAATTCACTATATTTATGAACATTTGTTATCCAACTCATTTGAATATTTAGCTTTCTGCTTGAAAGCAAACCTTGATTATGTAGCTTTCTGGTTTGCTATTACTGTAATTGCTTTTTTGCAGAAACGGGACTTCAGCGTGCTACACCACAGTGGACCTGCCACGAGATGCTGGTCAGGCTGCTGCAGTGATAGAATTCCTCAAACAAACCAACTGGATCCTGATGGTTTCAGACACTCTCATCCTCCGGATCAACTTCTACCACCCTGACGTGAAGCTGTTCAGCACCGTGGTGTTCAGGCTGCAGTACATCCCAGGGGGCGCTGCTTATCTACAGCCCAGTATCCAGACCTTCCGGCTGTTCCAGTACCAAACAGCAGACGACTTCGTCCAGATGCTTTTCCACATCTTGTTCGTTCTTTTCTTCTTCTACAACGTCCTGAATGAGGTTTTGAACATACGGAAGAGCGGCCGTCTGTACTTCGCCAGTTTCTGGAACATCTTGATTCTTTGCAACATTGGCTTGTCGACAGCCGTCATTGTGACATTCGCACTTCGGTATATCGAGGCAGCTACTGCATTGGGTGACTTACAACAAGCAAAAGGTGGTTGTGACGAACCATCTTAACAGGTTTCTGACATTTCGGAGAAGGCATATCCGTTAAGGCAAACTACGAAACCGGATATGTAAAAAGTGGAATGTGCTGTTCCCTTTGGTGTTTATAGATCAAGTTTAGAGATTTTCAAGATAAAAACAGATCTTTTTAGTAAAGGTTTAACATGCTGAATATATTACAGGGCTGTTCGGCATTAATGAGTTTGTGGACATCAGTGCCGCCAGCCAATGGGACGCAACCTTCAAAGAGGTCCTGTCCTTCTCCATCTTCATCAGCACCTGCAGCATCCTCCGGGTTCTCAACTTCTCCAGGGGTGTAGCTACCGTCTACGCTCTGCCTCGTGTACGTAGAACTCATCTTTCACATTTCTACCCGAAATAGCTTGTTGTAGTCCATTATGTTGTTCCAATAAATTGCAAAACAAAAATAAGTAGTTTTTTTTTCGTTTACATTTAGCTGATATACGGGGAAGCCTTTGGGTTTGCGGTGTACATGCTGGTTGTTATAGTGGCCTACGGCTTCAGCGGGATCCTGATATTCGGCAAAAACATGGAGATCTTCTCCGGTTTTAAGAAAACGTCGTACGTGCTGTTTGAGATGAGCTTGGGGAGGCCTTTCGTCGGCGTCTTTGCGGACGACATGAAGGCAGTGGACCGTGTGATGGGACCTCTGTATTATTCCACATTCGTCATGCTCTTCACCTTTTACCTGGTCAGACAAAAATCAATTCGTTTCATTCTGCCTTTTAGCTATATCTACATCATCACCAAACATAGAAAATTTGCTTACAATAAGTTTTTCAGTTCAGCTTCATTCAAAAACCTGTCATAAACAGCATTATGTAGCCTATGTTCGTCTGTTTATGTTTCCTACAGATGAATCTGGGAGTCGGGATGCTCTGTAACTGGATAAGCTACTGTGAGACGGCTGACGACATCGGCGTGGACACGGCGATGGGAGATTACTTCTGGAACTCCTTCAGGAGTCTTCTGGGCATGCGTCATAAGTCTCAAGACTCCGACGGTAATATCACCTTTGTCCCTGGCCTTTTTGGCCTTTTTGAAGATATCGCAAGTATTTTGAGACGCTAACATAAAAAAACTGGGCAGCATCTAGCAGTTAATTTGTTTTTCTAAAACATGAAATTATTCTTACAATAACAACGTTCAACTAAAGGTAGTCGTTTTTGTTATACCATGGCAGCAGATTAAGACTTACTTGCGTCAAGGTTGATAGCTATGAAAATTTCCCAGAATTGATAAAGAAATTTTAGGTCCCAAAAACATTGTGTTCTGTTTAGTATTACATGTGGTAAATATATACCATACACCCAAGAAATTTTATCGTTTCTGTAGGTGAAGCACCACTTCCAGACCACTTTATGATCGAGACCCTCCAGCGGACGGATACGGTACTGCAGGAAGTGGACAGGGTGACTGACCTGATGTACAAGTTTGAGTGCAAGAAGCATCAACTGACTCACGTTCAACCGTGCAGTTCCAAAGATCTCGTGTAAACTCTGACTCTGAACAATTTGGTTAGCTTGACGTACCAGAAATGGACAAAAGGTCGACATAACTGAAATGCTATAATACGACAAATATTATATGATTTCAACAAGCGAGGTACCACCTCAACTGATTAAAAAGAATTAAGTGTGACATTTTAACAAAGACATTTTAATAGGTATGATGTAATTGTGAGTGTTTATGGGAGGTTTGAATGAATAACAGACGCAGAAATGAATGACGTTTTGCAATACACTTATCCACGATAATTACTTATATAACAATATGTTGCTTGAAATTTGTATTAATTTTCTATTGTAAAGCACATATAAATGTATAAAGTTTATTGTGCCTGAAATATTAATATTTCACACGGCACAACAAGTTTGCTCGCCGTTATTATGTAGTTTGAAAAAGTTGTGTCTTGCATTATTGTTGTTATGCATGTATTTTGAGTTATGTTACTCATCAGTCTTAAAATAAGTCATCTTCTATCAAAACTCTTCTGTGATCAATTTGATAGATAAGAACCTTAACTTTCTGTTTAATTGTGAATATTGTAAATATTTTGTAATTGTCCCTACAGTCTAGGCTCACCTAAGTTTGGTTCCAAACCATAATCTTGTCCTAACCTGTTTTAATGAGCCAATAGGTTACAGAACAGGATAGAACGTTTGCAAATGTTTTTTATGAGTCTTCCTTTAATATTTTATTGCAGATAGTGATAGTTGTGTAACCAGTTGCTTATGTAAATAATTTAATTATCCTTACGGTCAAGGCTAACCCATGGTTTGTACCAAATTTTGTCTTACAATCTAGCATCAAATGTATAATGTATAATTATAAGACAATTTGTTTGAATCGTTCTATTCTTTTCAATTGCAGGTGTAATCATGTTGTGAATTTGTTTGGTTTAAAAATCCTAAAAGTATGAAGTTATCATGTAAATGTGCTTAACAATGTTAGTAAATGTCACCACTATGAAAGATTTCAGCATTTTTTTATTTCCGTTTTTTCCCTAATATTGCTTTGGTTGCCTTTAACACATGGAAGATTATGTATTTATTTATCTCCTACAGTCGTTTTGTCGTGTTGATCTGACTCTAATTGCTAAAAGCTCATGTATATGAAAGCTTTGACAGAAACATCCGCACTATGTGTATTATCGTGGTCTCGCTATACGCTTGTAATTTTGTTAACATGTCTTTAATTCTTAAACTTTGTACTCTTCAAATACGTAATAAATAGTGAACAAATGTAAACAATACAACAATTTTTTTGAGATGACCGTCACTTTCTGGATCTGAATTATTGTTCTCCAGTCAAACGTTTTACAGTCATACTTCTCGTGACGAGATCATCGTACGAAAAAGAAACAAAGGAGTTATGATAATCATTCTTGAGCGTTATAATGCAGATCTCTGCAATCTATCCCTCAGACTTAAAGTGTAGATCCCAATGCAAATAGAAGCACGGAAAACTCACAAGGATATTGTTTTCGTAGGTATTTATGAAATTATGTATTTAGGTTACGTAGAATCATTTAGGATAGAAAGGTTGCCTCAACACTTCTTATCTAACCTGTTCAATTTTCCCATAGCCATTCTGACCACACTACATATACAATAGCATTAGCCTAAAACATAAACATTCACCCTGTCGAAACATCTCTTCAATGTTTTAACTATGTACTTCTTCTATTACGTAATAGATAGTGTACAAATGTAAACAATCCAACACTTTTAGGAGAAGACAGTCACTTCTTTAATCTGAATTATTGTTATCGAGTCAAAAGTTTTACAGTCATACTTCTCGTGACAAGATCATCGTACGAAAAAGAAACAAAGAAGTTATGAGAATTATTCTTGAGCATTATGATGCAGATCTCTGCAATCTATACCTCAAACTTAAAATGTAGATCCCCAATGCAAATAGAAGCGCATGATACTCACAAGAATATGTTTTTCGTAGGTGTTTATGAAATTATGTATTTAGGTCGCGTGGGATCATGGAGGATAGAAATAGTGCATCAACATTTGTTATCTAACCTGCTCAATTTTCCCATCGCCATTCTGACCACAGCACATACACAATAGCATCCGTCTAAAACATAAGCATTCACCTTGTGAAAAACATTTCTTCAATTTTTAAACTGTGCTCTTCTTCTAACACGTAATAGATAGTGTACAAATGTAAACAATCCAACAATTTTGGGAGATGATCGTCACTTCCTTGATATGAATTATTGTTCTCTAGTCAAAAGTTTTACATTCATACTTCTCGTGACGAGATTATCGTCTGAAGAAGACCTTAAAAAGAAGGCGTTAAAAAATTATTCTTGATACAGATTCTTGATACAGATCTCTGTAGATCCCCAATGCAAATAGAAGCACAGAACCTCACAGGAATATACATTTTCGTATGTGTTCATAAAATTATGTATTTGGGTCGCGTGGGATCATGGAGGATAGAAATGGTGCCTCAAAACATCTTATCTAACCTATTCAATTTTCCCATAGCCATTTTGACCACACCACATATACAATAGAATGCCTGAAACATACACGTTGACTCCTACAACGAACGCAAAATTCTATGATTGATACTACTGTCCAATACTCTTTACATTCTCAGACCAAAAAAATGTTCAATTATCTAGCCTAGTCATTGGTCTGTGAATGCAATCGATTCTAGAGATATATCTCATACCAGACGTACTTATCCCCGCCCACGCACACAGAACTGTTTTCGTCAGTTGGTGATGTTGTTGACCTGTTCGGTCGTACCGCCATGGAGAAAAGAAGCAGGCAGTGTATCGCCATCCTGGTTCTGTTGGTTCTGAAGTTTTCCTTGTCTTGTCCAGAGGAGTGCTTCGTGCAGTACGAGTGGAAATCTGTAAAGAAGAAGGTTTGCGAGTGCCCTACACAGCGAGACACACAGTCTGACTTTCATGCAGCGTGCGCATCAACTGGTATAACGGTAAGTCCACAACTCTCACGATTGCTCTTTTTATTTTGTTTGTTTGTATTGCATACCCGGGAAACCGCATCAAGGCGTAACACATCAGGTTTGTACTGAAGAATATAAGCTGCATACCCGGACAGATCAATATGATCCACACACACCGGGAAGGACCCCTACTCTTTTCGATAAGTGTGTTGGGTTCTTTAACGTGCTTGAGGTGTGGCTCTCATCAAACCCAGGACCTCCATTTAACGTCCTATCCGCGGGATATCCCTGACCGAAGCTAGGTACTCATTTTCACCTGAGTAAAGTTAGGAAAGTGGTGTTAAGTGCCTTTCCCAAGGGCACAACGTCAACGGGACAAATCAGGGAACCCCGGATTCGAACCCGGTATCTCTGGGTTCTGGGGCCAAACATCCCGCCACTACGCCACCGCGACGCCACATATGTACTTATACCTGATTTAATATATATATATATAGTGAATTGGCAATGTTCTAAAAACAAACAATAAGCTACCCAATGGGGCGACGGCTTTGAAACGTAAATGCAGCAAGTCCCCCAGTCCCTCCCCGAATTCAGAGCATGGCTAAGCTTTACTTCTTATATACCATCTCTTTTAGAATGCTACTGGTTTATCGCTCACTACAGCATCATTAATGTTGTTTTTTACAAACAGGTTGCGGCTAACAGTGTTTGCGGTGCAGAGAATCATGGCCTGACGTGTCTGAATGACGTTCCTACCGGGTTTGACCAGTCAGTGACTGGAATCCTGTTAAACAGCCTGTTTAACCTCACCACCCTCACCAAACATCACATCCCGCGGTTACGCAACCTGATCACATTCGTCATAACCGGCAGCACCATCCAGGCAATAGGTAAGTGTGGGAAATATGTCAGCTATCTTTGCGTTGAAAAGGTATAATTCCTAGTACGTGTTTTGCAGAAAGCAACAGGATTCCATGAGTGATAGGAGTTGTTTGGTTTTTCCATCTCTTTATTAATTCCGCTAACAACTGAAAATGTTCTTAGTATCTTGCCATGTTTTGTTTTGGTCCTGTTTTTCGGGAGTAAACATTTCCGTTTTGAGTGAAAACGTCCACGTTAAAAGCAAAAAATTCTTCAAAGGTTCCACACAAACAGCAAGAAGACAAATTTTGAAATATATTGCTTTCGATCATGTTTATTTCTCCTCCTCCTCCTCCTGTCAAATCTTCAAATGGCTTACTTAATCACAGTCGTCCCTGAGCCAATTGAGGTGAAATCTGAGTAGGTACATACTCTCATTTTTGTCATTTTTTTAAAACGTATATTTAACCCTCAAACACCCGAGTGGGGTTATTTTTGACCCCAGGTGTGGATTGTGACTTGCTATTTGAACATGTTTGATCTGAAAAAAAATTCCTTCCGTGACTTTGTCAGTAGACATCTTTTCTAACCTCTCCTAATCTTCTAAGAAGATCGGCACAATACTGTTGACATTATATAGGAAAGTCTGTGTTGAGTCCTATGGGGTCATTTTTGCAAAAATAATGTGCTGTTTTTGAGACCTGCCCTCTGTAACTCCTGAAATACTTATCGTATGACAACCAAATTTTCAAAGGATGATGCACATGCGAATTAGTATTACCATAACAAATTTCGTGTCATAATTACGTAATATGACGTCATTATGATGTAATTTTATGTGATTCTATCCGCCATCTTAGATTTTGACGGATGACGTCATCAAATCAGCATAAAATATCAATGTTGAATCATAAAAGTTACATTGAATTACATAAGGTGATAACAATGTACGAAAATACATTTGGCATACCAACAAAGCCTCGAAACGTCATTGTTTGAACTGAAATAAGCAGATTTTGTAAAATATGCCTGTCAAAAACCCGTTGCCATGGCAACAAAAAATTTATGAACTTACTTTATCAATTTGAAATTTTTGTTAAGGAAATTTTATGTAAAGCCACCAACTTTGGTGGCTCTCGCGTAAGCCGTTCATTAGTTATGCAACATGAAATTTGGTGTGGGCCTCAAAAATCCCCTCCCGGTCTAGATAGGAATAGTTCAAGAAGTGGTCCTTCTGATCTTTTTGCATAAATCATGATAATGAACGGGAATTTTTTATATCCAAAGAAGCCAAAACATTCCTATTGTGAAAAGTGAAAAGGGAGGTTTTACTGAACACAACATTTTGGGCAAAGATAGGTTCGGGCGTTTGAGGGTTAAGCCTGTGGTGCCCTGGTATGAGAATCAATAGACCTGAAATTTAGTAGAGTTGCGCTTCGAATATTTACTGATAGCATCCCATTATTATTTTTTACCCTACTTCAAAACAATCTATTTGGGGATTTTTTGTTTTTAGTCATTATCAGCGTTTCACCTACGGCACGGCGTTTTAGCGTTTATTATACCATATACTGGTCAACTCGGGTACAGCCAATGTAGGAGTGCGTTTTAAATTCCCCTTGAATTTCCAAGCTGAAGCTGATTAACCCTATCTAGACGGGGGGGGGGGGTTAAAAGTGCCCGCGCCAACTTTGACTTCCCATAACTGCCAAACGACGTATGCTAGGACTACCAAACTTGGTGAATTTTCCTAAAATTTAGTTGGCAACAATTTATTTTAAGTTTATATTATTATTTATTATAAGGTATAAGTTTATTATATAAATTATTAAAGTTCACGTGTACATCACTCCCTGCAAATTTTGTGATGATGCATCATACTGTTTGGAAGTTATGAGTAGTGGGGGGCGCAAAATTGACAGCGGTGAGCCTCAGATCTCGCCAGACGTTTGCTGTGGGCGTAGCCAATATATAGTGATTCCTTTGTGTAAAAATTGATGTTACTCCCCGAAGTGGCCCAGATTTCGCGTGGATTCTTGGGTGGATAGATGGGATGGTGCTAAAAACGCACATAAAGTGAGAGCGCGGCTGTGTTTTGTTGTGCTGGCGGACTTTTCCATGCCATGTCAACAGTGTTCTTCGATTCCAGTGGCTTCTGAAATCGTAGGAGGACACAAACAATAACAGGGCTTATTCAACGGCTGTGAAGCTCTGAACGAGTGCTGTCTTGCTCGCGCTTAGGTCAGCTCTTCAAAACGCGAATAAAGAGGACGGGGAGCATGGTTGTGATTTGCTGAACTGGCGAAGGTTCGATTGTATTAGTCGGTAAAGCTACATCCATGGCGGAGTAAACACGGTCAAAAATTACGTGCAATATTTTTATGTGCTTGCGGTGGGTGTACTGTACTCAATGAAAATTGCCATCGAAAATGCGAAAAATATCTCGACTCGGGCCTACGCACCCAGCGTACCAGTAGAAACAAATATTACGCCAGTGGCATTGCAAAACCCAAACCTGTGTCTAATTTGGTTGAATATAGGAGTGAAGTTAGAGCGCTGTGACAAAAAAATAGCAAGTCAATCTGTAATCGGTTTGTTTCTTTATTCGACTTAAAGATTTTATACATTGGGTCAAGCCATCGCTCTGCAGTGCACACTTTCGCACGGTGCACGCGCATGGACTTGATTGACAGGGCAGTCCTCTTGCCCGCGGCGCTCGGCAGTCTGTAGTTTCCTCGTGACTGACTATTCAATTCAATTACGTCGAAAGCCAGTCAGATCAAACCTCGATCTTAGTCGCCTATAAACGATGTTCTGCAATTCCCCTTCGACGAATCCCAAAAATTATGGAGTGTACTGGTGAACATGTCGTAATCATCATCATCTATCGGCCATCGGCCGGGACTAAATAAATACATACATCACTCCATATCGCCCTGCCCAACATCATTTGTCCTAAGTGTTCATATGCAATCTCAGTGTCTCTGACTAAACTATCGGTAAAAGTCAAACTTCTG
Source organism: Branchiostoma lanceolatum (assembly GCA_035149815.1). Classification (NCBI taxonomy): domain Eukaryota; kingdom Metazoa; phylum Chordata; class Leptocardii; order Amphioxiformes; family Branchiostomatidae; genus Branchiostoma; species Branchiostoma lanceolatum. Next base: position 3,908,928 of record CM068884.1, on the reverse strand, counting down.
CAGTGCACTTGGCCTCTTGGTTTCCATAGAAGGATGTCCAAAACTATTTGCTGTTTGGCTCGAAAGCAGTGTCCAGCAAATGCTACACGACGGTGGGTGAGTTTTTGAGACAACCGCGGAAGACTTCCATAAATTGTTTTGAGAGTAGCGTGTTGTGTCCAAGAAATGTTCTGTGCCCTGCGTAGTGTAGGTCCCATCCAGTGTGTTTTGGAGCTGACAGGTGAACGTCCAAGTTTCTGCGCCGTAGAGTAGTATCGGTTCCACAAGGGAAGAAAAACCTGTACCTTCAGTTTGTTAGGAATGTTAGATTTCCATGTTTTGTCCAAATTCTTTCTTGCTTCCCATGCTAGGGCTTTTCTAATTTTGAGGTCTTTCTTTGAGCACATAATGTATGAACCAAGATATTTGAAATCATGTACTCTATGAATGAGTGTCCCAGACAGGGATCTGAGTTCAAGTGTTCCAGAGATGTTGCTAATGTATTCTGTCTTAGATTCATTACAATATAGCCCCACTTGGGATGCAGACTCTTCTAGGAATTGTAGCAGAGTTTCTGCATTTTTGATCAATTCAGCAACTAGAGCAAGATCATCTGCAAAATCCAAATCAGTAAGATACTAGGCAGGGTGTCTTTGACTCCTGCGTGATTTGATTTCAATAACTTTGTTTTCATTTATATCTAATGATAGTCTTAAGACATAGTCAAGTACAATAATGAATAAATACGGTGCTAAAGAATCACCCTGAAGAACTCCTGTAACTATTTCAAATGAACTAGTCTCACCGTCAGGTCTAATAACTGAGGCTAAAGTATTTCTATACAAAGCTCTGACTGCTTTTATAAAACATTGTGGAATACCATACTGTGCTAGAATGTCAAACATTACATCTCTATTAATAGAATCAAAGGCCTTACGAAAATCAACGAAAAGAGGTACAAACACCCTATTACATCTCTTCATCTCCTCAATTATACGACCTATTGCCAGAATCTGTGAAATAGTAGACCTTCCTTTTCTGAATCCATTTTGATTCCTCCTAAGAATGGGATCAATTACAGGGGTAAGACGATTAAGTAAAAGTTTGTTATACACCTTTGCTGCAATGGGAGTGAGAGTAATACCTCTATAGTTGGAGGCAGATGTTAGGTCACCTTTTTTGTCGTAATATGCTTGTCCAGACGTGTTTCGACAAAGGAGAGCAATACGGGGTGGGATGATCTTAGATTAGTTCAAGTTCGGGCCGTTGTAATTTGCACTGGTCCATTTTACATGGGGGTGCCACTGCAAACGTCCATTTTTGAATGAGGGGTTTTGAAACTTAAAAACCACCTTTGGACTGGTGCCATATTTTCTAAATGGTCTATTATGCATGTCAGTTCCTGTGGAAGAGTGTATTCTTGCATAAGGGACACAAGCTTCATTTCGGACTCAAATGACTACGCAATAGTCCTATTTTGGGCTGAAGCTTTGGCACAGGAATGATTTTGGAACAGTCTATTTTCCCACGGGGAGGTATATGGGTGAAATATGCTGTATTGGCTCCGCAAATGTTGCCTTTCTAGTTCCTCTTTTTTTTCTTACAGAAGCTGGTGCGTTCTCCTCCCTGCCGTCCATGATGTCGGTAGCTATTCGGTGCAGCCGCCTCCTGCATATCGGGGACAAAACCTTTTATAACCTGCCTAGATTGAAGACAATATTTCTGAACCATAACTTCATCGAAACCGTGTCCCCAAGAGCGTTCATCGACAACAAAAGCTTGTATAAGATATATTTGAATGACAATCATCTGAAGGTCGTTCCTTTTGATACTCTCTCCCTGTTCCACCGAAACGCAACAGTAGCGCGATTACAGGTCAATCTTGAGAATAATCAGATCAGCACGGTATTGGAAGCGGGTTGGACAAAGATCTCTAACACAGGAGTCACACTTCGTCTCAGAGGCAACCCCCTAGTCTGTGACGGTGGGATGCGATGGCTTGTCTGCAACGCAACGACCCTGGCCCGTGGGACTGAAGGTGTCATCTCAGAGGCTGGAAATCTTCAGTGCACGTCGCCGTCTGAACTGGCCGGCTGTGACTTCAAATCGCTCCACACTAACTCATTCTGCTCATCCACAGAGCTAACAACCGCATCCCCAACGGCATCGACTTCGGTATCCTCAATGACAATGATATCTCCACCCCTAATCGCACTTACATCCGCTTTCACCATTGCAAAACACTTTGGGACGACAAAGTCTGGTCTGACGCAACGAGCGATGAAAACAACACCTGGTACTATGGACATGTACAGTACCCACGACCTCGTATTTGGGAAGAATCCCGATGACATAAATCAAGCTTTAATGAACTATATTTACATACCAGTCGGACTTACTGTTGCCGTAATAGCTCTGATATGTGGGGCGGCAGTTGCGGTAATGAAATACAAGCCACATGTCTCAAAGAGAAGACAGAATCCAGTCCGCAGTGCCATCATCAGTTCTCAACTCATCGGTAATGGGATGTACCAACACTCTGGAGCTACCACAGAGGACGCCACGGACAATGAAGAAGCAGACGAGACTGAGAAGGCTTCGGCAAGACAGAATCCGTCCCACAAACGACACGGAGTCACCATCAACACATCTGAACTGATCTCTAACCGGCTATACAAATCCTCCGGATCTGCTATCAACAACGCTAATAAGGACACGGAAACGGCAGAAGAGACTGAGCTGACACCATACCGTACTGTACCTTTCGATGCCATCAACAACACCCTGCGTATCGAGCCGTACAGCACAGTGGATTTGGATGGCATTCGCAACGAACAGACTAATGTGGCATCGGGAGGAATCTCTCTATCACGTGAAAACCGAGAGGATCATGACGAAGATGGTATGGAACCGTACTGCACAACACCTCTAGACCAAATTGACAATTTCTAAGCAAATACTGCATTGCTGAAAAAGCATGTCAAAATACCATAACATGGCGGTCAGAGAGCACAAACTGCACGAGTACTTGTGTTTGTATTTACTAACAAATTTTGCAGCACCACATTTTAAAATGAAGAAAACTACATCGAAACCGTACTTTACAGTATCTGATATATACAGCAGAACGAAACTATGTTGCCAGCAATCCATCAATTTGACATTTACGCTAATTAATAATCTTTTAAACGCTATTAAAAATTGAAATATTGAGTGGTTTCAATGAGAAAAGCTATTTTTTACTCATTATCATCATATAGGCAGACGACGTTGACCAATCAGAGGTTTCCTTTCATATCGGGTATGACGCCATAACATCATATAAGTGCCAGAAGTGGACAAAAATTAGTCTCAAGTAATTTGGGAAGGTCGTATTGAGGTCACCGAATGGCAGCCGCCCAGACTTACGACAGTTCCAAAAAGTGCAAGTGTGGAGCAAATATGTATATGTTCTGTATTATATGATTGTAAACCCTGCAGCAATTCAGCACTGTTTGCAGGCTGTCATTGCACGGGTAATTTCTGACCAAATTATACACCATTATTATCATACAAAACCTGCTCAACCGTTCCATTATGCAGGGGGATTATTGTTAACATTTGTATCATATTTATTTGTTCCATAAAACGTTTACCATCTTAATTTAAACCATCTTCCGTGAAGACAAAATGACAAAATAAGACGAATCATTTCAATAATCGTTTGTACAAAAAGGAACAACGTAAATTTTCAAATGCATATCACCCTAGTACCGCGGCATCCGGCATTTGCCGGGTTCCACATGCATGATCTGTACGCGAGCCCCGGCATATGCCGGTTTCAGGGCATTCCCCGAACGAACACGTAAGCCATGTGATACTAGAAACTGTCTAACTCGGGTCAAGGGTCAATATGGTGTTCCGTAATGCAATCCCAGAGTTCATTGCGTACCTGATTATGCTAATAAGCAAAATGGCGAACAAATTTTGCACACGAAATTTTCTTGACTTCATTTTTGTTTTGTTTTTATGGCTCAATCCTTCGTTTAAACGCTAAAATACCTTTGGTCGGTTACAAATGCATAAATCGTCTTTCTACACCGATTCTGAGGCAGAACATCCTACCCTGGGCGGGAATATTTGGAAGAAATGCTTCAAACATCAGGAAGCTGATCGCCACATGGAAACGTTCCCAATTTCATGGTTAATCTTTGGAGACGACTTGGGACTTGCCGTTAAGCCACGAAATTGACCTTGGTCACCTTCACGGTAGTGGTTGAGGGCTAAATAGCTGACGAGGCAATGACAGCTGGAACTCTACCTTACTTGGAATTTACTGAATCGCACAGAGAAGGTTTAATTTATGCAATCCCTGTAATAGATTATTATGTCATACAATCTTTAGTTTGTACTAAGTTTTTGACATGTCGTATGGATTTTAAGATGTAATCTTGCCACAGACATAGCTGTTATAGGAACTTTTATTTCATTCAATAACTATGTTGCTGATAAATGCGTTTACCCTTAATTATAATTAGACTCATTGCTGGAAACTAGAATGATAACTATATAATATCTATGATCTATAATATCTATTATATATGTATAATTACATAAAAATTGAGAAATATCATGTACACTGTGGATAATCGTAACTTTTAGTATTAGTTGCTCTTGATCTTGAGAGATTGGAAATGATATGGTTGCATCAACTTACGGTTAGACTACTTTGGTTTCAATATTATTGATCACCGTAATGTGCTATATTTGCATACGTAATCATGATTTGTATGAAATAGTTTTTTGTGCGAAATAAGTATTGAATTGCACCTTATCCCATGTTGTCATTTTCTTCCCTTGAGTAACTTGCTTGCCAAAGTGCGGCTGGACTTACACAAATAGAGATGTTAGCTGCTGTAATAAGGGCATTTTGTTGAATTAAGCAGATATCTAAGATTGGCCAGGTACGAAGTTGTATATGGCCCGTGGACGGATATCTAGTCACAATTTTGTTTTTGGTCTAGGAAGAGGCGACTCCTTTCGTTTTTGCTTCGTACTATCTTGAGAAATAGGGCAAAAGTATATTCTATATATGTAGTCTGGGTTTCATCCTAGTTCATCGGTGCTCCCATGCTTTCTTCTTTCTTGCTATGATAAAATAAAGATTTTCTGAAACTAAATGACTTAGAACAGTGGATTAATTTTTCCCTACAAATTAATAGTTGTAGCGATGGAAATGGTGTCCAAATTTAAACATTGAATTTATGGGTAATAATATTCACCCTAATCGAGCCTACGTGTGACACTAGTGCGAGTATGTCATTATTTACAGCTAAGGATTCTATACAATTTTTTCATTTTTGTCTTTAACCTTCAACAGTATAGTTTATTATTTTCCCAGACTGATTAATCTGTCAACACACTTTTATTTATTTCCGCATATCTTCAGAATAGAACCACATTGATTTTTGTTTTCTAATGATAAGTGAGCGTTTGCGGCCACATTATTTGTAAAAAAAAACCAGCACAGTCTGATCTTTTTATTTCCTTTTTTTTTCTAGAAAAGCAGAAAAACGAAAATACCCAATTTTCTCTTTTTGGAATTTGTTTTCACATTTTTATGTACTTCAAGTTAACGAATGGGTGTTTTTGTATGCAAATGATGCTTTGGCAATAATGTAGAAGAGAAAAGTACTTAGGATATGTTATAAGCAAATTTTTAGCTGATTTCATAGAATTTTAATCGTAAATTTGCCTAAACTGGTGAATCTGTTACAGTGGGGTCCTCGTGGAACCCAATAATATTTCAAGTATTTAGCATACCTATTCAGAGTAAAACTGCATGAATATGTTGTCGATGCCTGAAAACGAAAACTACTTCTCTTCCCACCCCTCCTCTGTGCAATTTCCCCGCCAAAAATGGAATATCCCAAAATACCCCCATGCAGATCATGCGGTAGTCACACGCATACTAAACTGCAAATTGTTTGTACTTAGTATTAATAGACTTGGACCAAATATGTCAAAATTAACATAGCATACTTAAGATACAGGGATCCAAAAAGTAAAATCAACATGATCTCAAATTGTGTGCTTCTAGATATTGTACAGAAAAGGTTAATGATATGATTTTATCATTGATAATTATATGTTATTTTCAAATCACGCCTGCAGTTAATCTAGTTCAGTTAATCGTCTTACAATACTTCTCGCCATTAGGCGTTGCGAACCAGGTGATTTTATGAGGTGGTGTTAGAAAATGACCAGGCTTAATGATACCATATACACCGAGGAATCGGCGGGTATTAACCCCCAAGTATCATATAGCAAGTCTTTTAGACCAATCACAACAATGCTCACTTGAAGGAGTAATGCGATTGTTGTCGCTCTGTGTATATAATAGCTTTCTCATTTCCCCTCTGAGTTTATTGTGACCTAACGCCTGGTCGGAGATTTTTTGGTGGTCACTGGTCAGACGTTATGTCACCAAAATCCCTAAAGGGGAGCTTTTAGCCTTAATTATAATTATTTACTGCTATAAAATAGAATCATATATAATATATATGATATATAATATCTACGATATATCTATAATCATATGAATAACGGAGAAATATATAAGTACAATGTGAATAGATATTAATCTAGTTCAGTTAATCTAGTTCAGTTAATCGTCTTACAATACTTCTCGCGGCAGGATCGTCGTCTGAAAAGACAAAGGGGATATATAATGTCTATTTTTGATCATTGGGTTGGAAGACCTCACACAACTTTAATGACATTGATAGAAAGAGACACTGGACTCTCAGGAACTGCGTTATTTTCCGCCATGAAGGACAAATTGTATTGGAAAAACTTTATTGACTGTATCTCACCGGAGTAAATCCGGACGAACTATGATGATGATGATGATTTGATCATAATGATGCAAAATTACGCTACAAACTTACAATATGGACCCCTATGCAAATAAAAACACAAACATATATCGTTTAATCGTCCTATTTTTTCTAATGGAACTATGACTTTAGGACGAGCAGGATCATAAAACACAGTAACAAATTGTCAACTAAAAATGTGATGCTAAATATTGTCTGATCAGAATACATTTCGACTCTACAACCCGAGATAATAATTTTGCATTTATTTAGGTCATTGACCTGTAAACACAAAACTAATACCAGGCAGACCAATCAGGCCATCTTTATCCCCTGTTTCCGTCAGTTGTGGAGTTTGTCGGCCTTTGCGTACGTGCTGTTCAGTCGTACCGGCATGGAGAAAAGAAGCAGACAGTGTGTCGCCATCCTGGTTCTGTTGGTTCTGAAGTTTTCTTTGCCCTGCCCAGAGGAGTGCTTTGTGGAGCACCCGTTTGGACCGAGGGGAAACTGCGAGTGCCCAAGACAGCGAGACAAAAGTTTTCAGATATCGTGCGTTTCACCTGGATTAACGGTAAGAGCCCAATCACCCACTATTGTTATGTTGACACATAGAGCAGAACGTATATATGTAATCCACCATTCTCTATCTATCACCAGCAGATATTATTCACGCGCCTTTATATGAAAACATAAAGAAATGAAATTCCAATCATTCATCACTAAGTGGTTTGCTATGGCCATATTTGTATTAACTGGTACCTGTTGATGTTACACCTGCCATAGATTATATGACTTTTGCGTTACATTTATTGAAGTCCAGCTCTAGAAAACAATGGATTTATTGCATTTACTCATTAGCTATGCTAATTAAGTATGATATAATTGTGTACATCTATGCCTAAATCTACCTGCTACCTACCTGGTATGATGGGAATCCGATTATTCTTACCTTCAGTTATCCATTTTGGATTATTTTGACAAAAATGCCCTTTCAGTTCGAAACTTTTCCGAGTACAGAAATACATTGAAAAAATCCTGCTATGATAGAATTTTCCATTCATTATGCAAATATCCTCCTGTTTTGTATGATTTGTATTCCATTTCGCTCATATTTGTCTAAGCCACCTACCAACAAAAAAAACATGAAAATCAGTTACTCCCTTCTTGTGTTATCCTCCACGGAAGTTCCAATGCAGTACTAAAGAAGGCCACTAGGAGGCCCCAAATCCAATTACTTCAAGGTTGTAAGAAGACCTACCCGCATACCAAATATCAAGACAATCAATCTAGACATTCTTGAGTTAAAGACACACAGACAGCCACACACACAAACGCTGACAAAAACATGACCTCCTCGTTGTCATTTACCGAAAGTACTAGAACCTACAAAGTGTAGGCCAGGGCGAACCGGCAGAAGTACTACATGTTTTTTTTCCAGGTTGCCGCTAACACTGCTTGCAGTGCAGAGAACGATGGCTATACGTGTCTGAATGACGTTCCTACCGGGTTTGACCAGTCCGTGACTGGAATCACACTAAACCGTCTGTTCAACCTCACCACCCTCACCAAACAGCACATTCCGCCGTTACCCAACCTGATCAAATTTGAAATAATTGGGAGCACCATCCAGGCAATAGGTAAGTGCCGGGAATATGTCGGTTGCAGTCTATTTAGTGGTGTAAAATTTCATGTGTCAGTGATAAGGTGATGCATAAAACAGCTTTTTGTGTGGTTTCTTTATACATTCCATTTGACTACTAGAAACAATCTTGTGACGGATTAAAAGAGTTGAAAAGACAACTACACAATCTTTTACTTTTTTTGTAGACAAAAGAGTGAAGATTTCAAAGGCGTGGTTAATCCATTTTTTCCATCTGACCACCAAAAATAAAATACAATCCTTAACGTCAAAGATTTAGAAATGGTAAGCATATAAACAAGTTGAAATACACATTCCAGTCCCTCGCAAGTGAAAGAAGAATAGTCCAAAAATATAACAATACTAATGTCTAATTTCATAGCTGAGTCACATTAATCTAAGATATGTATCAAATTTTTTTTCATGAAAACAAAATCTTGTCCTATTAACACCTAAGAACAATTTTTGTTCAAATGATATGAGTATATAGAAGACAAAGTTTACACCAATGTATAACCACAGCAAAAACCATCAAAGAAATTCTCTCAAATGAACATACCAGCAAGACAATGATATAACATTGAAATTTTACTTTTAGTCAACGTATTTTTTTTACAGAAGCGGCTGCGTTCTCCTCCATACCGTCAATAGTGTCGGTAGCTATCCGGTGTAGCCGCCTTCAGCATATCGGTGACGTCACCTTCTGTAGCTTGCCAAGTTTGAAAACAATCAATCTAAAACATAACCTCATCGAAACAGTGTCTCCGAGAGCCTTCGTTGGGCTCAACAGCTTGTATGCACTAAACGTCGAAGGAAATCAACTGAAGGCGGTCCCTTTTGAGGCTTTGTCTCTGATCCGCCAAAGTAGCACAGTTTCTTGGATATATGTCATTCTTAGCAACAACCAGATCAGCACGGTTTTGGAAACGAATTGGAAGAAAACCGTTGACACACGACTGACCATACATCTAAAGGTTAACCCCTTTGACTGTGACGGTAGAATACGGTGGCTGGTCTGTAACGCCATGTCCTCGACTCTCGGCGTCATCTACCACGCTGGTCATCTCCAGTGCACGTCCCCGTCTGAACTGACCGGCTATGACTTCAAATCGCTCCAAACAAACCCATTCTGCTCATACACAGAGCTAACAACAATCACTATGAAACCCACATTTGCCAGGGTGGAACCCACCACGCTTCCAACAAATGCTACCCTGACACAAAAATCGACCAAAACAACATCTGGAACCATGGACAGTACCCGCGAACTTGAATGGGAAAAGAATCTTGATGGCGGACAGCAAGCTGGTATGGACTATTTTTACATACCTGTCGGACTAACTATCGCCGTGATACTTCTGCTAGGTGGGCTGGCAATTGTGGCTACAATTTACAATCGATGTGTTTTAAAGGGAAGGCCAAATCCAGTCAACGGACGGCACGGCGTCATTTTGAGGTCACAACTAATGAGAAATCGGATGTACCAACACTCTGGATCTACTACAGGGGCCGCGAGGGACAATGAAGAAACAGGCGAAACCGAGTCAGCGAGACAGAATCCAGTTCACAAACGACATGGAGTCATCATCAAAACATCTGAACTGATCTCTAATCGGCTATACAAATCATCCAGATCTGTTGTCAACAACGCCGATACGGGCACAGCAACGGCAGAAGAGACTGAGCTGACACCTTACCTCACTGTACCGTTCGATGCCATCAACAACACCCTGCGTATCGAGCCGTACAGCACAGTGGATTTGGATGACATCCGCAACGAACAACCAAATGACGACTTGCGTCCGCCGTGTGGACAGAAACAGACCCACAAACGACATGGGGTTATTATGGACTCATTTCAGATAACCTCTAATCGGCTATACAAGTCGTCAAACGGTGTCAATACGGACACGGAAACGATTGAAGAAACTGAGGGAAACGCGGAGTTTAACAATATTCTGCGTATCGAGCCGTATAGCAGCGTCAATTTGAAGGACATCCGAAACGAACAAACGAATGTGGCGTCGGGTGGAATCTCTCCATCACGTGGAAACCGAGAGGATCAAGACGAACATGATATGGAACCTTACGCCACCACACCTTTAGACCAAATTAGCGATCCATAAGATCCTTCTTGTTGCTCACTCAGTGGTTTATTTAGCGGTTTTTGGAACCGACCATGTCTTATGACATCGTATACACCTCAGAGTGGTACATCATCAACCCTAAATTGCCATATAGCCAGACTGTGTGGCCTAATCACAAGCCTTTATTTCTATTGGATATACAGTAATGACGTAATAAGCATGAGTTAATGAAAAAGAAAACTGCATTCATGATCCACCAATAATGCACACTTGTAGAGAATTTTTCAGAATTTCTTAGTGGTATCAGTGTCAGTTTGAATTTGCTTCATGTCATCATTGGCTTGGCTTGGCTTCATCATATTCTTCATGTATATGATGACGTTAATCCTCCTTTTTCTTCCGTAATTACTATGATATAACCTTGTGACCAATGACTATCTAATTAACAACCTCGTTCACTTCACTCACTCGATGACTTATGGCCCACGGTTATGTTACGATCGGACGGACCATAACCCTTAACGACTATTACTTATTGTTGGAAAAAAAGGAGATGGTTATAGATACACTGCAAAGTTGAAATCTTTAAAATTAATTCACTGTTAGTTGCTATTGAGAAATTACCTTGAAGATCACAGGACCGATAAAATCTGGTCTATGTTGAAGCTACTCACTGTAGTCACTGCGCACAGGATTCTTAATGCTTGTGTCCATTTGACAAAAGGGACCATGAAGAGTGGTCATCTTGCTAATGTGTTTCTTATGAAGAGGTCAATTAGCGCAAAGGACGATGGGAGAAACCGTCGGTGGGAGCATGTGAGCGAAAACATGGACCGCGGCGGGTCCCCAACATAAATACCGTAGCCTTTAGCCCGTGGTTGTATTTGATAATGGCTCTTCCCGTGCATTGTGATGTAGATCTCAAAATAACGCTCAAAACTAAGAATATGGACCCCTATGTAAATAAAAAGACGAGTATATACTAAAATGACTATGTGATGAAATTATGTATTTAGGTCGCGCAAGATCACGAAAGGGTGAAATATTGACTCGCAACACGTTTTATATAAGAAATAAAACACGAGTAAGGAATATGTGTCGTTTGATAGTCACGTTTCTCTAATTAATTATGTATTTAGGTCGCGTGGGATCATGAAAGAGTGACAAGGCATGTCTCAAAATGTGCACGTTTTTTCTAACCGATTAGATATATGTGATGACGCGAACGGAAAGAACTAGTGCCATGCAGACCAATCAGATTATCTGAATCCCCCACACAGAAGTCTTTTGGTCAGTTTTGGATATTACGGCCTGTGTGTACGTATTGTTCAGTCATACCACCATGGAGAATAGGAGAAGGCAGTGCGTCGCCATCCTGGTTCTGTTGAGTCTGAAGGTTTCCTTGCCATGCCCAGAGGTGTGCTTTGTGAAGCACCAGTTTGGGAAGAGGAAGAACTGCGAGTGTCCCAGACAACGAGTCACCACTTTTAAGACATTATGCGTTATGCGTGGCTTCACGGTAAGATCCCACTCACTCACTCACTCACTCACCATAGTTCTGCTGACATGGAAAACGGAACATATGTCTGTAATGTTTCCTCCTCTATCGACATCTGGCAATATTCACGAGTCTCTGTAGTAAGAAAACATCCAGAATCAAATATACACCCGACCCAAAATACGCTTTACTGGGTTATTCTTAACATTTGAATAAACTTGTTTTAGATGTAAGACCTCGTGAGATATGACTTGTACGACATGTTGGCAACAGAAACTTAAGACATTTTGGGAGAGTAGGCGATGTGTTATACGAGACTCACGCTTGCTTGTGACAAAAGAATACTGTGGAATCTTGTCAACATCCTGATCTGTAATAGCCTTGCCGAAATCATCAGACAAAAAAAGGACAACGAATTTTACAACGCGTTTTGATTTTGTAAAAATATTACTTTAAAGTGTCGATTAGGGTGCACCGATAGACTTCAACTTTACTGACTACAGTCACGTTTTTGTTTTCAGGTTGCGGCTAACAGTGTTTGCAGTGCAGACAATCATGGCCGGACGTGTCTGAATGACGTTCCTATCGGGTTTGACAAGTCCGTGACTGAAATCACACTAAACCGTCTGTTCAACCTCACCACCCTCACCAAACAACACATTCCGCCGTTACCCAACCTGATCACATTCCTCATAACCGGCAGCACCATCCAGGCAATAGGTAAGTGTTGGGTTCCTATCAACTGCAGTCTATCCTGTATGGAAAAGCTTTTAGTGTCAAGAATATGACGATACAGCTTTTTGTAGACAAAAGAGCCCGGATTTTAAAGCCTGTTAAAGCCTGGTATATCCGTTCATTTCACCTGACCACTAAAGTAGAACACTGCGAGGGATTCAAGGAGGCTGAGTCACAATCTTTTATGTAGAAGGTTTATAAATATTAATCATTTAATTTGAATTCGACGTTAAGATACACTTTTCCGTCGCTCACAAGAAAAGAAGAATAATCCAAAGAACATAGCAAAACTGATTTCTAGTTTTACATACCACGTCACATTTTGGGTAAAAATATTCCACTTCAAGAAGCAGAGAAACTCTTTGAAATGCCCATACCAGCAAGACAATGATATAACATTTAAATGTTCGCTTTAGTTAGCTAATATGATTTTCTTTGACAGAAGTGGGAGCATTCTCCTCCGTGCCGTCTATAATATGGGTAGCCATCCAGTGTAGCCGCCTTCTGCATATCGGTGACGTTACTTTTCATAACCTGCCCAGTTTAAAGGCAATAATTCTGACTGATAACCTCATTGAAACAATGTCTCCGAGAGCGTTCGTCGGCCTCAAAAGCTTGCATAAGATAGTCTTGGAAGGAAATCAACTGAAGGTGGTTCCTTTTGAGGCTCTGTCCCTGATCCGCCACAGCACAAGAAGTGTGCAATTACAGGTCAATCTCGAGAATAATCGGATCAGCACGGTGTTGGAAACGAGTTGGAGGAATGTCTCTGACACATATGTCACCCTCCGTCTGAAAGGCAACCCTTTAGACTGTGACGGTAGATTGCGATGGCTTGTCTGCAACGCAACGACCTGGCAACTGACTCGGCGGGGCCACGGCGACATCGTCCGGGCTGGCGCTCTTCAGTGCACGTCCCCTCCTGAACTGGCTGGTTTCGACTTTCAGTCACTCCACAACAACTCATTCTGCTCATCCACAGAACTGACAACCGTTTTCTCGATGACAATGACATCCACATCCCCAATCACAATTACATCCACATTTCCAATGGCAGAACCCAACACGATCCCAACAAAACCATTGAAGACGACAAAGTCTACCTTAATACAGCAATCGACGATATCAAGATCTGGTACGACGGACAGTACCCGCGACCTCGATTTGGAGAAGAATCTTGATGACGGACAGCTAGCTGGTATGGACTATCTTTACATGCCAGTCGGACTTACTGTCGCTGGACTAGTTCTGCTGGTTGGGATGGCAGTTGTGGTCACAATTTACAGGCGCCGTGTTTTAAAGGGAAAGCCAAATCCAGTAAACGGACAGCACGGCGTCATTGTGAGTTCTCAACTCATCAGAAATCGGATGTACCAACACTCTGGAGCTACCACAGGGGACGCAAGGGTCAATAAAGAAGCAGTCGAAACTGAGAAAGATTCAGTGAGACAGAATCCGGTTCACAAACGACACGGAGTCACCATCAACACATCTGAACTGATCTGTAATCGGCTATACAAATCCTCCAGATCTTCTATCAACAATGCTAATAGTGGCACAGGAACGGCAGAAGAGACTGAGCTGACACCTTACCTCATTGTACCGTTCGATGCCATCAACAACACCCTGCGTATCGAGCCGTACAGCAGTGTCAATTTGAACAGGATCCGCAACGCTGATAACGACGCGGGTACGACATAAGAAACTGAGGAGAACTCGGAGATGACACCTTACCTCACTGTACCTTTCGATGCCATCAACAACACCCTGCGTATCGAGCCGTACAGCAGTGTTAATTTGGAGGACATCCGCGAGGAACAACCGAATAACCACTTGCGTCCGTCGCGTGGAAAGAAACTACCAACAAACGACTCGGGGTTATTATGGACTCATTTCAGATAACCTCTAATCGGCTATACAAGTCGTCAAACGGTGAAAATACGGACACGGAAATGACTGAAGAAACTGAGGAGAACTCGGAGTTTAACAATATTCTGCGTATCGAGCCGTACAGCAGCGTCAATTTGGACGAGATCCACAACGCTGATAACGACGCGGGTACGTCAGAAGAAACTGAGGAGAACTCGGAGTTGGCACCTTACCTCACTGTACCTTTCGATGCCATCAACAACACCCTGCGTATCGAGCCGTACAGCAGTGTTAATTTGGAGGACATCCGCGAGGAACAACCGAATAACCACTTGCGTCCGTCGCGTGGAAAGAAACATACCAACAAACGACTCGGGGGTATTATGGTCTCATTTCAGATAACCTCTAAGTCGTCAAACGGTGTCAATAGGGACACGGAAACGACTGAAGAAACTGAGGAGAACTCGGAGTTTAACAACATTCTGCGTATCAAGCCGTACAGCAGCGTCAATTTGAAGGACATCCGCAATGAACAAACGAATGTGGCGTCGGGTGGAATCTCTCCATCACGTGGAAACGGAGAGGACCAAGACGAAGATAATATGGAACCGTACTGCACCACACCTCTAGACCAAATTGGCGATCCCTAAGCTCCTTCTTGTCGCTCACTCAGTGGTTCGATATGTTACGATAAACACCTCGGGGCGGGTCATAACCGTTCATTACTATTACAGGATTATTAATGCTTGTGTCAAATGTAAAAAAATCTAAGGGACCACAAAGTCAATATAAAGAGGTGGTCACTTGTACAAGTTCAAAATTGACTTTGGTAAGAATATGATTGGTCACTATAACGTATTTAATTTGCTATGTTGTATATATGATCATGAATTGTAATGGTTCGAGCACGAAAGAGCCGTAGTGCGAAATAAATGTTCACCATGTTCTACTGATACCATTTATTGGGTTGCACTTGTGGACATTTTTCAACATATTTAAAGCTTGTTTAAGAGTGTTTTTCTCTCCTGAATATTGTAATAATGTGTTATCAATCCAACACGTTTGGAAGATGATCTTCAAATTACGACTGCAATTAATATAATTCGGCGTTCCCCGGTGAATCGTCTTACAGTACAGTACATAGGCAACAGGGCCATCCTCTGAAAAAGAACTAAATGTATTCTGTAAATGGCTCTTCTTTGGCATTATGATGCAGATCTCACAATAACGCTAAAGAATTGAGAATATGACCTATTGACACCTATGTAGATAAAAAGACGAGTATACTGAAATCATACATGGTAATACAATATGTTCTGACGGCATTTTGTTTATAGGTCACGCAAGGTCGTAAATATTGTGAAAAATAGAGTAAAATATTGACTGGCAGCACGTTTTATATAACCGATAAAACACGAGTAAGGTATATATGTCGTTTGATAGTCATGTTTTTCACCTTAGTGTCAATGTAATATTTGTACTATGAGTACGGCGTACATGGCAACGGCGACTGGTCACGCAAGGTCGTAAATATTGTGAAAAATAGAGTAAAATATTGACTGGCAGCACGTTTTATATAACCGATAAAACACGAGTAAGGTATATATGTCGTTTGATAGTCATGTTTTTCACCTTAGTGTCAATGTAATATTTGTACTATGAGTAAAAGAATATCCTACTGATGCCTTTCATAGAACTCGGTTGTGTACTTCTCCTGTATATTGTTAAAGTTTAAAAACATCCGATACTTCGTCACTTCGTCACTTTCAAAGCACGCCTTAGGTTCGTATCATTCAGTGTTCTCCAGTTTAATATCTTACAGTACTTCTCGTGACACAATCATCATCTGAAAAAGAACCAAGAATTTGTAGGACACAATCATCAATAAAGTGATTATGGTGTTTGTGGTGTGGGTTATGTGTTTGATACACTTTTAAGGGGGACAATTTTTCATGGGACAATTTTCCATGGGGAAACACTTTTCCTTGGACGACACTTCTGTTACTTTTCCATTGGGAACACTTGCATTAGGGACATCTCTTCAAGGGGGACAATTTTTCAAGGGGGACAATTTTTTCAAGGGGGACAATTTTTCAAGGGGGACGATTTTTCAAGGGGGACAATTTTTTCAAGGGGAACAATTTTTCAAGGGGGGGCAATTTTTCATGGGGGACAATTTTCCATGGGGAGTATTTTCAAGGGGGGACAATTTTTCAAGGGGGACAATTTTTCATGGGGGACAATTTTTCATGGGGGACAATTTTCATGGTCAAAACACTTTTACTTTGGGAAAACTTGCATGGGAAGGACGTTTATATGGGGGACACTTGCACGGGGAACGTTTTGCATGGATCATTGAGGACATTTTGAATGGGAAACAATTTTACATGACAAGTTTTCATGGGGACAATTTTTCATGTGGGAAACACTCCATATTATTCACTTGCTGTGGTCTAGAGGTAAACTAGTCATCCTCAACTGAGGTGAAGCAAGGTACTCTTTCGAGTAGCTAGTTCTTGTGCAATGCAGCTTCACTACGGCCAGGCTTTAGAAGAACATGGCAACGGCGACTGGTAACAGTGTCAGAACACACAAATGGTAGACTCCAGCCACACCGTTCAGCACTCCATCAAGCTGGGCAAAGTTCTTGTTACACCTGTCAATGAAAATGTCACAGAACAGTACATAGGGGTATTCACAGAACAGTACATAGGGCGATTCATTGCTTCGTTCATTCTTTAATTCGACTATTCATCCATCCATCCATCCAACCATTAATCCTTCCATTTTCTTCTTCCTTCTTCAAGCAAGCTCTGACTGACTCACTGACTCACTGACTGACTGACTGACTCAATTACTCACTCACTCACTCGCTCACTCGCTCACTCGCTCACTCACTCACTCACTCACTCACTCACTCACTCACTCACTCACTCACTCACTCACTCACTCACTCACTCACTCATCCACACACATAACCACATACTTGGTAGTGTTGCAGCACTTGAAGCAGGTGCCGGTCTTTGTGTTACCATCACAGGTGCTGTCCTCGCCCGCCTCACAGCTGACAGCGTCCCCTTTGTCGTCGTAGTCATCCCAGCAACCCCGCTCGATAGCACTTGCGTACCCAAAACCGGTCGTAATCTTAGTCTGTAATAAAGTGGCCGTATAGGCTTCAATATAGGCCGTTACATATGGGTTGTTTGTACGTAAAAAAAAAAACGAAAGTAAGAGAAAATTAGCCGTTGCTGTATCTTTTCATATACAGCCTAATACATCGAATAGTATCAAATCTATTGGCATTACGCTTCTAGTTCGACCTGCTTTAAAACAGAAGAACACGAACGTACGTAGCATTGGGCCGCCGGTGGGCAGTAGACGGTCTGAACAGTCGGGTTTTCTTTACTAACGTCTTGGAGAC
This sequence comes from Branchiostoma lanceolatum, assembly GCA_035149815.1. NCBI lineage: Eukaryota > Metazoa > Chordata > Leptocardii > Amphioxiformes > Branchiostomatidae > Branchiostoma > Branchiostoma lanceolatum. The sequence goes on along the minus strand of CM068884.1, from coordinate 3,890,843 downwards.
ATGTGTCGTCCCCAGGAAGACCACCCAAGACAGAGTTTTTCGCTTCCGATTTGCACTTGAAACAGGCTGCCACACCTGTACGAAATTTGTAAAATGTTAGTGGTCAAGCGGGTACAACCGAGCCAGAACAACACACAACCCCTCGGTTCATTAAACAAATAAGGTTGGGCACGTGTAATTATGGACCAGCCAACGTTATCGAATAAAAAGACTCTTTTTACACAACCAAGGGATTTATTCAACCGACGTTGCTATGTGAACCAGTCAGAATTGCCTTGAAGAAGGTGTCACCGAAACGTCGGTTGAATAAATCCCTTGGTTGTGTAAAAAGAGTCTTTTTATTCAGTGACTTACCAACCTGATGAAACTATTCACGGAGCCAACGTTATCGCTACGAAGACCAAATTAAGTTACGAATGAAAAAACGTGATGCTGCAAAAGCAAAAGCAAAAACAAAAACAAAGCCTATGCTAACTAGAAAGGAAACATATTCGAGAAAATGTAGGATATTTCCTGCCAGAAAAGAAATATGAAGTCGCTTCAGAAATTATGCAAATTGTGTCCTCATTAGCATAACCCACATTCTGTTTTCTAAAGCAACCTACATCTCCAATATGACATCCATAGCAAGGGAAGGGAAAAATTATGTTTCTGCATTAATTATGCAAATAAGGCCCTCATTAGCATAACATTCATTGTATTTAATTTTCATTAAGCTACCTACACCTTCAATCTGACACCCGTAAGTTACCGTAAGAGAAATACTATGAGTTTCTGTACTAATAGAGCTATAGCCCTACATCTACATTTTTTGGGCAGAAGAGGAAAAAGAAAAAACATGGCAGTAAAACAATATATTTCCCTCATTCCTTATACAGGGTATAGGGAAGGAAATATAATAAAGAGATGATGTTTGCTGGACAGTCTTGTACAGAATGGTCTCCCACCATATAGACTTGATATTGATAAATGTTTGGCACCGTTCAGGAAAGGAAATTGCTCACTGAAAAGCTAATCTTCCACTGGTCGTGACAGAGAAGACAGACGCTATGTACAGTATTTACAGGTACACTGAACCGGGGAAATCCCCATAGCACTTTTCGACTAGCACAATGTACATTCGACCACGGCTTTACGTCCCGTCTTAAGGACTGCGACCCTTTCCGGTAGCGTGCATGTCAGGTGAGCGACACAGCCGGTATCGAACTCGCGGATTCTAGTTCCAGAGGTAGTATCGCTAACCCCTGGACTTCGCATGCTACCTTCAAAACGTTAAAAACAGGTTTCTCGCTTCAGTAAGGCAGTATGAAGCACATAATAACATATCGAGAATCATAACCGAGCCTGGAGGCAGGGCGCTTCATTTGGTATGTGTAAAGCAATAGGGAGAGGTTGGTTTTGTATTGGACAAGTTTTCAATCATTTGAAATAATCTTTAGTGCGACACAATGGCCAGGGTGCCTTAGTATCGGATTTTACGGAGTTCATATGAACTTTACTCACCAGCTCCATGTACTTGGGTGTTTCCTCGGAAGTCGACCGTGCTAGATGAAACCACATGATTAGTAGCATGATACTCCAAAATATCTGAAATAATAGAAGAAATGCAAAACTAAAGCATTCTGCATCGCAACAAAACATTATTAGATATTGTTTTGTTGATACATTTTTGTTTTACATATTTCAGGGTACATGAAAAAGCACCAACCGTTCGACCGTTCACATGGACTGTAACTGGAAAGTAATGACCACAATGATTTAACATTTGATACATATTGATAAGTACGCCCCGACGTTTGAGTTGTGCAGCTTATTTGTAGTGTGAACCAGAACTTATTAATAATCCCTCGTATAAGTATGGTATGGATGCATTTGTCAGACATTACTACATTTTTGTACATTTACTTCTTGACAGGCAAAGTTTAGACATACTTCTATTCGTATACCCCTTCGACATCAGCAGGTAGAAGCTGTTCAGGTCGTAAAACCTCCCGTTGTTGACTTTAGTTTGTCTTTTCTTCCTGCCGGCCGCGGCGTCGTTGATAGCTCTGGTGAACCTACACGACACGGCACCATTCACATACGACCCTGCCACGGCAGAGATTCCACCCTGGGACAACGGGTAAGGAGACGAGTCATGTAAAATGGAACTCGTTGTTACCGAGCACTGTAGGAGCATCCTCATTAGATAGATAGCTTTAATAAAGGTATTGTCTAAGGGTGGCTAAGGAATTTTGGGATGTTTTTGAAAGAACGCTTTCTTAAGCTTTATAAACCTTCCTAGACCTTAATTTTTTTCAGGTAGTACCTTATAGCAAGGTGATAATTTATGCAAATTAGTATAATGTCATGATTACGTCATCAAGATTTATAACGCCACGCCACTTTTTTTAGAAAAAACGCTCTCCTTTTCTTGCGCTTCGATGTTCATCAATATAACTTTGCAGGAATGTACATGATAGTAATACTAAAAGAATGATGCATGGCAAGGCGAAAATTTTGAAATATCGATTTTTGTCGATTTTTTTTTTTCGTTATCAAACGTTAGCCTGTTGTGTTGGATGAAAAGTTTAATCTTAGTTAATAATAAATTCTACCAACACAGATGAACTTTTATGCTAACAAAAATAGATATGAATACCTGGGTACTGTCCCTTTCTGGCCTTGATTTTCCCGTGCTCCAGGAGGAGTAGACAGTGGTGATGCCTGTGTACGAGTCATACACACACTCATAGATGTCATCCGATCCCTGCAATCATGCAAACAACATTCATTTAATCCCTGTAGCCCAACTGGCAGCAGCCTCACAGTTGATGAGCTCCTGGTTCCAAAAGGTTCATAACTGGAAGAACCCGGGGAAGGGTATCCCGGTTGAAGCTGCATTCGTCTTTTGGCAGTGGCGTAAAATGGGGGTCTCCTGATCAAAGAGGTGCTTCGAGCACGTTAAAAAATATCAATACAATTTAACAGCCTATATTTCAGATGAATATTTCCCTACACGTTTATCGACAACCTTTCGATCGGTCCTCTGATTCCTCTCAAGTAAAAATGAAGTGTTGTCAAAGACTATGTCACGTAGCCTGACTCATCATGACACATGCCTTGGGAAATGTAAACGTGACAAGGATCAGAAGATTGTTTTAAAGGCAGCCTAAGCAATATCAGGGTGTTGAAAGTCATATTTTTAAAATTGATTTTTTTTTAGTGATTTCTATCCATAGTAAGTCTAAATAACACTATCCCATTGCATATCGACCATCATGGGGCAAAAATGCGATGTCGTTGTGTGGTGGGAACTAATTGAAAATATGAGAAATTTGAGGCCAGCCATCATTTCAAATCTTCCGAACATGCGCGATTCAGACCGATAAGTCCCGAACGCTTCCATAGAAATAATCACGTGGTCATGGCTCAATGCGCTCGGGTATTGTGACGTCACGCGGCCGGAAGTAACCGAAAATTGTCGCCAGAAAACGATTACGGCTGGATTTTGGGCTGATTTTTCAGTTAGCAATAAACAAAATACTCCTTTTGCAGTTTTTTTCCTGTGCTCTTTCTAAACGCCCAAAATATGAAATAATGATGCAAATGTATTAATATGGGGAAGTAAATGTCAATTTCAATTTCACCAAAGAGAATTGCTTTCCCCAGAATATTTCAAGTTTTACCCCATGAAATCGCTTAGGTCACCTTTAAATTTGTGTTCAGAAATAGCGTATACAATGTTTATCATGCCATTTACAGATGAACTCTCATTCGAATTCATTTGGTTCGTGTTCATTTGCCTCTAATTCTTCGCACACATGGAAAAAAATGAGAGAGCCAAACTCTTTGGGCTTGGTACATGTAAATAGTTTTGTGATCACAAAGAACAGCAATGTTCATTTGATCCATTATCATTTGCCTCTTCTGAGGTTACAATTAAGAATGTGTGATATTGAAAAATATTACCACTTTGATGGAGACAGTATATCAAAACATTGCTACCGATTATATAGTTCATCCGCATTATCCAATGATATGAAAACATAAACAAATTTCGCTTTGAGTTGTGAGTGAGTGAGGAAATAAGTGGGTGAGTGAGTGAATAGGAGAATGAATGAATGAATGAAACCAGATGGCAACAATGAAACAATTGCAATGGAAAATGTAATGAGTGTTCATTTTTGATTGGTATTCATGCAAGACATGTTATTAGTTAGTATCCTATTCACACATTTCATTGTATAGGGGCAGTGCCCATCTCTGTTTCTATAGTATTTAATTATTTGGCCCACACCGACCACTTACTAACAGTAGGGAGATAGTTCAAAGGTGGTGGAAACTGTTTAACTCCAATACTGTTTTTAGTAGTGCTTAGTGCTCGAGCAGAGAAAGTAGTATGTACCAATTGCCAAATCTTTGATATGACCTTGCCTGGATTTAAACCCCGTACCTTCCTAATGCACGTGTACGGTGAACATGTGTGTGATAAAAAGAAGCACAATACCATCGTGGTATCGCCAGAGATGCCCACAGCCACGTATCCGTTGGACGTCCCGCTGATTTCGAACAGAACGTTTTCGCCACTGGCCTGCCAGGAGGAGAAGTACTCACAAGACGGAGGGGCGCATCCAGTAGGGACCTGGAAACAGCCTTTGGCTGACCCGCATCCAGTGGAATTCACCTGTCAAAATAAAAAGGAGCATTTCATCTAATTTTGTCTAGACTTCCCGCTCCTAGTATGAAGCTACTATGTTCCAGTGTACATTCTGTTGATAGACAGTGAATTTTCTCCCCTTTAGATTTTATAGCGCGTTATTTAAAGAATGTACATTTATATTGCTTGTAAGAGTTTGTATGATTGTATACCTGTATGTCTTTATCTTGTTAACTTATGTAATCTTCTTATTCTATTGTGTATTGTGCAGAAAGCTTAGCCCCTTATAATAACTACCGCTAGTCGGGCAACCTTGGCTGTTGTCCCGTGTGCACAGTCAAACGAATAAATAAATAAATAAATAAGATCTTATTTCCCAGCTTTGATAATCTAATATGCAATTACAAATGTAGATGATAGTATGCAATGTTCATAAAACACTACTAAAACGGGACACCAAATATTAGGTAAAACAAGATAAGATGCACTGCCTAAAAAATTAGCAGATTTTACGCTAACTATTGATAGAGCAAACTATGCATATTAAACGTCAGACAACATTGAAAGACCTATTAATGTACATTCTAGGATTATATCAACTAACTGCTGAACATCAGTAGATTTGCTGTAAAATATTCTGTGACAATACACCAAATAGCGCAAAGAAAGACTGAATGCAACTGCAACTGTAGATGCAGAAAACAGAGAATTATGATTATGATTCAGAGTTACTGTAGTAGTCAGATCATTTTGAACTTCATATCAATGCATTCAATCAGAATGAGACCTTGTTCTTGAAATACGCAAATTGGTATCAGAATATTTAGAGATGATGAACTGTACAATGTTATTCTGCAGTGTATCGATCAATATTAAAATATCACGTAAGAAACAGGTGGTTACGTGTACCCCAATTTCTGTGGAGTCCTTCACATAAACAGACTTCACCGTAGACACCCAGAAAACTGCCTTTGTCTGCACAACTGTGGCCCTGGAAAAGAACAAGGTCAACGTCAAAACTCGATAACACAGGGATATCGCAGATATTAATTGTGACCACCTAATTAAGCTATGAGACATATTCTCAAAGACTGCGAACTGGGTTCGATTATAACCACCCGGGACCTGTTTGAAGCTCACCAAGAATCAACAATCAACCAATCAACCAACCAATCCATCAATCAGTCAATCAACCAATCAATCAATCAGCCAACCAATCTATCAACCAATCAATCAATCGATCAACTAACCAATCAACCAACCAATTAGTCAATCGATCAGTTAATCAATCGATCGATCAATTAATCAGTCAATTAATCAATCAATCAATCAGAGTTGTTTTGTTGATGAAAAGGGCATTGCAACCAAGGGCTGAATTTTGCCTTCCGTACATTAATTATAATGCACTTGATGTTCACGCAGGGCATTAAATATTCAAAAGTATTTACAGTAGTACTAGAAAAATGCATTCGCCAATTTCTCACTTCCCAGAATGCAGTTTGCTGGGTGCGGAAACGGATATACGTCAGAATCTCTCTAGGCACCATCAGCTTCTCTCAGCGTGCGAAACAACGAAACACGATGGCCCGTGGGCACAGGAAATCGGTTATCACCGTGCAGAACACAGAACAGAACTCAGAGACGTCACTTTCTGACAGCAAAGAACAAACGTTGCAGACGGAACACGAGTATGAGGTCATCGGGCGAAACCTACTAAAAACGACTGTGGCCACGTGTTGGCTAGTTGCCCAGAAAAATACTTTGTCCACAAAGCTTGTCAAATCGACATCCCCACTATATCTGCTGGGCAACTCATTAGTTCCTGTGTTTTACGGTCCTCCTACTCAAGTTTCAGCTTTTTCCTCCTTTGTTTCGCATGCTACGAGAAACTCGTAGCGCATGGAGAGAATCTGACGTATGTCCGTTTCCGTACACAGCAAACTGCATTCTGGGAAGTGTTAAATTGGTGAATTGGCGCTGAATTAGCCTACGATTTGATACTGACTATCTTATGAGTATATACATGTATATATATATAATATATATATGTCTATACATATATATCAGTTGACCACGTATGAATTAGTCCTATCAAATGGGAATACATGTATTTTCCATCAATAGTCACGTACCGTCGCTTGTAAGACTCATTAATACATGTATTGCGTGAACTTCATGTGCCCGCATGTATTGCGTGAACTGTACGTGTCTCACATGTATTGCGTGAACTGTACGTGTCTCATGAATAGCGTGAACTGTATGTGTCTCACATATATTGCGTGAAATGTACGTGTCTCATGTATTAAGTAAACTGCATGTTTCCTGCATGTATTGCGTGAAATGTACGTGTCTCATGTATTAAGTAAACTGCATGTTTCCTGCATGTATTGCGTGAAATGTACGTGTCTCATGTATTAAGTAAACTGCATGTTTCCTGCATGTATTGCGTGAACTGTACGTGCCTCATGTATTGAGTGAACTGCATGTGTCCCGCATGTATTGCGCGTGAACTGCATGTTTCCTGCATGTATTGCATGAACTGTATGTGCCTCACATGTATTACCTGAACTGTATGTGTCCCACGCGGTTTGCAGGTGCAGTCCATGTAACAGTTACACTTGTCTTATCTGTTGGACCTGTCTGAGTCACTGCATTCTGAGTCAGTGCATTCTGTGGAATTAAAGGTCATTACAAGATTCAATGTATGTATACCATAGGAAACGTAATGATTACCTGTAGCAAATAGGTTATGACAGCTATATGCTGTGCTTAGTTAGCTCAAATGACCCAATCAGGGGAACAGTGGGGGGGGGGGGGTGAGGCCCAGGGCTAGGATAGGCGGGCCTCCAGTCTGGCTTGGAATGACTCAACAGTGGGAGCCGTCACAAGACAGATCTGATATACGATCATGGGTAGTTGAAGGCAAGCAATTGACCTAAGCAAGGATGTTATAACCTCCTTGACCTGTGAAAGCCGTAAACAAGTAGGTTACAATTACGTTTAATGACATTTAAGATAATTAGACCAATTTCGACTTAATATAGCGTCATGATGACGTCAGGTATGTGATCTCATTGGCTTGAACCGCCTAATATATATATATATATATATATATATATATATAGAGAGAGAGAGAGAGAGAGAGAGAGAGAGAGGGGGGGGGTGTACATACACACACACACCTACACACACACCTACACATGCATATATAGAGAGAGATAGATAACGATAGATTCAAAACAAGAATAACACATACAATAGCTTTTACGACGTCTAAACAAAAACGGAAATTGACTTACTGTGTTTGTCAAATGCTCACAGAAGCCTGTTTCAGTGATACCAGAGTCATAAGTGGTGAATCTTCCCAGTGCATCTGCCGATCCGACAGCGCGGGCTTGGATATAAAAACCCCTGAACGATGCAGTACCGGTACGTCTTAAAGTCACTGATTCAGGAAGAAGTTAGAGAATCAATTCTTGAATAATCAATTAGCTACAATTATTGCAAACATACCTTTACCCATCAAAATATTATATGTATACCATAATGACTGCACTAAGCGAATCATTCTCAGACACATTTCTTGTATACGTTCGTGGAGTTTGAAATAAGTTTTGCTTTACTTAAGTTTGAAATAAGTTTTGCTTTACTTAAGTTTGAAATAAGTTTTGCTTTACTTAAATAGAATTCTTTAGAGGAGATGGAATGAGATCACCCATTCTGTGACCTTTGACGTAACCTCTAGTATAATGTATTTAGATAACTACGAACACACCGAAAACAAAACCTCAGTCTGTACAATTACAAGGAGGTAAAAAAGAAGAATATTACAGTAGTTGTAAATCAACACGAATCATTCAATTAAATGGAAAAGCTTTACTAGTTTGTCAAATCTCTTAGCCTTACCTTCAACGTCTTCCCCTGCAGTGTATGTATCTTTGTTGACGACTAGTTCATAGGGAGGCGTGCTGATCTGTGAAGCGTACCCGTGATTGGGATACATGCTACTACAAACTGAGTCTGATGATGGGGCGCCTGTAGGGTACGCCCACACCATCGATGTAAGGGCCAGCAGCGACAAAATAACTCGCCACATCTGGAGCAACACAAAGCAAGGACACAAACCTCCGTCAAGTAGTTATGGTGGTTACGGTGTCGCGAATGTATTTTTGCAATACCCTCTTTGCCAGGATTTCTTTAAAACCTGTTTCCATTTATGTCCATGCAGGTAGTTGCTTATCATGATACTAGGCAGTAACCAAGGCAGTGTAGCAAGCCTAACTCTTTTTGGAGAGTAGCTAATCGGCCATAGCCTTGGGTCCAGTCATAATAGCTTTAGTCCGCTAACCAAGCTACGTTCCGCTGTTTAAGAAGGCTGAACTCCAGGCTAAATTGGCCCCAGTTTGTTTAACACTGGTTAAAAGACGGGCGGTGCTAGTCTATGTGGATTTGGTTCAGCCCCGTCCTTCAGAGGATTTTGTTCGCAGCCCGAGGGCCAATTCCGAGGCCGAGGGCTGCCAACAAAATCCGAGGGGGGTGCGGGGCTGTACCAAATCCACATATACAAGCAATCCGCCCATTCTTATTCGTTACTTGGTACACCCCTACCCCTTTGGAGGCAACAATATGTGGATCGCAGTACAAAATACCTCCGTCCCTGAGAAATCGCCAAAAAGAGCAGCTCTGAGTGTGTAAGATAGCATTGCATTGTGTATGTTGGGAATCACAGAAGCACACACAAACGTACAGACTGAGCACAGTGTTAAATGAAATATAATAAATCTTAATTAAGGTTTCATGTGCAGCTGTAATGTTTAACATATTTACAGTCAAATCTACCCAAGAAGGCCACTTTGGGGACCGACAAAATGTGGTCTATGTGGAGAGGTGGTCACTAGTCTAGACAGGAATCTTAATTTTTGTGTCAATGGCCAAAATTATCTCTAGGACCACCAAAAAGTGGCCAATTGGCCTACATAATCAAAGCCTTTTTCGTCCTGTCGGACGGTCCGTTCAGGGCCAATGCCCGTGGGCACTTGCCAAGCTCGGCCTTTCTAGTGCTTGCAATATGTACATTTATATCACACCCGGGCCGCGATAACCTTGGATACGGGTGTTTGGACCGGTCCGTACTTTACGCTTCAAGCGCGGCGGTTCGCGTTGTCGAAAATTCCAATACCGGATTCCTATGTTAACGCGTTGGAATCGATGTTACAATTTCTTGTTCGAGGACTAAAACTCCCTCAACCTCTGTCGCATTTCGCATTTAAAATGTTTTTTTCAGGTGGGTATGGCATTGATAAAATACAACGCGGTGTATTCCGCATCACCCTCGGTCCCGGCCCTCCCTCCGGCCTTCGGGCGATCCAACCGGCAGTCGGACCGGTACCTCGGGCGATACGGAACGCGTGTTGTATTCTATATTTAAAGGTGGCCACTTCTACATGTTAGGCTGTACCATAACAGAACTCCTCACCCATACAGTATTACTTTGTATTACATTGAATATGGACTCAGAACGTATGAGCTTCTTAAGGTAAGAATTAATTGGACTAGTCTACCCAACTCACATGTGTCACAACTCACAAAGGTATTACTGTATTACCACATACCCGGTCTAAATTCCCACATAAATGCTCTTGTTGTTACGTACACTACCCATGTACCGAAATACCACGCAAGAAACTCCTACAGACATTTCTTTGAATTAAACATTATATCTTACTTTTTCCACCACACATTCAGGACTGCAAAATGCCCTTGAGAAATCTATAATGTCTTTTAGTTCATAGCCATAGTGAGCCATTAGCTTGTAAAAATGCAGCACCTTCTCTGGAATGCTGTAAACAAAAGACAGGTAGTCAGGCCACACCTTGATTAAAATATATCCCGAAACGTAAGTCTCAAAGCTTGCCCACACTCACTCAAAGTACATTCCAAAGTACTTTTACGTTTGCCTTCACATTCCTCACCAGAGGGTCAAAAGTCATACTGGAATAAGACGTGAGAAACTGTACCTTAATCGTCTGCAAAAAAGCTCATGTTTCAATCTTGTAGGCTTCCATTTATAACCTTTCAAATCTAACCGAAGAGAGTGACATGAATAACAAAAGGCTGGTGCTGTAACCTTGCCAAGCAAACCTGACTGGCAAGTTTCGAAGTACAGTAACTCTTGAAACTATCGCGGTGGTTTTATTTTCAAGGTTTTCGTATTCAGACTTCTCCATTGTGAATCCATGACACTGAATAAGCATTTCCTACTGTACTACAGAATTGTGTCAACCGCCAATTTCAATCACCGCGAAAATCTCCTTTTCCCTCTTGCCACGGAATAAAACAACGCGAAATCAAATGATTTTACAGTACTACAGCTCAGAGCATGACAACAAGGACTATGGCAGGTTTTTCCGTATTCACTGCACGAAATGGCCTCGTTTCCCGGCGTATACGTACCGGGATTTTTCTGTATTTTTGTCGGATACTAACGGATACTGACGGATACATGCGGATTCGTGTAAGGTATCCGACTATTTCCGCACCGGTATATGGAATATTTCCTGAAGAATCCGAAAGTAAGGGATTTTCGACGAATACGGAGCCGTACACTGTACGGAAATGCCACCGATCCTGACGGATACGAACAGGAATTTGTCTGTATTTTTGGCGGATACTGACGGATACATGCGGATTCGTGTAAGGTATCCGACTATTTCCGCACCGGTATATGGAATATTTCCTGAAGAATCCGAAAGTAAGGGATTTTCGACGAATACGGAGCCGTACACTGTACGGAAATGCCACCGATCCTGACGGATACGAACAGGAATTTTTCTGTATTTTTGGCGGATACTGACGGATACATGCGGATTCGTGTAACGTATCCGACTATTTCCGCACCGGTATATGGAATATTTCCTGAAGAATCCGAAAGTAAGGGATTTTCGACGAATACGGAGCCGTACACTGTACGGAAATGCCACAGATCCTGACGGATGCCTACAGGGATTTTTCTGTATTTTGAAGAAAATGGTGAATACTGACGGATACAGGTGGACCCAACAACGAATCCGTAACGGATACGACTAAGTGCTTGCATTCCTAATTTAACTATACCCAAAACATCATTTTGAATGACAGGAAGTTTGGGAAAGCCTGTATGTAACATATGTATCATTTCATATCTCAACATAATGTATTTCTAAGTTCAAAAACTATAAAATACAATACAATACGGAAGTACTATGTGGCTAAATGATCCATTTCATTTGAGACAGGCTGAGGGACATCCACATACTCAAAGCACCACTGCATGTGCAGGTTAATGTCGGTAAATTGGGGTTGTGCAAGCACAATGTTCTGAAAAATTATGAAATGTATTACAATTAACACCATCACAACATTGTGGTAATATTTACTACTGTATAGTGCCCTTGGACCAAAATTATCTACATGTTCTAAATATTCCACTAAAGTAATAAAAGCCTTATTTGTGGCCAGCTCTTCGTCTAAAAGCCATCAGATACAATTATTTTAAATACAGAGGTTGAAAATAGAAAGTAACATTATACTGTCTGAAGAACTCCCATGATGACACGCCACATTTTAAACGTAAGTAGCATATGCCGTGGAACTGCATGTGTATAATCGTCCTCTCCCCATTCCCTGACTACATCTGAGTTCACTTCTTCCATGCACTCTTGGTAAGGGACAGGCAAGGCTGATTTCTTCTGTATCTGCATGTTGGACTCAGCTTGGAGTCCATCTTGTGATGAACCAGTTCCTATATGATAAAACCAAATGATGAATAAATATCAATTCACGTATTTAAGGAACATGTCACATGATTTTGACATGGGCTTCGTTTCATCACAGCAGCTACAAAAAACACGGGACAATGGATATCCATCATGCCTCTCTCAGCTAACATTGAAGTGTACCGATGATGGACTTACCAAAGGAGCCTGAGGTACTCAGCAGCTGAGCATCTGACAGTTGATTGCTTTGTTCCCAGCCAAGGTCCTCACAATATGTGCTGCATTTGTGAAGGAAGTATCTGCCGATGCTGTACTGGATACATATATATAAATGGAAACAATGACAAATATTAAACATATCACATACTCGCATGTGTAAAAAAATGAATCTGGGCATCGTTGAATTGACTACGTAAAACTTACATCTATAACTTGAATATGATATTGATCAAACATGCACAGCTATAAATGAATGAAATAATCACTGAGGCACACTACTGCCTCCTTATAAGTTCTAGTTCACTATCCACAAACTGTGGGATCTTTGTGGGACAAATACTTATGACATTTTCTTCCCTTCCATATCTTTAAATATCTTTCCCTCCACACTGGGCGAAATGGTCACGGATCCCGGCAGATACCACGGCATCCGTCAAATCTTTACGTCACGGATACGAAAGATTCCGAGCAAATGCGAACAAACCCCAGATCCGTGAAGGATACGACAAAATACCCTACGGATGTGACACCGTATCTATTCGGATAACGGATACACTAAAGATACGATGTCTTATATGCTTGGATCCCTGACTGACAACGGATACGGATAGGTTGTTTGCACGAATCCTTAAATAAAAACATATGCAATATTTGAGAGAAATGAAAACTTGTCATTAGAATTTTCTGTATTCATAAAGACCATTAACAGGTTCGCTGGCCCACTCTATCATACTAGTGCGTTGTGGCAATCTACGGATCCTAGCAAATCTCTTTTCCATATTTTCTACGGATCTGCTGGCCCGATCAACGACTGGGGATCCTAGCAAATACACCGTTCACATTTTCGACGGATCTGCTGGCCCTATAAATGGCTGGAGGTCCTAGAAATTTCCCTTCCGTATCTTCTACGGATCCGCTGGCCCGATCAACGAATAGAGATCCTAGCAAATCCCCTTTCCGTATCTTTAACGGATCCGCTAGCCCGATCAACTACTGGGGATCCTAGCAAATTCTCTTCCGTATCTTCTACGGATCCGCTGGCCCAATCAACGACAAGGGATCCTAGCAAATCCCCTTTCCGTATCTTTTACGGATCCGCTGGCCCAATACTAGTAAACGACTGGGGATCCTAGCAAATTTCCTTCCCGCATCTTTAACGGATCCGCTGGCCCGATCAACGACTGGGGATCCTAGAAAATGCCCTCCCGTATCTTCTACGGATCCGCTGGTCCGATAAACCACTGTGGATCTTAGCAAATCCCCTTTCCGTATCTTTTACGGATCCGCTGGCCCAATCAACGACTAGGGATCCTAGCAAATCCCCTTTCCGTATCTTTATCGGATCCGCTGGCCCGATCAACGACTGGGGATCCTAGTAAATCCCCTTTCCGTATCTTTTACGGATCCGCTGGCCAAATTAACGACTAGGGATCCTAGCAAATCCCCCGTCCGCATCTTTAACGGATCCGCTAGCCCGATCAACGGCTAGGGATCCTAGCAAATTCCCTTCTGTATCTTATACGGATCCGCTCGCCCGATCAACGACTGGAGATCCTAGCAAATCCCTTTTCCGTATCTTTAACGGATCCGCTAGCCCGATCAACGACTAGGGATCCTAGCAAATTCCCTTCCGTATCTTCTACGGATCTGCTGGCCCGATCAACGACTGGGGATCCTAGCAAATTCACTTCCGTATCTAATACGGATCCGCTGGCCCAATCAACGACTGGGGATCCTAGCAAATCCCTTTTCCGTATCTTTTACGGATCCGCTTGCCCAGTCAACGACTAGGGATCCTAGCAAATCCCATTTCCGTATCTTTATCGGATCCGCTGGTCCGATCAACGACTTGGGATCCTAGTAAACCCTTTTCCGTATCTTTTACGGATCCGCTGGCCAAATTAACGACTGGGGATCCTAGCAAATCCCCCGTCGGCATCTTTAACAGATCCGCTAGCCCGATCAACGACTAGGGATCCTAGCAAATTCCCTTCTGTATGTCATACGTATCCGCTGGCCCGATCAACGACTGGAGATCCTAGCAAATCCCCTGTTCGTATCTTATACGGATCCGCTGGCCCGATCAACGACAAGGGATCCTAGCAAATCCCCTTCCCGTATTTTCTACGGATCTGCTAGCTCGATCAACGACTGGGGATCCTAGCAAAACCCTTTTCCGTATCTTTTACGGATCCGCCTGCCCAGTTAACGACTGGGGATCCTAGCAAATCCCTTTTCCGTATCTTCTTCGGATCTGGTGGCCCGATCAACGACTGGGGATCGTAGCAAATTCCCGCCCGTATCTTCTACAGATCCGCTGGCCTGATCCACCACTAGGGATCCTAGCAAATCCCATTTCCGTATCTTCTTCGGATCTGCTGGATCGATCAACGACTGGGGATCCTATCAAACCCGTTTCCGTATCTCCTACTTACGGACAGAAATGATTTGATATATTTATTTATTTGGCTGTAGAAAAAGTACAGACAGGGCTACTCAACTAGCCGAAGACATCATGAGTCTTTTAAAACAACACTGACGCAAGCAATATCAAAATTACAGTGCTCTCAATATTTCTTTTTGAACGTCTTTAACAAAGTTAACGCTCTACAACTCACCCGCAATCCCATGATACACTAGACTACTGTATATCTTACGAAAAAGAAAAAGGCTTTTTCGTGAACCTACAGGGTCCTGAACCTTAGAAAACAACACGGAACTAGCAATTTTCTAATCACCGTTCAGCGGTTGTCTATATATTGGGTCGTGTTTCAAAACCCTTCAATTGCGCTCTCAATATTTTTTTTGAACGTCTTTAACAAACGCGTTCTACAAGCCATCCACCACTCCATGATGCACTAGACTACTGTATATCTTGTTAAAAACGAAAAGGCTTTTTGTCAACCTATAGGGTTCTGAACCTTAGAAAACAACACGGAACTAGCAATTTTGTAATCACCGTTCGGTGGTTGTCTATATATTGGGTCGTGTTTCAAAACCCTTCAACTGCGCTCTCAGTATTTCTGTTTGGGCGTCATTAACAAACGCACTCTACAAGTCACCCACCACTCCATGATGCACTAGACTACTGTATATCTTGTGATATAAGAAAAGTTTTTTTGTGAACCTATGAGTCCTGAACCTTAGAAAACAACACGGAACGAGCAATTTTCTAATCACCGTTCGGCGGTTGTTATATACTGGGTCGTGTTTCAAAACCCTTTAACTGCGCTCTCAATATTTCTTTTTTAACGTCTTTAACAAACGCGCTCTACAAGTCACCCACCACTCCATGATACACTATACTACTGTATATCTTGTGATATAAGAAAAGGCTTTTTTGTGAACCTACAGGGTCCTGAACCTTAGAAAACAACACGGAACTAGAAATTTTACCGTTCAGCGGTTGTCTATATATTGGGTTGTGTTTCAAAACCCTTCAACTGCGCTCTCAATATTTCTTTTTTAACGTCTTTAACAAACGCGTTCTACAAGTCACCCACCACTCCATGATACACTAGACTACTGTATATATTGTGATATAAGAAAAGGTTTTTCTGTCAACCTATAGGGTCCTGAACCTTAGATCTAGAAAACAACACGGAACTAGCAATTTTACCGTTCAGCGGTTGTCTATATATTGGTTCGTGTTTTAAAACCCTTCAACTGCGCTCTCAATATTTCTTTTTTAACGTCTTTAACAAACGTGCTGTACAAGTCATCCACCACTCCATGATACACTAGACAACTGTATATATTGTGATATAAGAAAAGTTTTTCTGTCAACCTATAGGGTCCTGAACCTTAGAAAACAACACGGAGCTAGCAATTTTACCGTTCAGCGGTTGTCTATATATTGGGTCGTGTTTCAAAACCATTCAACTGCGCTCTCAATATTTCTTTTTTAACGTCTTTAACAAACGCGTTCTACAAGTCACCCACCACTCCATGATACACTAGACTACTGTATATATTGTGATATAAGAAAAGGTTTTTTTGTCAACCTATAGGGTCTTGAACCTTAGAAAACAACACGGAACTAGCAATTTTACCGTTCAGCGGTTGTCTATATATTTAGTCGTGTTTCAAAACCATTCAACTGCGCTCTCAATATTTCTTTTTTAACGTCTTTAACAAACGCGCTCTACAAGTCATCCACCACTCCATGATACACTAGACTACTGTATATATTGTGATATAAGAAAAGGTTTTTTTTGTCAACCTATAGGGTCCTGAACCTTAGAAAACAACACGGAACTAGCAATTTTACCGTTCAGCGGTTGTCTATATATTGGGTCGTGTTTCAAAACCCTTCAACTGCGCTCTCAATATTTCTTTTTTAACGTCTTTAACAAACGCGCTCTACAAGTCATCCACCACTCCATGATACACTAGACTACTGTATATGTTGTGATATAAGAAACGGCTTTTTGTGAACCAACAGGGTCCTGAACCTTAGAAAACAACACGGAACTAGCAATTTTCTAATCACCGTTCGGCGGTTGTCTATATATTGGGTCGTGTTTCAAAACCCTTCAACCGGTGCTCTCAATATTTCTGTTTTGGCGTCTTGCTCTACACGTTACCGATTACTTAATGATGTACTAGAATCCTGTATATGCTGTGATATTACAATACTTTTTTTTTTTACTTCTACGGTGGCCTGAACCTTAGAAAACAACACGAAACTATATACGACACCGCTTAACGGGTATTTTAGTGCGTGAAAACTTCTTCAACTGCGCTCTCCACATTTCTATTTCCACGTTTCCTTTTGAAACGCGCTCTACCAGTACTCCGTTTCTAGACATACTAGAATCCCGTACCCCGCGCAGGACAGACAAAGCGTTTTAGCTTATATATGTTCCGGAAGGTTACATGAAATGTTCCCTTTTTCTGTATCAGAACAAGTAAAATGTTTAATACTACGTACATGGTTCCACAGTCGTTGATCGGGTAGGCGGATCCGTAGAAGATACGGAAAGACCTCAAGGAGGATTTGCCAGGATCCCTAGTCGTTGATCGGGTCAGCGGATACGTAGAAGATACAAAAAGGGGTATGGTAGGATCCCCAGTAGGATCAGCGGATCCGTAAAAGATGTGGAAAGAAGATTTGCTAGGATCCTTAGTACCTGATTGAGCAGGCGGATTCAATACAAAAAACCTAAACCAATGTTATGTTATCGGTAGCTTTTATCAATTACATGTAGGTGCAGCCTGCTATGCATTTAGAAAACATTGCGACATGTTTTATGATAATCTTTCTATGAGTGCCTTCAAGTTAAAGCAAGGAGGTCTACATATAAACTCATTGGTTAAAGCAAGGCGGTTTTATATAAACCTTCTTGGTTAAGGAGGGAGTGCTTCCCTTTTACTTTATAGGTTGTAGAGAGTTGCCCGAAATGCTGCGTTTTTCTATTCCATAGACCGTGGTAAAATTATCTATCATTTTATGGTGTGTTTTTTTTCGGTACACACTACGTTTTTTTTTTTCGCGCTGACCTCGGCTCAGACCAATACATGCTGTGTTTTCGCAAAACATACTTCTTCAGACCTCGTTCTTTTAGCTTACATGAATTCACAGAAAGTTACAGGAAATGTTATAATAATTACATTTCGTTATTTAGTCATTGTAAGAACTTGGAGGAAATAATGACAGAGAGTGTTTTCTAGCGTTTTTATATTTTGTTGTGGTTGGTTTAAAAAGACAGGTCGAATGCGAATGCAAATTTATTCACTGTGAAGTTGTAAAAACAACAAAGCGACAATGGGAAGTAACCTGGGGGGTGTCTCTTGGGATGTCATGTGATCGGACATTACCCAATGACAGACAAGAGTGGGTTTTTCAAACCTAACGAATATGCAAGCTGAAGAAGTATTTTGTAGGAGGTCTGTTCGAAGACAAGTCATGAAAGAAGCTCGGACCCGTTTCACTAGGACACAAGTTATGGTCAAGACTTTGCTTTTGCCGCCTGGAACTCCGACGGGACGAACACGAAGATAGGACATGGCCAGACTTCTGTACCAGAGTCGGTTGGAGCTCTTGTATGGCGCACGACACAGCCACAGGAAAGGGAATCACGACCATTTGTATCGTCCTGACCATTGCAGCGAAGGCTGAAGAAGAGCGCAAATAATGTAGCCTACGGATTATTACTCCTGCGGTGACCAGATGGGAAAAGGATAACAATGTTTCTTGTATGACGCACCATCGGGATTGTGGATTTAGCCTTGGTTGACCGATAGCTCACTGACTGACAACTCGGATCGCCAAGTGTAGGTCTGCGGGATGGACTGCTCAAGCTGCCGAACGAATTCTCAGCGGGCCCCGCCAGGTGTCTCACCCGGGGTAACTTGGACATAGCGCCGAATCGTGAAGAGCACAGACAATGTGAATTTGATCCTCCTGTCGACAACATCAAGTACAGTTTTGAAATAAAAAGACAAAGACCTACATTTTGTATTTGCGTGTATGTGTAGAGAATTCGGGGGAATTCAGGTATCGCATCTGCTAAGTATTCGGAAAAATCCGAATAATTCGAATCTGTGCATTTGTAGCAAATACGGAGAGATTCACGTATCGGATTTGGTTAGGATCCTGGAAAATCCGAGTTTCGTATCTGCGCATTCGTAACAAATACGGGGAGATTCAGGTATGGCATTGATAAAATACAACGCGGTGTATTCCGCATCACCCTCGGTCCCGGCCCTCCCTCCGGCCTTCGGGCGATCCAACCGGCAGTCGGACCGGTACCTCGGGCGATACGGAACGCGTGTTGTATTCTATATTTAAAGGTGGCCACTTCTACATGTTAGGCTGTACCATAACAGAACTCCTCACCCATACAGTATTACTTTGTATTACATTGAATATGGACTCAGAACGTATGAGCTTCTTAAGGTAAGAATTAATTGGACTAGTCTACCCAACTCACATGTGTCACAACTCACAAAGGTATTACTGTATTACCACATACCCGGTCTAAATTCCCACATAAATGCTCTTGTTGTTACGTACACTACCCATGTACCGAAATACCACGCAAGAAACTCCTACAGACATTTCTTTGAATTAAACATTATATCTTACTTTTTCCACCACACATTCAGGACTGCAAAATGCCCTTGAGAAATCTATAATGTCTTTTAGTTCATAGCCATAGTGAGCCATTAGCTTGTAAAAATGCAGCACCTTCTCTGGAATGCTGTAAACAAAAGACAGGTAGTCAGGCCACACCTTGATTAAAATATATCCCGAAACGTAAGTCTCAAAGCTTGCCCACACTCACTCAAAGTACATTCCAAAGTACTTTTACGTTTGCCTTCACATTCCTCACCAGAGGGTCAAAAGTCATACTGGAATAAGACGTGAGAAACTGTACCTTAATCGTCTGCAAAAAAGCTCATGTTTCAATCTTGTAGGCTTCCATTTATAACCTTTCAAATCTAACCGAAGAGAGTGACATGAATAACAAAAGGCTGGTGCTGTAACCTTGCCAAGCAAACCTGACTGGCAAGTTTCGAAGTACAGTAACTCTTGAAACTATCGCGGTGGTTTTATTTTCAAGGTTTTCGTATTCAGACTTCTCCATTGTGAATCCATGACACTGAATAAGCATTTCCTACTGTACTACAGAATTGTGTCAACCGCCAATTTCAATCACCGCGAAAATCTCCTTTTCCCTCTTGCCACGGAATAAAACAACGCGAAATCAAATGATTTTACAGTACTACAGCTCAGAGCATGACAACAAGGACTATGGCAGGTTTTTCCGTATTCACTGCACGAAATGGCCTCGTTTCCCGGCGTATACGTACCGGGATTTTTCTGTATTTTTGTCGGATACTAACGGATACTGACGGATACATGCGGATTCGTGTAAGGTATCCGACTATTTCCGCACCGGTATATGGAATATTTCCTGAAGAATCCGAAAGTAAGGGATTTTCGACGAATACGGAGCCGTACACTGTACGGAAATGCCACCGATCCTGACGGATACGAACAGGAATTTGTCTGTATTTTTGGCGGATACTGACGGATACATGCGGATTCGTGTAAGGTATCCGACTATTTCCGCACCGGTATATGGAATATTTCCTGAAGAATCCGAAAGTAAGGGATTTTCGACGAATACGGAGCCGTACACTGTACGGAAATGCCACCGATCCTGACGGATACGAACAGGAATTTTTCTGTATTTTTGGCGGATACTGACGGATACATGCGGATTCGTGTAACGTATCCGACTATTTCCGCACCGGTATATGGAATATTTCCTGAAGAATCCGAAAGTAAGGGATTTTCGACGAATACGGAGCCGTACACTGTACGGAAATGCCACAGATCCTGACGGATGCCTACAGGGATTTTTCTGTATTTTGAAGAAAATGGTGAATACTGACGGATACAGGTGGACCCAACAACGAATCCGTAACGGATACGACTAAGTGCTTGCATTCCTAATTTAACTATACCCAAAACATCATTTTGAATGACAGGAAGTTTGGGAAAGCCTGTATGTAACATATGTATCATTTCATATCTCAACATAATGTATTTCTAAGTTCAAAAACTATAAAATACAATACAATACGGAAGTACTATGTGGCTAAATGATCCATTTCATTTGAGACAGGCTGAGGGACATCCACATACTCAAAGCACCACTGCATGTGCAGGTTAATGTCGGTAAATTGGGGTTGTGCAAGCACAATGTTCTGAAAAATTATGAAATGTATTACAATTAACACCATCACAACATTGTGGTAATATTTACTACTGTATAGTGCCCTTGGACCAAAATTATCTACATGTTCTAAATATTCCACTAAAGTAATAAAAGCCTTATTTGTGGCCAGCTCTTCGTCTAAAAGCCATCAGATACAATTATTTTAAATACAGAGGTTGAAAATAGAAAGTAACATTATACTGTCTGAAGAACTCCCATGATGACACGCCACATTTTAAACGTAAGTAGCATATGCCGTGGAACTGCATGTGTATAATCGTCCTCTCCCCATTCCCTGACTACATCTGAGTTCACTTCTTCCATGCACTCTTGGTAAGGGACAGGCAAGGCTGATTTCTTCTGTATCTGCATGTTGGACTCAGCTTGGAGTCCATCTTGTGATGAACCAGTTCCTATATGATAAAACCAAATGATGAATAAATATCAATTCACGTATTTAAGGAACATGTCACATGATTTTGACATGGGCTTCGTTTCATCACAGCAGCTACAAAAAACACGGGACAATGGATATCCATCATGCCTCTCTCAGCTAACATTGAAGTGTACCGATGATGGACTTACCAAAGGAGCCTGAGGTACTCAGCAGCTGAGCATCTGACAGTTGATTGCTTTGTTCCCAGCCAAGGTCCTCACAATATGTGCTGCATTTGTGAAGGAAGTATCTGCCGATGCTGTACTGGATACATATATATAAATGGAAACAATGACAAATATTAAACATATCACATACTCGCATGTGTAAAAAAATGAATCTGGGCATCGTTGAATTGACTACGTAAAACTTACATCTATAACTTGAATATGATATTGATCAAACATGCACAGCTATAAATGAATGAAATAATCACTGAGGCACACTACTGCCTCCTTATAAGTTCTAGTTCACTATCCACAAACTGTGGGATCTTTGTGGGACAAATACTTATGACATTTTCTTCCCTTCCATATCTTTAAATATCTTTCCCTCCACACTGGGCGAAATGGTCACGGATCCCGGCAGATACCACGGCATCCGTCAAATCTTTACGTCACGGATACGAAAGATTCCGAGCAAATGCGAACAAACCCCAGATCCGTGAAGGATACGACAAAATACCCTACGGATGTGACACCGTATCTATTCGGATAACGGATACACTAAAGATACGATGTCTTATATGCTTGGATCCCTGACTGACAACGGATACGGATAGGTTGTTTGCACGAATCCTTAAATAAAAACATATGCAATATTTGAGAGAAATGAAAACTTGTCATTAGAATTTTCTGTATTCATAAAGACCATTAACAGGTTCGCTGGCCCACTCTATCATACTAGTGCGTTGTGGCAATCTACGGATCCTAGCAAATCTCTTTTCCATATTTTCTACGGATCTGCTGGCCCGATCAACGACTGGGGATCCTAGCAAATACACCGTTCACATTTTCGACGGATCTGCTGGCCCTATAAATGGCTGGAGGTCCTAGAAATTTCCCTTCCGTATCTTCTACGGATCCGCTGGCCCGATCAACGAATAGAGATCCTAGCAAATCCCCTTTCCGTATCTTTAACGGATCCGCTAGCCCGATCAACTACTGGGGATCCTAGCAAATTCTCTTCCGTATCTTCTACGGATCCGCTGGCCCAATCAACGACAAGGGATCCTAGCAAATCCCCTTTCCGTATCTTTTACGGATCCGCTGGCCCAATACTAGTAAACGACTGGGGATCCTAGCAAATTTCCTTCCCGCATCTTTAACGGATCCGCTGGCCCGATCAACGACTGGGGATCCTAGAAAATGCCCTCCCGTATCTTCTACGGATCCGCTGGTCCGATAAACCACTGTGGATCTTAGCAAATCCCCTTTCCGTATCTTTTACGGATCCGCTGGCCCAATCAACGACTAGGGATCCTAGCAAATCCCCTTTCCGTATCTTTATCGGAACCGCTGGCCCGATCAACGACTGGGGATCCTAGTAAATCCCCTTTCCGTATCTTTTACGGATCCGCTGGCCAAATTAACGACTAGGGATCCTAGCAAATCCCCCGTCCGCATCTTTAACGGATCCGCTAGCCCGATCAACGGCTAGGGATCCTAGCAAATTCCCTTCTGTATCTTATACGGATCCGCTCGCCCGATCAACGACTGGAGATCCTAGCAAATCCCTTTTCCGTATCTTTAACGGATCCGCTAGCCCGATCAACGACTAGGGATCCTAGCAAATTCCCTTCCGTATCTTCTACGGATCTGCTGGCCCGATCAACGACTGGGGATCCTAGCAAATTCACTTCCGTATCTAATACGGATCCGCTGGCCCAATCAACGACTGGGGATCCTAGCAAATCCCTTTTCCGTATCTTTTACGGATCCGCTTGCCCAGTCAACGACTAGGGATCCTAGCAAATCCCATTTCCGTATCTTTATCGGATCCGCTGGTCCGATCAACGACTTGGGATCCTAGTAAACCCTTTTCCGTATCTTTTACGGATCCGCTGGCCAAATTAACGACTGGGGATCCTAGCAAATCCCCCGTCGGCATCTTTAACAGATCCGCTAGCCCGATCAACGACTAGGGATCCTAGCAAATTCCCTTCTGTATGTCATACGTATCCGCTGGCCCGATCAACGACTGGAGATCCTAGCAAATCCCCTGTTCGTATCTTATACGGATCCGCTGGCCCGATCAACGACAAGGGATCCTAGCAAATCCCCTTCCCGTATTTTCTACGGATCTGCTAGCTCGATCAACGACTGGGGATCCTAGCAAAACCCTTTTCCGTATCTTTTACGGATCCGCCTGCCCAGTTAACGACTGGGGATCCTAGCAAATCCCTTTTCCGTATCTTCTTCGGATCTGGTGGCCCGATCAACGACTGGGGATCGTAGCAAATTCCCGCCCGTATCTTCTACAGATCCGCTGGCCTGATCCACCACTAGGGATCCTAGCAAATCCCATTTCCGTATCTTCTTCGGATCTGCTGGATCGATCAACGACTGGGGATCCTATCAAACCCGTTTCCGTATCTCCTACTTACGGACAGAAATGATTTGATATATTTATTTATTTGGCTGTAGAAAAAGTACAGACAGGGCTACTCAACTAGCCGAAGACATCATGAGTCTTTTAAAACAACACTGACGCAAGCAATATCAAAATTACAGTGCTCTCAATATTTCTTTTTGAACGTCTTTAACAAAGTTAACGCTCTACAACTCACCCGCAATCCCATGATACACTAGACTACTGTATATCTTACGAAAAAGAAAAAGGCTTTTTCGTGAACCTACAGGGTCCTGAACCTTAGAAAACAACACGGAACTAGCAATTTTCTAATCACCGTTCAGCGGTTGTCTATATATTGGGTCGTGTTTCAAAACCCTTCAATTGCGCTCTCAATATTTTTTTTGAACGTCTTTAACAAACGCGTTCTACAAGCCATCCACCACTCCATGATGCACTAGACTACTGTATATCTTGTTAAAAACGAAAAGGCTTTTTGTCAACCTATAGGGTTCTGAACCTTAGAAAACAACACGGAACTAGCAATTTTGTAATCACCGTTCGGTGGTTGTCTATATATTGGGTCGTGTTTCAAAACCCTTCAACTGCGCTCTCAGTATTTCTGTTTGGGCGTCATTAACAAACGCACTCTACAAGTCACCCACCACTCCATGATGCACTAGACTACTGTATATCTTGTGATATAAGAAAAGTTTTTTTGTGAACCTATGAGTCCTGAACCTTAGAAAACAACACGGAACGAGCAATTTTCTAATCACCGTTCGGCGGTTGTTATATACTGGGTCGTGTTTCAAAACCCTTTAACTGCGCTCTCAATATTTCTTTTTTAACGTCTTTAACAAACGCGCTCTACAAGTCACCCACCACTCCATGATACACTATACTACTGTATATCTTGTGATATAAGAAAAGGCTTTTTTGTGAACCTACAGGGTCCTGAACCTTAGAAAACAACACGGAACTAGAAATTTTACCGTTCAGCGGTTGTCTATATATTGGGTTGTGTTTCAAAACCCTTCAACTGCGCTCTCAATATTTCTTTTTTAACGTCTTTAACAAACGCGTTCTACAAGTCACCCACCACTCCATGATACACTAGACTACTGTATATATTGTGATATAAGAAAAGGTTTTTCTGTCAACCTATAGGGTCCTGAACCTTAGATCTAGAAAACAACACGGAACTAGCAATTTTACCGTTCAGCGGTTGTCTATATATTGGTTCGTGTTTTAAAACCCTTCAACTGCGCTCTCAATATTTCTTTTTTAACGTCTTTAACAAACGTGCTGTACAAGTCATCCACCACTCCATGATACACTAGACAACTGTATATATTGTGATATAAGAAAAGTTTTTCTGTCAACCTATAGGGTCCTGAACCTTAGAAAACAACACGGAGCTAGCAATTTTACCGTTCAGCGGTTGTCTATATATTGGGTCGTGTTTCAAAACCATTCAACTGCGCTCTCAATATTTCTTTTTTAACGTCTTTAACAAACGCGTTCTACAAGTCACCCACCACTCCATGATACACTAGACTACTGTATATATTGTGATATAAGAAAAGGTTTTTTTGTCAACCTATAGGGTCTTGAACCTTAGAAAACAACACGGAACTAGCAATTTTACCGTTCAGCGGTTGTCTATATATTTAGTCGTGTTTCAAAACCATTCAACTGCGCTCTCAATATTTCTTTTTTAACGTCTTTAACAAACGCGCTCTACAAGTCATCCACCACTCCATGATACACTAGACTACTGTATATATTGTGATATAAGAAAAGGTTTTTTTTGTCAACCTATAGGGTCCTGAACCTTAGAAAACAACACGGAACTAGCAATTTTACCGTTCAGCGGTTGTCTATATATTGGGTCGTGTTTCAAAACCCTTCAACTGCGCTCTCAATATTTCTTTTTTAACGTCTTTAACAAACGCGCTCTACAAGTCATCCACCACTCCATGATACACTAGACTACTGTATATGTTGTGATATAAGAAACGGCTTTTTGTGAACCAACAGGGTCCTGAACCTTAGAAAACAACACGGAACTAGCAATTTTCTAATCACCGTTCGGCGGTTGTCTATATATTGGGTCGTGTTTCAAAACCCTTCAACCGGTGCTCTCAATATTTCTGTTTTGGCGTCTTGCTCTACACGTTACCGATTACTTAATGATGTACTAGAATCCTGTATATGCTGTGATATTACAATACTTTTTTTTTTTACTTCTACGGTGGCCTGAACCTTAGAAAACAACACGAAACTATATACGACACCGCTTAACGGGTATTTTAGTGCGTGAAAACTTCTTCAACTGCGCTCTCCACATTTCTATTTCCACGTTTCCTTTTGAAACGCGCTCTACCAGTACTCCGTTTCTAGACATACTAGAATCCCGTACCCCGCGCAGGACAGACAAAGCGTTTTAGCTTATATATGTTCCGGAAGGTTACATGAAATGTTCCCTTTTTCTGTATCAGAACAAGTAAAATGTTTAATACTACGTACATGGTTCCACAGTCGTTGATCGGGTAGGCGGATCCGTAGAAGATACGGAAAGACCTCAAGGAGGATTTGCCAGGATCCCTAGTCGTTGATCGGGTCAGCGGATACGTAGAAGATACAAAAAGGGGTATGGTAGGATCCCCAGTAGGATCAGCGGATCCGTAAAAGATGTGGAAAGAAGATTTGCTAGGATCCTTAGTACCTGATTGAGCAGGCGGATTCAATACAAAAAACCTAAACCAATGTTATGTTATCGGTAGCTTTTATCAATTACATGTAGGTGCAGCCTGCTATGCATTTAGAAAACATTGCGACATGTTTTATGATAATCTTTCTATGAGTGCCTTCAAGTTAAAGCAAGGAGGTCTACATATAAACTCATTGGTTAAAGCAAGGCGGTTTTATATAAACCTTCTTGGTTAAGGAGGGAGTGCTTCCCTTTTACTTTATAGGTTGTAGAGAGTTGCCCGAAATGCTGCGTTTTTCTATTCCATAGACCGTGGTAAAATTATCTATCATTTTATGGTGTGTTTTTTTTCGGTACACACTACGTTTTTTTTTTTCGCGCTGACCTCGGCTCAGACCAATACATGCTGTGTTTTCGCAAAACATACTTCTTCAGACCTCGTTCTTTTAGCTTACATGAATTCACAGAAAGTTACAGGAAATGTTATAATAATTACATTTCGTTATTTAGTCATTGTAAGAACTTGGAGGAAATAATGACAGAGAGTGTTTTCTAGCGTTTTTATATTTTGTTGTGGTTGGTTTAAAAAGACAGGTCGAATGCGAATGCAAATTTATTCACTGTGAAGTTGTAAAAACAACAAAGCGACAATGGGAAGTAACCTGGGGGGTGTCTCTTGGGATGTCATGTGATCGGACATTACCCAATGACAGACAAGAGTGGGTTTTTCAAACCTAACGAATATGCAAGCTGAAGAAGTATTTTGTAGGAGGTCTGTTCGAAGACAAGTCATGAAAGAAGCTCGGACCCGTTTCACTAGGACACAAGTTATGGTCAAGACTTTGCTTTTGCCGCCTGGAACTCCGACGGGACGAACACGAAGATAGGACATGGCCAGACTTCTGTACCAGAGTCGGTTGGAGCTCTTGTATGGCGCACGACACAGCCACAGGAAAGGGAATCACGACCATTTGTATCGTCCTGACCATTGCAGCGAAGGCTGAAGAAGAGCGCAAATAATGTAGCCTACGGATTATTACTCCTGCGGTGACCAGATGGGAAAAGGATAACAATGTTTCTTGTATGACGCACCATCGGGATTGTGGATTTAGCCTTGGTTGACCGATAGCTCACTGACTGACAACTCGGATCGCCAAGTGTAGGTCTGCGGGATGGACTGCTCAAGCTGCCGAACGAATTCTCAGCGGGCCCCGCCAGGTGTCTCACCCGGGGTAACTTGGACATAGCGCCGAATCGTGAAGAGCACAGACAATGTGAATTTGATCCTCCTGTCGACAACATCAAGTACAGTTTTGAAATAAAAAGACAAAGACCTACATTTTGTATTTGCGTGTATGTGTAGAGAATTCGGGGGAATTCAGGTATCGCATCTGCTAAGTATTCGGAAAAATCCGAATAATTCGAATCTGTGCATTTGTAGCAAATACGGAGAGATTCACGTATCGGATTTGGTTAGGATCCTGGAAAATCCGAGTTTCGTATCTGCGCATTCGTAACAAATACGGGGAGATTCAGGTATCGGATTTGGTTAGGATCCTAGAAAATCCGAAATTCGTATCTGCACATTCGTAGCAAATGCTGGGGGATTCAGGTATCGGATTTGTTTAGGATCCTGGAAAATCCGAAATTCGTATCTGCACATTCGTAGTATATACGGGGGGTTCAGGTATCGGATTTGGTTAGGATCCTGGAAAATCCGAAAGTCGTATCTGCACATTCCTAGCAAATGCTGGGGGGGTGCAGGTATCGGATTTGTTTAGGATCCTGGAAAATCCGAATTACGTATCTACGTAGTCGTAACAAATACGGAAGGATTCAGGTATCGGATTTGGTTGGGATCTGGAAAATTTCAATTTCGTCCATACGTATGCGTAGCAAAAACCGAGAATCGGGTGCCGAATTTGGTAAGGATCCGGCAAAATTCCGGCGTTTTAGCGTGGCCCAAGGTAAGGATGCGGAAAGTTTCCTACGAAACCTGTCATCGCATCCGCGAAAAATACAATTTTCGGATTTGTCCGCATCCAAATGGTTCAGATTCAGGGATCCGAAATTTCGGATTTGTAACAGATCCGAGTCGTATCTGCTGGTATTTGCTGATATTTGCTCGTATCCTTGAAGAATACGGAAAAATGACGGCATGGATATGGGTGTATCCGAACCTATTTTGTCCAGTGCCACTGCTTGCTATTTTGTATCTGAAACGTTAACCAGACACACATGTCTGCTGACCATTGGCAAGAATGAACAAATTGAAATTTTAAATTTCCTAGATCCTAACGCCGTAAAAGGGCAGGTCGGCTGGAGAATTCTTATGGTCATGCGAATGCGATGATATGTCAAGCCACAATAGGAGGATAACTGACGTCAAAACTAGTTAGAAACGGGAATTTTTCAATTTGTACTTACCAAAAGGGCAGTCCCTCAAAATGATGAATCAACTCCCTACCAGCGTTTACAAGGGGGGAGGGGGGCGACGAATATTGCATGCACGAAGAAGACAACGTCGCAATTCCGTGCGTTTGAGTTTACACCGAATTCCCTTCGACTCTCAAGCCACTCAAAAATCACTGGTCGACCATGGTAGACTCTGGCGATGCCATGTTAAGCACAGAAGGTGATGAAACGCCGTTCTTGTCTGTGCTGTTAACCGAAAGAAAACCGTTAACGTTTGTCGCGCCCAGAAGTGTCTTGTGGGTAATTTGGATATCCGACACGAATCCGTGTTCCGTACACGTCAGGATCCGAGACAGCTCATGACTTCTAACATATTGGCAAATCTGAACTTCTAACATATTGGCAAATACATAAAAAAATGAAAGATCCGAGTAGATATCGTATCTGTACCCGAAACGTATCCAGACGTATACGGCATCAGAATTGCTGGATCTGAGGTGTTCCTGGTATTTGTCCGAATTTGCTCGGAAACGTTCCGTATCTGTACCCGAAACATATGAAGGATCCAGACGAATACGGCGCGGGAATTGTCGGATCTGAGGTGCATCGGATCCAATCGGAAACGTTCCGTATCTGCTATGATGCGCAATTCCGGATCTGTTGGATTCGTCAGGAAATGAGATCATGCCGCGTGCCGTGCAGTGTGTATTTGTTGGTCAGGATCCGAAGCAACTACCGACAAACAATCCGAACATCTCTGCCATATTGACAAATATCTAGAAACGAAGGATCCGCGCAAATATCCTTAGGTATCCGACGCGCATCACGGATCCAGACGTATACGGCGTCGGAATTGCCGGATCTGAGGTGTACCTGGTAATTGTCTGAATTTGCTCGGAAACGTTCCGTATCTGTACCCGAAACGTATGAAGGATCAAGACGTATACGGCGCCGGAATTGTCTGATCTGAGGTGCATCGGATCCAATCGGAAACGTTCCGTATCTGCTATGATGCGCAATTCCGGATCTGCTGGATTCGTCAGGAAATGAGATCATGCCGTGCCGTGTGTATTTATTCGTCAGGATCCGAAGCAACTACCGACATACAAACAATCCGAACATTCCAAATATCAAAAAACGAGGGATCCGCGCAAATATCTTCGGGTATCCGAGGCACATCACGGATCCAGAAGAATACGGCGTCGGAATTGGTCGGATCTGCGGGCACTTCAGTATCCGAGCAGTGAACTGGGATTTTTCCGGATTCGCTCGGAAACGCCATGAGGCCCGATTCCGGATACGTCGGATCCGTCAGGATACGTGGCCATTTCGTGCAGTGATTGTTCAGTCAAATTTGTCAGTAAAATGCACAATATTTCTGACAAAAATCGCAGTGGCTTGAGGGAACTTTTATCTTGACTTTTTCCAAATCAAATGAAATATTGCTTAATAAAACAACGCCAGAAAAAAATGTTGGTGCAGGTACTCACGTATCAACCCTTCCAGTCTACAGGCAAAGATTGCCGCACTGAGGACAATTTTATAATGGGGACAAATTTTCCTGGGGGACATTTTTTCATAGGTGAATTTTTTCTTGGGGGAACACTTTTAATTTTACATTTTTACATTACATTTTACTTGCATGGGGGACAGTTTTTCAAGTGGGAGAAATTTTCATGTGCTTGATTTTTCGTTGGGGACAATATTTTATGGTGTAACACTTTTACTTGGGGTGCACTTGCGCGGGGAAATACTTTTACATGCGGGACATTTGCATGGAGGACACTTTTGCATAGGGGATAATTTTACATGGGAGACAATATTTCATGGAGGATAATATTTCATGGGGGACAATATTTCATGGGGGACAATATTTCATGGGGGACAATATTTCATGGGGGACAATATTTCATGGGGGACAATATTTCATAGGGGACAATATTTCATGGGGGACAATATTCCTTGGGGACAATTTTTCATGGGGAACACTTGTATTTAGGGGACACTTGCGTGGGAAAACAGTTTTAAATGGAGGACACTTACAAGGAGGACACTTTAGCATGTGGGATAATTTTCATGGGGGGGGGGGCAATTTTTCATGGGGGCAATTTTCATGGGAAACACGCACTTTTCTTCATGGGAAACACTTTTACTTAGGGGGACATTTGCATGGGAAAATACTTTTACATCACATTTCACTTGGGGGACACTTTTGCATGTTGGAAAATTTTTCATTGGGGACGATTTTTCATGTTGACATTCTTTCATGGGGACATATGCAAACACTTCTACTTGGGGGACACTTGCGTGGAAAATACTTTAACATGGGGGACACTCGCATTTTTTGATCGAACCTGCTTGAAAAAAAAACGAGTTTTCTTGGGGTCACGGCATATATGCTGAGAAAGCTTAGTAAATGATGTCTCTGAAAAAAGTCATGTCGTTATAACTTTTACGCAGTCTCTGATGACGCAAATTCGGTGAAAATGCACTAAAAACGCTGCTATTTGGCTCATCAGGGGGAAAAAGCTCATCACCGTTGCCGCGGACTAATACAAAAAAGGCTTCGATGGCGAACCAACTTCACCACGTCCAAAAATACTGCAACTCATGGGCTTTTCAGGAGATATCAAAAATCTATGGACAGCTAAAACGATCACTAAGCAACCTGGGGCAGAAATCAGGGTGACGACCACGCACTTCCGGCAGATTACCGCGTCATGACCCCATCCCTGGTCAGATTTGAACTCCCACCCGGAACCATGATCGTCTGAAGGAACCAAAGGTATTTTTATAATGGCTCTCCTTTGACATTATGACGTTCAATGGCAAAATAACGCTCACAACTGAAAATATGGCCCCATATTGAAGAGACGAATATACTGAAATGATACATGGCAATATAATATGTCATTTAGCCATGTTGTATCTAATGGAATTATGTATGTAGGTCGTGCAAGATCACGAAAGAGTGAAATATCGACTGACAACACG